>VWZO01015724.1:125255-163373 GCA_013396975.1 Bucco capensis
TCTCTGTCTCCTGTCTGTTCTCCCTCTCTTCATCTCTCTTCTCTTTCTTCTTTCTCTCTTTTTCACTCCTTGCTCCTCTCTCCTCTTCTTTTTTGATTATTTTAGAAGTAGACAGGAGGTTTTCTTCTCTGCACCTCAGATATTCTTTTTTATCTGTTTGGTTGTTTCTTCCTCATGAAAAGAGTAGGGGAAAGCATCATACTGAGTTTATGTTGTAAAACCCTTGCTAGATGCATCAAAGAGGCAAGGCTGAGAGTAAGGGCAGAAGGAGAAATCATTTTAACTGTGGGAACTTCTAAAGCTCTCCTTAAAGAGACTTCTCAGAGTGCCTGACTCCAGGCTTCTGCTGGAACATCTTAATCCCTGCCTAGTGCTGGTTGGAAGGCAGTTTGGAAGGGACCAGGGAAGGTGGCAGAGGTGTTAGGTGCCGCTAGGCAGCTGCATCAAGCTCTTGCTCTGGCAGTGCTGCCTGTAGAGCAGCCAAGCATGGTGCCAGCCTGTGACTCTGGGGGCACAGAGGAGGCTCTGGAGCACACTGGGGCAAACTCTAATCCTCCAGGAAAAGGACATGGATTCTGGAGTTCACCTAGGGATCAGCTACTGCTACCTTTTATAGAAGGGGAAATAACATGCCCTTCCCCTGCCTCCAGCTTGTTTCTTGGAAAGATGGGTTGTGAGCTCTGCTTGGCACACACACAATCACAGAATCATTAAGGTTGGAAGAGACCTCTGAGCTCATCAAGTCCAACCATACCTAGCACTGCCATGCCACTAACCCATGGCCCTAAGGAGAGCATCTCAATGTTTCTTAAACCCCTGCAGGGATTGTGTCTCCAGCACCTCCCTGGGCAGCCTGGGACAAGACTTAACAACCCTTTCAGGGAAGAAATTCCTCCTGACATCCAAAATCAGAGCTGCAGATTCCAAGCAGAACAGGAGTCAAAGCTCCAAAGAAGAGGAGCTCACATCTCTTGTTACTTACATTTCCTACAGCTTGGGTTTTGATGACTTGGCACTTGGAGTATGAATCTCTTGCATTATCTCTAATTCTCCTGGAGCACTGTATGCTTGTTCTGTGTCTAGCTCTGAATTTTCTGTGCTTTTTGACCAAAATTAGATGTTATTTAGATGTTGCCATTTAGGCAATACCTAATTTGAGACAGCTAATTCCTTCACTGGATTGTTTTGTAAGGACTTCTATGGATTCAGGCCCAGGCACTTGGAGTTTGGGATTTCTGATGTTTGATGTATTAGAATACTCTCAGTCACTCTGCAGATTTAGTAGCAGTAAGTTATTTTGAGAGGTTTATGGGAGAAGAAGAAATTGAGTCTGCATCCGAGGCTAGGACTTTAATCAAGGACTCTTTCCTGTTGTGTGGTTTTCCTGAGTTGACTGATGAGGTCAGCACATTGCTCTGCAATTCCTGCTGTCATGTTCCTGAAACTGGGATTGAATATCTCTACAGACATGTTGGTTCCATCGGTAGGCTGACTAATTAGGATCAACTAAAAATGCTGGCAGCTACATGCCAGCATTCATGTACAAGATCATCCAGGTTATTTCCCTGCTTTTAATGATCAGCCAGGTCTGTAGCAAAGTTAGTTTCAGCTCTCTTGGGATGCAGTTTCTTTTTATAGCTGATTAAATTGAACCGAGAGTCTAACCCCCAGGCACCTGTAGCTTCAGACCCCTTTGCACTTGTGTGGCATGCAGATGAGGCATATTGATTTCTTTTGGGGACAATCAACTCACAAAAGCACAGGATCCAGGCTTCCACTGGGTCATCCAACTCATCCCTTTTGCTCTACAATCACCTGCTCATAAGATCTGCCAGGAAGCAGGCTGGAAATGTGCTTTTCTGTCAGTTAGCTGTAACATCCTCTACCTCCACCTCCTCCTAAATCCAGTGATGTAATGGTTGTGTTAAGGTAATATTGAGTAATAATATTATTTTAGGGTAATATGAAGTACAATTAGGTAATACTGGTAGGGTAGCATCTTGATCTCCCAGTCATGGACTGGGACTCAGCAGGCTAAGCAGAGTACAAATAGGTAAGCAAAGGATGATCCATGCAGCAGAGCAGGGTTCTGATCCAAACCAGAGGCTCTAATGTGTGATAAAGAACTTTGGGAGGAAACAAGCAGGAAGATTCCTTATTCCTTACGGCCCCAAGTTGCAGCAGGGGAGGTTTAGATTGGCTATAAGGAGGAATTTCTTTACTGCAAGGGTTGTTAAGTCTTGTCCCAGGCTGCCCAGGGAGGTGCTGGAGTCACCATCCCTGCAGGGGTTTAAGAAACATTGAGATGCTCTCCTTAGGGCCATGGGTTAGTGGTATGGGAGTGCTAGGTATGGTTGGACTTGATCTTAGAGGTCTCTTCCAATCTTTGTGTTTCTGTGTGATTCACCAGCAGGGAATATAAATAACTTCCATTCACTATCAGTAACTGCATGAGCCCATTTTTAAGGTTAGACTACTGAAAGAAAAGGCTAATATTACACCTATTTTTAAAAAGGGTAGGAAGGATGACCCGGGGAACTACAGGCCGGTGAGCCTCACCTCTGTGCCTGGGAAGATCATGGAGCGAATAGTCATGGATGTGATGCTCAGGCACATGCAAAATAAAGAGGTGATACTGAGTAGTCAGCATGGGTTCACGAAGGGCAAATCGTGCCTGACTAATTTGGTGGCCTTTTATGATGGAGTGATTGGAGCGGTGGATGAGGGGAAACCGACTGATGTAGTCTATTTGGATTTTTGTAAGGCCTTTGATATGGTCCCTCATGACATCCTCATCTCAAAACTGCAGAGGTATGGGTTTGATGGGTGGACCGTTCGGTGGATAAGGAATTGGCTGGAGGGACGCAACCAGAGAGTTGTGGTTAATGGCTCTATGTCTGGGTGGAGAGCGGTGACTAGTGGTGTCCCTCAGGGCTCGGTTTTGGGACCGGTGCTCTTTAATATTTTCATTAATGACCTGGACGTGGGTATGGAGTGCATCCTCAGCAAATTTGCAGATGACACCAAGCTGATGGGTGTGGTTGACACGCCAGGAGGCCGAGATGCCATTCAGAGGGACCTGGACAGGCTTGAAAAGTGGGCCCAAGAAAACAAAATGAAGTTTAACAAGTCTAAATGTAAGGTCCTGCATCTGGGCAGGAGAAATCTCAGGTACCACTATAGATTGGGTGAGGAACTCATTGATCATAGCCAGGAAGAGAAGGACTTGGGGGTCATGGTGGATGAAAAGATGGATATGAGTCGGCAATGTGTACTTGCGGCTCAGAGAGCCAATCGCATCCTGGGCTGCATTAGGAGAGGTGTGGCCAGCAGATCTAGGGAGGTAATTCTGCCTCTCTACTCTGCCCTGGTGAGGCCCCACCTGGAGTATTGTGTCCAGTTTTGGGGTCCTCAGCATAGAAAGGATGTGGAGCTGCTGGAGAGAGTCCAGAGGAGGGCCACAAAAATGATTACGGGATTGGAAAACCTCCCCTATGAGGATAGGCTGAGAGAGTTGGGGTTGTTCAGCCTAGAGAAGAGAAGGCTTCGAGGGGATCTGATAGCAGTCTTTCAGTACCTAAAGGGAGATTATAAGACAGAGGGACAGAGAATCTTTAGGAGATCAGAGTGTGATAGGACCAGGGGGAATGGTTTTAAGTTGAAGGAGGGGAGGTTTAGACTGGAGATTGGGAGGTGGTTCTTTACCAGGAGAGTGATTAAGCACTGGAACAGGTTGCCCAGAAAGGTTGTGGCTGCCCCATCCCTGGCAGTGTTCAAGGCCAGGCTGGATGTGGCACTGGGCAACATGGTCTAGTGTTTCGGCATCCCTGCTGTGGCGGGGGGGTTGGAACTAGATGATCTTTGAAGTCCCTTCCAACCTGGCCATTCTATGATTCTATGATTCTATGAAAATAGAATAACACCTGAATAATTAAAGTTTAAGACTTGATTCTGGAATTATTTTGGACTGCCTTTCTCTTTCTGGCATTATTTTCCACATATTGTTAGCATTTTGTCATTTGACTATTGTTTGTGAATGATGATGTCTGGTAACTGTCCTGACTAACCCAGTTCCTTGCAGATTTGGCTGTTGTAATGTACGGCCTTCTTCTGGAAGAAAGAAATAGGAAGTCATTACAGAAAGTTCCTAAGTAATTTTGAACCTACAGGCATGATCTCTTTTTATAGCAGCTGTTGAAGAATGGCCACTTATTTCTAATTTAAAAAGAAAACAAAATGCACTGGGTGAGTCATGTTTACTTAGGGCTACTTTACTATAGACTAGTGGCATCTGTATTAGCTAGTGATTGGCTTTGAGAGATGGAAAGAACAGGGACCATTATGAAGACACTTCTTGCTAAACTGATCTTCAACCTGTTGCAGCATCTAATAGGCTGAATTTTCTGAAACCTTAACAGTTCTGACCAGAAAATCATCTTAAAGTGGATTTTACAACACTTTTCTACAGGTCCAAAATCTCTTAAGAGAACAATTTAATGTGAAGTAAAGATATGAATGAATACAATTCTGGGCAAAGACTGAAGAGATCACAGCCTCATAGAATAGCTGAGGTCAGATGGGACATCAGGAGACAGTCTAGTCTAACACCTCTGCCTATTGCAGGGTCACCTACAGCAGGTTGTCTAGGACTGGATCCAGTCATGGTTTGGGTAGCTTCATAAGCTACCAGGACAACCTATTCCTGTGTTTGACCACCCTCACAGTCAAAAAATGTTCCTATGGCTAAACAGAATTCCCTGCATTTCAATTTGTGCCCATTGCCTCTTGTCCTGTCACTGGACACCACTGAGAAGGGTCTGTCTCCATCTTCTTTACTCCCCCCATCAGGGAAAAGATTGAGAAGATCCTTTTGAGGCTTCTTTTCTCCAGCCTTTCTTCATTTGATGGATGTTTCTGTAACTTCATCATCCTCATGAGCACTTAGTGGATTGGCTGCAGTATGTCCATGATTCTCTTGTACTGGGGAGCCCAGAGCTGGACTCATCTCCCCAGGTGTGTCTCACCAGTGCTGCTCAGAGGGCAAGGATCACCTCCTTCCATCTTCTGCTGCTGCTCCCTTGCCCTATGGACCTCAGGAGGATGTTGGCTGCCTTTGCCATGAGACCACATTGCTGGTTTATGGTCAACTTGGTGTGCCTCACCAGGACCCCCACATACTCCTCTGCCAAGTTGCTTTCTAACCCTTTGGGCTCCAGCCTGTCCAGCTGCATAGGCCAGGTTATATGAGCTGGGAAAATGAGCATCTAACTGTAGCTATATATATGCTATTCACATTTATGTCTAATCATATTTTAGGTAATAAGAAAATGGCCAGCGAAATGTCTGTAGGAAAGAAGGGTAAATTTGGAAAGGCTTCTTGAACTGAAGTTTGTGGTTCCTGCAGATAAGAGAATATAGGGCACAAATAACAGCACAGAAGGTTTGGAGTTTCAGGGGTTTTTTATCATGTTGGCTTTTTTTTCTGTCAATAGGTCAACAGTACCACAGAAACAGCTTCCAGCTACAGGAATCTAAAATAAAGCTCTGTCTTCCCCTCCTCTCTCAGTTCTGTCCCTCATAAAATCTGATTATTTTCTGTGCATATAAATAGATAAATACACATGATTATGCCTCAGGTTTATTTTTAAGGAAGTTTTTATTTCAGTATTTGTGCCAAAATGCATATTTCATAACTGAAGGCATGGAAGCTGCAGTGCTAATAGCATAAGGAGTGAGGAAGAGTCTTTCTATCCCTTTTCTTTTTTCACTCTATGCATGTGTTAAGGCACAGTCTGAAAATCCCTTGTGGTCTCCTGTGGCCCCTGGTGCCATAACTGTGCCCACAGCAGAGGGAGCATTAAACTCATTGCNGCATCCCTCTGCACCCCTTCCTGCAAAGAAAGCTTGGGCAGTTTGAAGAGACAGCTCAGGCCCAGTTTTCAGAAGGTACACAAGGGATTTTTACTTCTTGCCAAGCATGAGAATCTCAGGAGCTGAGCTTCTCCAGCCTTTCACACCAAGCCTTTGGCAATGTCTGAATTACATCTTGGCCAACTCTCCTATTCAAAGACCTCTTTTCATTTCCTTTCCTTTATCTTCAAAAGCCTCAAGACTGAAGGCCAGGCTCTCAGCTGTGCTTCCCTGGGAGTGCAGGGTGAATTTGAAACCCAGAGACCTGGCATTCTGCAAATCACCATGTGGGCAAAAAAGAAGCATCCAAACCAAGGGAGGAACATGCTTCTCATTCAGATAAAAGTGATCTGGACAACTCCCCACTGCCTTGGGGTTCTAGTTTGCCAAGTAGACTCCCTGTAAAAAGCCATCGTTTGCCTGCTGTCTCCACACCAAGGATGGCAGCTGGGTACAAGCACAGAGTGAAAATACAGGGAGTGCAATTTTATGCTGCAAGCTATCTGCTTGGTCTCCTGATATTTGGAATTTTCATGTTTGAATTTAGTGCTTGCTGTGAAGTAGATAACCCTGGAAAGCTGTGGGGATTTATACAAGACATTGCTTTTAATCTCAAGATAGAAGCTGATATTTTCTACTTATATTCTTACATAACAGAAGTGAAAAAAAGAAGATATCTCTTCTTGAATTAGAATAAACATTTTCTTTCCAATGCTTGGCTGGATAACCACTCTAAAAATTAACTGGTTTCATTCTAGAAAATGAGGTTTTCTTGTACTCCTTCATGACACTTTCAGCAGGAAGGGTACTTAGAAAAATTAACTGGTTTAGTTCTAAAAAAATGAGGTTTTCTTGTACTCCTTCATGACACTTCCAGCAGGAAGGGTACTTAGAAACAGGATCATCCTGAATGATTCATATCTGAGCCTGTACTCAATGGACTGTAGCTGCTGGGAAAGAGCAGGTACTTGGTCCACCCTCCAGCACACATGCTGTACATGTTTGGATATACAGACATCAGCCAGAGCTGGAGAGCAGTCTCAGGGACAAAAGCATCTATAGTATTTCTGATATAGCACAGAGCACAAACTAACCGAGAGCATCCAAAAGGAATTCTGTTGCAGAATTCACATAGCTCCACTTGGCTCTCAGAAGAAAGACTTCCTCAAAGAATTATTTTCTACAAGGAGTGTATTCCATTTCATACACGTCATGCTCCATATAAATTCAGGAGGCAGATGCCTCTGCTTCCTCTTTCGCTTTCCCTTGCAGTCGTGCTGTGGCAATATTGTGATCGGAAGGGAGAGCGGGAGGGTTCATCTGGGTGCTGGCTCTTGCTCTATATTTCTATATATATGTCTGCTTTTGCTGCTCTCTAGTAGAGTAGTTAAAGTTACTCTGCCTTTTCCAATCCATGAGTCTCGCTATTTTTACTCAAACCATAACATAGGAGTCACTATATCTTTAATCTTATGTCCTAAAATGCCTGACACTGTTTTCCAAATGAGCACAATGGATATATTTACCAATCCAGGGAACAGTGGAGATTTTGATAACTGCTGTCAGAGATTTAGAAGTCTGGCCTTGATTTGAGCTTCTCTGTGCCCTTTTATCCATCTGCAAAACTTTTCCTGCAGCTCTTTGAGAAATAGAACCTGCAGCTTTCCCATGGTGTGTTCCATTCTGCCTGCCTTCTTCTGTTTGCTCTTCTTGGTTTTTATTGACAGGCTGAGAGAGTTGGGATTATTCATTCTGGAGAAGAGAAGGCTCTCAGGAGACCTTCTGGTGGCCTTCCAGGATCTGCAAGAGCCACAAGAGAGCTGGGGAAGGACTGTTTAGGATGTCAGGCAGTGCTAGGACTAGGGGGAAGGGATCCAAGCTTGAGGAGGGGAGATGTAGGTTGGCTGTTAGGCAGAAGTTGTTGCCCAGGAGGGTGCTGAGCCACTGTGCCAGGTTGGCCAGAGAGGTGGTGGCAGCCCCAGCCCTGGCAGTGTTGCAGGCCAGGCTGGCTGGGGCTGGGAGCAAGCTGCTCTAGTGCCAGGTGTCCCTGCCCAGGGCAGGCACAGGGGGTTGGAACTAGGTGAGCTTAAAGGTCCCTTCCCACCCTGACAATTCCATGATTCATCCTATCAGCTGGTGATGTGGAGTTGAGCTTCTCCTCATTGATAGCTGATGTGCTGCCTTCAGTATTTTCTGGGATTGCAACTGGATGTCTTTTTTTTATTCCTTTTATTTCCAATTAATTAATTTGAAAACACATGGTTTGCTTAATTTTAGTATTATTAGTCTTCAATAAAAAGCAAAATACAATGAAGTGCAGTATTCAGTTCCAGTATGACAAGGCCTGTTTGCTGAAGTATCTAGTGATGCTTCCAGAAGCTATGATGGACTCTTTAGACTTACAGAGTATTTTAAGAGCAAAACAAAGGTTTGACCACAGAGCACAATGTTTATGGATAGTACAGTGGAAACACAATGCAACAGCAGGAAAAATAATCAGTAAAGAAGCAAATAAGAAGCTTGACTGAGTTCAGGAGTCTGCCACGCAGGGTATCTCAGCTGAACAACTGCCTGTCTGCACAACTTCTAGAAATATTGGGTTTATGTTTATAATTAACATGGGTTTCTATTTTTTTAATGTCAGAAGCATGTCTTCTGTCATTTACAAAGTGCAGAGTGTTTGGTGTGAAGGTTGGAGACCATCAGCCAAAATTAAAGTGCATAGTCATTCATATGCAAAACTGTCCCAAATTGATATGCATAGTCATGCCTGAGCTTTCTAAGAAGGTTGGCTCAACCAGCCCAATTATGGGGTGTAATTTGTGCTAATGCTTTGACCTAGGAGTTACCTCAGGCTTCTGTGAATATTAACCAATGTCTTATCCCAGCTGCATCTTGGATGCTAACACTTTGAAGCTGGTAAGAAAGCTGGGTTTGTGGCAGCTAGCTTTCTGATCAATAAGCTTTTTCTTCAGACCTTCCCTCTTCCATCCAGTACCTTTAGAAGATTGGGAAGCAGGCATGTTAAATGGATTACAGTTTCCTCAGGAGAAAACATAACTGAATCCCATAAAGGTGATCTGAGGCCAACTGAATGATCAAGGGAAAAGAGCTAGATGAATAATTAGGCATGTTTTACTGTAGAATTTTGCAGAAAGCAATGAATTTCTTCACTGCAGCATGAAGAGAGCTGCTTCTTACTAGAAGGATTGGAGAGAAACTTAATTCAGGGTGCAAACCAAGAAGTTTTGCTGTTGTCCACATGCAGGAAGGCAGGCATCTTAACCGTGTGGATACTGAACCTGTTCCCTCTGAAGAGGGGAGACCAGCTGCTGTTGGAAGAGACCTCTAAGATCAAGTCCAACCATACCATACCATGACAAACATGTTTTGTCACTGCAATTGCTTTTCCTTCTTTGCTGCAGAGAAGGAAAGTATTGGTTAGCATTATCATTCTCTCCTGGTTTATGATGGATTTACTTCTAACTTGTTTTTTTTTCCCCTGAAACATTATATTCAAGGGATGATGACGAGAGAGTAGCACCTTATAGAATCAGAGAAATGAAGATATGGTTAAAAGTTGAGTCTCTTCTAGAACTTCTAGACTCTTTTTCCCTGAGTCAGAGTCAGCTGATAGTGAATAATGTATTTCTAAATGATTTCTTACATTACTGGTGGAACAAATTAGGCCTTGATTGCATGACTGTTAGGAAGTGGCATGATGATGGCTAAGGACCAAAATAAAGGAAAAGGCAGAGGGAAGTAGAAAGGCAAAGGAAGGACTGACTCTTGGGTTCTGGGACTGCATGGTTCTTTGAAGAATGACTTTTCTGTGTTAGTACTCCAGATAATGCCCCTGATAACCTATGTGATTTTGTAACTTATGAGACATTGCAAATACAAGTGGTGTCTGGGCCAAATCATGATTTTATGTCTCAAACCAGTCTATATTGGAAGTGAGATGCTCTCCTTAGGGCCATGGTTTAGTGGTGTAGTAGTGCTAGGTATGATTGGACTTGATGAGCTTAGAGGTCACTTCCAACCTTTGTGATTCTGTGATGGAAAATAAATGCAAAAGGAATGTAAACCTCTCGTGTACTCCAAACCTTTGGTCACAGTTTCCTGACTGTTTAGTCTCAGGTCTATTCCTGGAAGAACAGTCAGGTGCATGGTGCCCCCCCTGCCCTTTGTCTCTATGTCTGTGTCAGCCAGAGCCTTGGACTGGCACAAACCTTGAAGCAGTACACAGTGCTGGAGAGGTTCTCCAGCTTCAACCCAACCCTGTAGGACTGTTTCTGGAAGTGGCAGGTCCAGCTTAAACTGCTCTCAAGTGTTCTCTACTACAACTACTTGACTAAGCTACTAACATGAGTTAAAGCAGTCCAGAAAAAGATACTATACAAGGAGCTTTTGTTAGCCAGTTCTACAATAAATCCTGATTTGTAGAAACCTTTTGACAAAGATCCTGCCTGGAATTTGCCTTGCCTGTTTGCTGCATGATCAGTGTGGGAATGAATATTTCCCCAGCCCCAGCTGTCTGCAGGTAGAGCAAAGAGCTCATGCACTCTGCTTTTATTTCTCTTAGCAGGTTGCCAGCACTGAGGACTGTTGGGGAAGGAAGCTTCTCTAGCTAGCAATAAATACAATGAAGCTCCTGATGGCTGCCCTCTCTGACCCAGACATGTTAGTCTTCGTTCTGTTTTGCTGACAGAGAAATAAAAGGGGAGAAAGTAAAGGGTCCTAGTAATCCATTCCCTGAGAAGGTTAAGCTGCTAAGTACCCATCTCATGTGTACTCACTTTCCCCTCATACTTGACTACCAGAGTGAAGCCTGTGATGCCTTTTGGTCCCTTTACTGGATAGAAGTGGTGTGCTGGCAGTTTTGTATCAGTAGTATAAACTCTACATCCATTCCTTGTCTGAATTTCACTGACTATCCATCTTTTATTCCTTGAGGACTGTGGCTGCTTAGCTAACTTTGGCCTACACAGGACTGAAGCAGGAGTTTTTCCTAGGTGTCCACCTGTTGGTTGTTTTTTTTTTCTTTCTTGGCAAGCTTTGGGGTAATAGTCAAACATTTTGTTTTACCTGGTCTGTCTTTGAGTATGGATTCATTTCTGTGCATATGATTACATTTAACCTTCTCTCCCCCCAAAAGAAATGAGACCAGGTTCAGGCTTGCGAGAGATTCCAGGTGGTGGAAGAGTTTTCCCTAACCTGCCTGCACTCACTTTTAGTCCTGGGAAACAAAAACACAATCTCTTTGAATGTATTCTTGGTCTCACCTTCACAGTATCACAGTATGTTAGGGGTTGGAAGGGCCCTAGAAAGATCATCTAGTCCAAGCCCCTGCCAGAGCAGGATCACCTAGACCAGCTCACACAGCAATGTGTGCATTCATGCTTGGAAACAGGAAAGGGAAAAACATTTTATTTGGGAGGGGAAGGCAAAAGAAAGTCAAATATGAGGAAATATGTCAACAAAGAAAGCAAAATTTTCCCTACATTCAGGAATCTAGCTTGCCTCATAGCTACAACTACTAAATTCTTTGGTCTCATTGACTCATACAAGAAAAGAAAGCACTTGGGCAGATGTGTGGCATGTCCATGGCAGTTAAAGGCAGGAGCCCACTCTTTCCTTCCTACTCATTCTGCTCTTGCTCCACCAACCCCTACTAAAAGGTACAGCAGGCAGTTGTGAATCCATGCAGTGTTCCTAATCTGACTTTCAGAGGCTTATTCCAGAGAAGGTATTAACAATCTAGATAGCAGAAAGAGGGATTTTCTTGGCTGTGCCCTTTGATGGAAGGATAGATCCCTCATGCCCTTGACTTGTAGGCTGGCTTGGCAGCCTGGCTTTTCCTGCAGAATCCCTTTCACTGGCCAATTGTTTTGTGCAGTAAATACTCTTACAGGATGCTGTTCAGCTTGAACTTGGCCAGCAATGGAGCAGACTCCTGGCAGCCTTTTTTTCCCTTTGATAGCTGAAAAAAACCCACAGAATAAACTGTCTCAGATCAAGGTGACCCACTTACTTCTCCCTAAGCCTTGCTACAGCAGCACTGCAATAGTGCACACAGAGCTTGAATTAGGAGTAGTACTAGCAAATGTCATGTGTGGAGTTCTGGGTAGCCTTAGTCACATTAAAATTAATGCCAGTGTGACAGGGTAAGCTTATTTCTTCCTCCCAGTGGAGATTGTCATTCTGCCCCTCTAAACTTTGCAGCACCAGACATCACATAGATCAGAAATAATCCCTGGATCACAAATCCAGGCTTTGCTCTAGGGCTGGTTAGGATTTGGGGAAGTTTCCTGAAAATTCTGCCTGAGATCAAAGGGAAAGGATTTTTCTCTTCATGTTTTTAATCCTGCTTCAAGGAGTTGTGTGGTGAGTGTGCTGTGGAAGCAAAGCATTTGTCCTGAGCACATTGTGACAGAAAATTAGGCAGAGAAGAGGCTGTAAACTGCAGGGTGTTTTCAGTCTAGAAATTAAGACTTTTCAGGGGAGAAAAAGGAAAAGATGTCTCATGGAAACATGGAAAATAAGCTCAGGATTTTGTTTGCTAAATGCAAAAAAATTGGGTAGAAAGCCTTTCTTGAATGAACTGGTGGGGGGGTCAGCCCTTGGTGTATATTTAGAGAACCACTTCTGACCTGCTGCTGCTGCTTCTGTCCTTTCACCTCATGAACTGCCACAGAAATAGCTGCTCCTCCTGCATGAAGCCTCATTTCTTGCACGCTTCCTTTTTTTCTAACAGTTCAATCAAACTAATTGTGACAAGCAGTGTATTTGTATAAATATTTAAATGTGGAGCACGAGGACTGAATTATTTATTCTGCAAATGTAAGCTTCATGTAACTATCTTTGGAAACCATCTCATTCTGCTAGGGTTGTGCCTGCTGCCTGCTGAATTCCATCTTTCATGTTGCAAAAGGCTGAAATAAATTCTGTGCTTTGCATAAAAGCTAAACAAGATACCAGAAGAAACAAAAGACAGGAGATTATCTTGGTTTGGCACATGGAAAAAAAAAATAGCTATCTTTCTAAATTCAACTGTCAGGGGGCCCAGTTTCCTGAAAATGGGTTAATAAAGATGCAGATGATGTCATTCATTGTCCAATCTTGTCTCATGCATGAGGAGGCATATGTTCTGATCTGGAAAGAGAAACAACCTACTGATGGCAGATGCCAAGCTGCACAGGGAGAGACGCTGAGTCAATCTCAGAAGCAGCTTTTTCTCTTGTGTGACACTGTGACTTGGAGTGTTCCTGCACCATCCGCCCCCCCAGGGCAGTATGCAGAACTGTAGGTAATAGTGCATCCCACTGAACAGAGGAGTTATTGCCCTCTAGGAACAAAAAGGATGCTCAGTGTGAAAAGGATACCACAGTAAAACCCATACTGCATCCCAGTAAGTAGGTGGCTGGTGGAGTCTCTTTCTTGACTGTATGACTTTAAAGTGGGGCTTAAGAGTGCATAAGAGCTCCTTCCTTACACATTCCACACCCAGCCTGGGATCAGCTGGCCCTGGCTGCTGCTTTTCTGGCAGCAGAGGTTATGCCTCAGTTGCTGCTGCTCTCCTGGGAACCAGCTACTGCTCCTAGAGCCATGCTTCACGGAGGAGGTTTGACAGGGGGAAGAGGCTTGGTGGCATTGATACAGATCAGTACTTGGTGTGGTTATTTTCATGGTCTTTAGACACTGAGTTTCCCAGCAGCAACAGAGTTTGGATCACTAGACCCCCTGTGCCTGCTTACTCAAAATGGCCAACCAAAAAAGTACACTTCACAGTATCCCAGTANGGTGCGATTCAAATAATTGCTTCAATTAAACTAAACCTTAGTTAAGTTACATGCTTAAGTTGTGTGTTCTTCATTTGCATGACTATAGTGGTGTCATAGACTCCAGGCTGGGGATGAGGGGATGGAGAGCAGCCCCTGAGGAGAAGGACTTAGGGTTGTTGGTTGGTGAGAAGCTGGTGATGAGGTGGCAATGTGTGCTCAGAGCCCAGAAGTCAACTGTATCCTGGGCTGCATCCCCAGCAGCAGGGCAGGGAGGGGATTGTGCCCTTCTGCTCTGCTCTGCTCTGCTCTACTCTGGGGAGACCTCACCTGCAATGCTGGGGCCAGCTCTTAATTTCATGGAATGGTGGCAGAAAGCTTAAAGGCTATTAGTGAGCTGGAACTGGTTAACAACAGTGAACTGCAGGCTCAGTGAGGTCAATAGAGCAAGTGATTCTGCTCCTCTCCACCCATAGCTATTCTTCCTTTCCAAAAGTGGGAGAACACTTGCTGAGTGTAGGATTGAGTTGTTCATCTGCCATTGCCAGCCTGCTTGCTGGTGGCACCTCCAACACAGTTGGAGAACACTTTCCTTTGCTTACTTCTTAGAGGTGCTACAGAGCTGCAGCAACGGAATCCTGCTTTGGGAAGCACCTGATTAGGAAGCTATTCTTCTTTGAAGAACTCAGGATGGCAGCACAACTTCAGACAGATTCACTGCTCAGTGTCAACATTGGGAGCCTTCAGTGGGAGGTGAATTATAATCCCAAGGAATATTGCTCCAAAAACCACGGGGTAGACACTAACACCTTGTGGGCTGGTTTTTTTTTTTTTCATTCTCCCTCCTTTTTGTTGTTGTTTCTCTTTTTCCCCTGATTAAAACCTGCACAGATTCTCAGCTATCCTGCTCAGAGACCCGGAGAAGGCAGCTAAGGATAGCTTGTTGTGGGATTGCAGTTTAATTCATAAGCAGCCAAGTTTTTCTACAGCCTTACTGGTTAAACCCCAGAAATCTGGCCTAGCACTTGTACTCAGATCAAGTATTAAAGAGCTCTTGCTTAAATTAGCTCTTGCTCTCCAGTATTTTGCTTGCCTCTGGCTAAAACCCATCCAGTTTTACCAAAACCAAGCATGTCTCCAAATGTTACTTTTGACAGCATTTTCTAGGACTTAATTCCTGGTTTAGGATGAGACAGCCATGTCTTGGAATAAGTGGTATTGTCAGAGTTTAGATGATTTGCCTGGAAGGTGAGAGACCTAGGTGCATGTGTCTGTGCTGGGTCTCCACTGGGGTAGTGCCTTTCTGGCTTCTGTGCTTTTGGTGGGGAGGTGGTGGCTGTTCCTCTGTCATGCAATGTCACAGCTCTCTAAACAGCTGAAGAAGGCAAACAGCATGCAAAACATTGTTGTGAGTGTTGGTTTTTCCATCCACCTCTGCCTGTCTCCTTCAGATGATTTCATTCTCTGCAAAGAACTGCTGCTGGGTATTTCTACAGCTGTTACTGGGCTTAATGACATCAGTTTGACTAAGTTTAGCAGAATTGCAAAAGTCTAAATTCCCAAAGCAATTTGCTGTGCTCTGGTGCTAGAGCTCAACACTGTTTTCCCTGAAGCATGGCTACTTTTCCCCCCACCCCCAGTTCCTTTCACTGCCAGAGTCTCAGCAAAGCTTCCTGAGAGATAAAGTTAGTGAACAGGTCAGAGCACAGCTGAAATTTTCCTGTGTCTCTCTGCCATGGATGCTGATCAGTAGAGTTGTTGTTGTTGTTGTTGTGGCTAGGCTTCACGAACGAAGCTCCAGGGAGGGCTCCATCCATGCTCCTCATCAGTGCCTTTTCCAAGCGCTGATAAAAAGAGGCTAGCAGATAGCACCCTCGAGCCTGCACTATGGATTTTTTTTAGGTGAGACACAGCATGTGCAGAGCTGGACCCACCCTTTAGTCCTAAGGTTCATCTGCCAGGGCCTAGCAAGCTTGGACGCTGGCAGCCAAGTCCTTAGAATGGAGGTTTAACCTCTTAGCTGGAAGGCCTTACAGGGCTAAACGAGCTCCATCTGCCCGGGTTTGGAATCAGAGTTGTCCTTCTCCTAGGATGACTGCCAGAAGGCTAATGAGCACATCCTACCCATCCAAGGATTCTAGGAATATGGGTATCACTGCCCACACTTTCCCATGGGCAATGAGTTCAATGCTCCCTCTGCTGTGGGCACAGTTATGGCACCAAGGGCCACAGGAGACCACAAGGGATTTTCAGACTGTGCCTGGATCAGTAGAGTGAACCAGTGGTAATGAATTCACTCCAAAGATGCCAGTTTTCATTGTGAAAAATCCAACTCAGTCTTCAGTGGCTTGACCTGTACCAGAGGAAATCTTTGTTTCAGTTGCACATGATGGCAGAAGATGGTTTTCTTTCCTCAAGACTAACTCCTCCTGACTGGAAGGGATCAGAACACCTCTAAGAAGCCTCCTTTCTCCTCTTATTTGGCAGGTAGCAAACTGCCTCTTCAATGTATTTTTCTGGAGCAACTTGGAATCTCTGCTGCATGATTCTTACCTAGCTGAACAATATTTTCATGGGGAAGGTAGAAATTAGAGATGTGTCTAGGAAACCACTCACAAACTCATCAACCCAAAGCTGTGTAGTGGTGGGGAATCCTGTGTTATTTCAAATGGCAGCAGAATTGTGCTGCAATCTTTGATATTTGTAGGGATTTAGCTATTCATTGTGCTTTACTGCAGAGACCAAAATCAATTGTTGAAGCTTCTGTTAATGATTTTTTTTTTTACAGAAAGAAATTCTCTTTGCATTAAAATGGTAATGGCAATATGTGAAGTGTTGCAGTTGGGCCATAAGGTTGAAGGAGGAGAACTTAGCTGAAGACCTCAGTTACTTAAAAAAACTAAAGTGCTGACTACACTTATCTTCTGGTAAAAAAAACAACAACCAACCAAAACCAACCAAACAAAAAACCCCAAATCAAACAAACAAACCAAAAAAAACCAACCCAAAACCAATAAAACCCCATATAATTCTACTTAGCTTATGCCACAAGTGTTTAGATACCTAATAAAGCAATCCTTCCAAAGAAAACCAATATTGCATTTCTTTTAAAGGACAATAAACTAAGGCAATAGATGTGGAGCTAAAAAACCCCTCCAAACTCATCTGGATGGCTTAGAGAGTTTTCCCTGCCCACCTAAGCAGTGTCTTTCTCCTCTAGGCTGCAGCTTGTCTCCAGCCCCTTGCAGATCCTGGCTCCCCAGAGCAGCTGCCCGTGGGTTTTATCACTTTTACCTCACTTCTTGAGACTGGAGAGCTGNATTTTTTTTTTTACAGAAAGAAATTCTCTTTGCATTAAAATGGTAATGGCAATATGTGAAGTGTTGCAGTTGGGCCATAAGGTTGAAGGAGGAGAACTTAGTTGAAGACCTCAGTTACTTAAAAAACCTAAAGTGCTGACTACATTTATCTTCTGGTAAAAAAAAACAAACAACCAACCAACCAAAAAATCCCAAATCAAACAAACAAAAAAAAAAAACCAACAAAAAAACCCAAACCAATAAAACCCCATATAATTCTACTTAGCTTATGCCACAAGTGTTTAGATACCTAATAAAGCAATCCTTCCAAAGAAAACCAATATTGCATTTCTTTTAAAGGACAATAAACTAAGGCAATAGATGTGGAGCTAAAAAACCCCTCCAAACTCATCTGGATGGCTTAGAGAGTTTTCCCTGCCCACCTAAGCAGTGTCTTTCTCCTCTAGGCTGCAGCTTGTCTCCAGCCCCTTGCAGATCCTGGCTCTCCAGAGCAGCTGCCCGTGGGTTTTCTCACTTCTTTTACCTCACTTCTTGAGACTGGAGAGCTGCTAACTTCAGCTGGGTCTGAATATGCATGAATGAAGCCTGGGAGACAGTTTTCAATGGGAAGGAGGAGGTTAGGGAACTAGGACACAAGCTTTGGAGGGTGGAGTGCTTGCAGGCTGTGTGCTGCTCCCCTCAGTGCACTGACAGCCTCTTGAGGGAAAGAAGCTTCTGACTTTCATCATTACTTTTGTTCTTTCTTTTGTTTATTCATGTTGTATATTTATTTAATCTCCTGAAAAAAAATAGCCTTTTTTTTTTGCCTGCTTATAGCCCAGCTCATAAAACTAGTTTAGATGGAAAATTTCAGTATGGTTTTTCCTTTAAAACAAATAGGATTTTCAAGCTTTCTGTCGAGTAAGCAAATCATCCCACAAGACAACAACATGCTCTGGAACATCAAAAAGGAATCTGTGACTTACCACATTACCAGAAATTAGTTGATTTCGTAATGGATGCAGCTTAGATGTCCTAACACTGTATGAGTGGTGAAGCTAAAGGAAATGATCATCATGGAGAAATGGTGCAGGAAGCCTTGGAAACAGGAAGGGCTTTTGGAGGTAGAGGAAGGGAACAGGAAAATAACCTAAGCCTGTGTAAGAGGATCACAGAATCACAAAGGTTGGAAGAGACCTCTAAGATTATCAAGTCCAACCATACCTAGCACTACCATACCACTATGTGATTGTTGATAGATAACAGCAGGGATCTTACTCAAAGGTTAATATGTTCTCATTTCTTTGTACCAAGAATCCCTCACCTTTACTCCAGGAAGCTTTGGGACCCTTAGCTGTCTTGCATGACAATTAGCAAACTTGCAAGGCTGAGTTCTTTCTGCTGTGTTGCTCTGCTCTGTGACTTTCTCAAAGGATAAATTAAGAGAGTCAGAAATGAGGATCTAGTTCAGACTATTTCTTTATCTCACAAGTGTTCAAATGACATAGACCTGTCAAATATTCCATCATATTTAAGGTTTAGATTTTGAAACAATCATACCTGTACTGAAGTTCTGGGAGGCTGTTTTGTTTTCCTACGAGTAGATGGAAAATGCCAAGGTTCTTTTTTATGCAGTGGTTTCAGTGTAGATTCCATTTGTTGAATGGAATATTGTCTCTGCAGAAGTGATAGCTGAGGTGAGTGATGTTCCCTAAACTCTTAGGGAATGTTAAATCATGAGAATAAATTAATTTAGGAAGAAAAGAGTGAGTGACTGGAGCAGTTAGACACTCCAGTAAAATGATGTGCATAGCAAGTAGTTCAGTTACCATCTCTGACATATCAGGATCTCTGCACTGCTATCACTTTGCATTAGGAAGTTCTCAAGCATGATGGAGAAAAGACAGAAATAATGAATTGTTTTTCTTGCAGCAAAGCTGGGAGGGTGTCAGAGCACTAGAGCCACATTCCATATTTAGCCAGAAGGCAGAGGGGTAGTTAAACATCAGCTAAAAAAAAAACAAAAGCATTTTTCTATCTGCAGATTTTGATATCTTACACTAAAGATCTTTGGAAGAACTGCCCACAAAGCTCTGAATCAGTGACAAAGTTCAACAAATCTGATCCTAATGATGGATTTAAGGGAGCTAGAAATGGCAGTGGGTCAGGATTTTTCTGTTTGCTTCCAATCTAAGTGCAAACTGCTAAAGAACACTGCAACCTGGTTAGCTCATCAGCAGGGCCTGAAGTCACCACAGGAGATGCAGTCAGGAAAATAGCAGAGGGGGAAGAACATTTCCTTGAGTGAGTCAGTATAATTTTAGGAAGAATTGGGACCATGGCATGCAGAGGTGACAGCTCTGCCTGCTAACTGTGTTCCTGAGTTTCTGGAAGGCACTTGAGTCAGTATCACGTGGATTTGGGGGTTGGGTTTTCACCAGTCCCATGCTGCATCCCTCTGATGTCCAGCTTAGTACTTCTAATTTAATAGGTGTTCTTGAAAATACTATGAGTATTTCCTACACTTCTTAAACTCATTATTATAACTTCAGCTAGTTTTCCTTTGATAACTGAATTTAACATTGAGGGCCCTGGGGCAGAGAATTGGAGTCTTTCTGTATTTAATCAACATTTTCAAAAGCCTGAAGCTGCTGGATTGTATTTGATATCAATGTTTAATTAAAAATAAAGAGGGGGAATGAATGTTTTTACTTAAAGCCACAACATTTCAATATTTTGTTAGATGATATTGATATATAGGAATATATATATATATATTGATAGGGTTGTTAAGTCTTGGAATAGGCTATTTGGCTACCACAGCAATGAACTAGTCAAAGAAGTGAGGGAATAAGATGGAAACACAGTTTCTAAGACTTATTAGCAGATCGAGATGCAATAAACATAGATGAGGGTAGAAAACCAATTTTTCTGAGCATTTCCTCCCAAATATTTCTATAAAGCAGCCCTGCTGTATGTGTTGAGATAGTGCAGAATAACCCATTGGTATGGATCCTTGTTTCTAGTACACCAGCTGGCAGTATCTATAAAGGTCTGGCTGATCTGCCTTGATTTGTAAGAGAGTGAGTTTACTCTCTCATGCTGCTTAGTCTTCAAGGTGTTACTATCATATGAGAAAGGGAAAAAAACCCCAGATTTTGGCATAGTGTTATGCTATAGTAATCTATCTCTTATTTAAATGTTTAGTATTCTAAACAGCCTTTACCTTGAACATGTTTAAGAGTGAATTCAGAAACTCTCTGGAGATCAGCAGAGAAGATATTCCATTGGGAAGATATTGGCAAAGACACCAACTCTTACTAACACTGAGTGAGAACCCTGCAGCAACATTTCTGTTGTAAGAACCTGTTGTGTTTATCTTTCACTCCTTGGCCCATCAAGCAAAAATAAAGTTTCAGCTGCTCTATCTAATGTCCTTCAGAGATTTGTTGAATCTGAAAGACTATCTTTGACAGTCAAACTTCAGAGAGAAACATCATTTGGATGAATCACTAAGTACAATTTCTGATGATGCCCAGGGCAATGCAAGCAGAGTTATTTACCTCCTCATAGATTCTTTTATTGTTCATTTATTGTGTTTGGTGAACTTAGCTGAAATTATACAGTATTTTGAATTAAAAAAAAAAAGCAAAAGAGTTGGGAAATGTCAACTTGGCTCCCTCAAAGCTTGGGCCTTACAATCTGGAGTTTCTGGAGTGAGTTTGTGCGCTGAAAGGAGCAGGAAGCTCTCCTCAGGTGCCCCAGTTGCTCTGAAGGAGTCTTTGCCCAGCTGGCTGCCAACCTCTCTTGTGCCTTTGGAAAATGCTTGAGTCAGAGAGCCAGAGAAAGAAGTGAATCACTAACCTCACCTTCTGCACAGCCCCTGGGAGAGCTTAGGGCATCCTGGTGCCATCCCCAGCCCCTGAGGCTGAGACAAGCAGCTTTTGTCTGCTCTTACCCTAATGTTCATGTTCTTAGATGTGCAAAGATGTCCCCTGAGATGATGCTAGCAGTGATATGGTTAGCAGACTCAGCTGCTGTATGAACACGCATAGATTTGTCTCTTTCTGAAGTATGATGCTTAATTCCAGAATGCAATTCCATTAGAGAGATTGACCATCAAATCCAGAAATTCTTTGGAATATGATTTGATAAAACTGCTAGTTTGTAAGGATTTCTTTAGGCTGTGTTTCATGTCTAGGACAAAAGAGCAATGTATGTATAAATGAAAAAAAAAAACCAACCCAAAACTACAAAAAGCTGTTAAATTGAATGCCTTGAAAATAATTCCAGGAAGAGTTAGCAGGGAAAGTTCTCCAGGAATTCAGTACTAATAGTTAAGTTAGGGAAAATTGGATAGCTATGAACTCCATCTAGAGTTATAAGCTATTTGTAACAGCTGTTTGGTAGGAGCAGGCAGCACAGGACAGTTCCCTCAGACTATAAGAGGTATTTAAACAGAAATTTCTTCCCTGAAAGAGTTGTTCAGTCTTGGCCCAGGAGGTGCTGGAGTCACCATCCCTGCAGGGGTTTAAGAAACATTGAGATGCTCTCCTTAGGGCCATGGGTTAGTGGTATGGGAGTGCTAGGTATGGTTGGGCTTGATGAGCTTAGAGGTCTCTTCCAATCTTAATGATTCTGTAATCCAGTCCAAAAGTCACAAGCCCTTCCACCTCTTTTCTTGGGTAGCTTGCTTACTATAGCTATCAAAATTGATAGTGTCTTCTTTCTTCTACTTCTGACATTTTTTTTGGCAGAGAAAATTCACCTGCTCCAAGACGGTGGCTTCATCCTTTGCCACCTGCATTTCAGGGATGGAATGCCTGCAAGCTGGAAAGGCAGTAGTGCCTTGGTTACTGTGGTAACAGACTCATTTTCAGCAATGAATGCTGCTAGGAGCAGGGCTGCTATTCTGGTATTTGATTTATGTAAATGTCTCTGAAACACTTTTGTCCCACATAGCTCCTGCTAATAATCTCCAGCTAGGAAGGGGTTTGAGGCTTCCTCACAAAGTTCTGCTTTCAGTGGGCCTGTTCCTTTGGGTGAAGTTAAGGTCATTGTTNTAAGGTTAATTCAGATGGTTTTGCAGAGCTCTGGCCTGTCACCCAACGAATTCCCTACCAAGAGCTGCTTCACTCACCCTCTGCTCTGCTTCTCTCTTCTGCAAAAGATGTTCCAGCTGAACAGGAGGAGGAAGTGTTTTGCTTGGAGGCTGGTGGAGCAGTGGCCCAGGCTGCCCAGGGAGCTGCTGGAGTCTCCATGTCTGGAGAGATTCCAAAGGCAACTGGAGCCCATCCTGTGCAAGCTGCTCTAGGTTCTCCTGCTCTGCCAGGGAGGTTGGACTAGATGATCTCCAGAGGTCCCTGCCAACCCCTAACTGTCTGGGGTTCTGTAGGTCAAAAACCCTTATGGCCCCTTGGTTTTTAGCCACAGTTTTGACCACAAAAGAAGCCTCCTCACCAGTGCCTTTGAAACAGAGTCTATCTCTCAATTGAATAATTCTGTTGTTGGACACAGGAATACTGTCCCTTGGATTTTTTGTAATGTAATAAGAACTCTTCAAATCACATCACAAAAACATTAATAGGGTTTCTCATCCTTTATAAAAGCTGGCAGTAGCTTTATGAGACATTTTTGTTCTCCCCCCTCCTCCAGTGCTTGGCTGTCTTTGGGATGAACTTTTCCTAAATGTATTATTTGTGTACATGGAAAATGTAGTATACTAAGATTTACTGGCCTTATACTGCCTTTTACCTTGGCTGCTTCTGTGGCATTAAGGGGAGACTGAATTTCCCTCTCCCTCCTGTGTAAGATCATCAGAAGCTAGAGACAAAGTTTCTCTAGGTAAATCTCTTTGCAACAGGAACCAAATATGTTAGCAATCAGAATTAAAAATAGTACAGAGCTTAAAGCACTGGTGAAAAAAAGAAAGATAAAGGAAAAAATGATAGTATTTGCTGACCACTAAGTCTTTGTTACAGAGACTAACTTATTTTCACTCCAGAACAGCTGAATAAGGCAAATGAAATCAGCATAATTGTCAGAGCCATAGTTTCTAATGTAGGAACCATTCTTAAGGGCATTTGTACCAACACTGCAGAAAGTTGATGAGGAGAGAATAAGGAAGGAATAAACTAGAGGTGGCTGTATTCAATTAGTTCATTGCTCAGAAGCACTTTGGAGTATGTTCCCTAACCCACAACCAGGAGATTCCCGAGGACCTGGGAATGGCACAAGCCTGCCCAGCCCAGGAGGGAGGATGAAGCTAATGTATCAGTTCCCCTTAGTTACTCAATCCTTAAATAACAGATTTTTCCATCTGAAAGGCAAAGATACTTTACCAAAGATCTTTTTGTATAGCTAATTCCAGAGCAGCAAATTGCCAAGAATCCCTCAGCTACTCTCTGCATGTGTGTGGATTATGGACACTCAGCTGCTGTTCTGTTCAGCTTCCTTCCAGAAGGTGACATTTCACACAAGATTTGGCAGAGCTGCCACTGCAGCAATAGAGAGTTGGATGAAGGAAGCATGACTTGTGGTAGCTCCTGTGTCCCAACAGCAGACAGTTTGCTCTGTAAAATGCCAGTATCTGCTGCCTCAACCAACTTTTAAAACACACAGCCTAGTCTGTCCTGATCTGTTCCTTTCTTTCAGGCAGAGGGGTGAAGGAGATCACCCTGAGAGAGCCAGCAAAGCTCTGTTAGTAAATCACTGGTGCTGGCAGAGAGCTAATGGGTGTTCCACATGTGTGTGGAGAGCAGCAGAAGAAAATGCATCAGCACTACAGAATCACAGAATCATTAATGTTGGAAGAGACCTCTAAGCTCATCAAGTCCAACCATACCTAGCACTCCCATGCCACTAACCCATGGCTCTAAGGAGAGCATCTCAATATTTCTTAAACCCCTGCAGGGATGGTGACTCCAGCACCTCTCTCTACCTTCTCTTGGAGGGATCAGTGAAAAGACAGAGGGTGAACAGCCATCTCTGGCTCAGTAGAAAGACACAGGGTGAGCAGCCATCTCTGGGTCCTGCAGGCTTTTGCTCGTTCCTCTGATTTCAGGACTAAGTATGCTCACAGACCTTGGCCCAAAGCAGCCTTCAGCAGAGCAAGACTCTCCTCACTCTTCTCAGTCTCTTTTCCTGGCCCAGGGGAGCACAGCCCTGCCTGGCAGGAGGGGCTGGGAGTTCCAGCTCCTCTCTTTCTGTCATTCCCTTTTCCTTTTTGTCTTTCTGACAATGCTGACACAGACTGGGTAAAGGTGTGGGTGCAGTCCCCCAAAAGACCCAGAGATGAAGAGGCTGGAGCAGAGCATGTCCCAGGCTTGTATTACTGCTTCTTTATTGAGACTAGGTTTGGGTTTCATTCCAAATTTGGAAATTTCAGGGAGTAGAATTATCTTAAGGGAGATAATGCAAGTGTTGGTGCTAAGTGTGAATTAAAATCATGAATCTGAATTCAGTCTTGTGTGTAATTAATTGGAGGTTACCATGTGATTAATGTGATCTTGGTGAGAAACCAGAATAGGGGAAAGAAAATGAAGATGCTTCTCCTTCCCTGTGTCCATTAATAGGCTATTTATGTATTCTTCTTAGTAGGCTATCTCTATTTCCCTCCTGCTGCCCATAAGAAAGTGCTTCAGAAAGCAATTAACAGCATTTGCCTTTTCTTTAGGTGTTTTGCATAAGTTTTTTACCTGGTCTAGGTGATCCTGCTCTGGCAGGGGGGCTGCACTAGATGATCTTTCTAGGGCCCTTCCAACCCCTGACATATTGTGATACTGTGATAGATTAGCTGATTTTCCCAGTACCTGTGGCAGTTAGCTATTCTGATTCCAAAGCTCTTCATCCTGGTCAAACAAAGCATCACAGCTGCTTTTCTTTGAGAGGAGAAGGAGGGAGGCTTTGTTTCTTGTAAATTAAAAACACATTTTGTGTCTTTTCTCATTTCAAACCTCTGAATCACTAGGAGGAATGAGGTGGTAATGCTGTTGTTTGTATTGAGTAAGGGAAAAACTGATATATTTGCAGTGATTTTCTCCTTTAGGCCATTGACAGTAAAAGGGCATTAGGTCTCTATTTTTGCTGTGGTGTTTGGTATTTGGTTTTGGTTTTGTTGGTTATTTTCCTTGCTGATTCTTAACTGGTATTGATAGAATCTGCTCAGCACTGAAATCCATTTCTCCCTCACCAGTGCTGTGGGTGTCAGGATGATCCCAATCAAGACTGCCCTGAATAAATCTGTGTCTATTACAATCATGTCTCTAATTGCACTGCTGGCATCCTGTAAATAGATATCCATGGAGACCTCTTTCTGCTTGAGTGTCTCTCATGGACATGATTTATTCCTAGAGTTAAACAAATGTGATTTAAGGAAAGGCTCTTGGGTCACTGCATTCACCACTCCTCTCACAGAGGAGCAACACCAACACTGAATGCTGCAGGACTACCTAGCCAGGCACAGAACCACAGAACCATTCAGGTTGGAAGAGACCTCTAAGCTCAGCAAGTCCAACCATACCTAGCACTCCCATGCCACTAACCCATGGCCCTAAGTACCACACCAATATGTTTCTGAAACCCCTGCAGGGATGGTGACTCCAGCACCTCCCTGGGCAGCTTGGGCCAATGCCTAACAAGCCTTTCAGGGAAGAATTTCCTCCTGACATCCAATCTAAACCTCCTTTGGTGCAACTTGAGGCCGTTTCCTCCTGTCCTCATGTTTGCTATCTGGGGCGTTACGGCACAAGAGCCACCTCCAGGTTTCACTGCAAGGTTGCTGGGGCATGCTTACAGCTTCCAACCAAAGCTCTGAGAGCAGGAGGAGTAGCCACAGAGGACCTAGTGCAAAGCCAGTGCAGTGGCAAATCTACAATTCCTTCTATGGTGTGATTCTTGGGGTGCCCAGTGTAGGACCAGCTGTTGGACTCTGTGATTCTTGGGGTGCCCAGTGTAGGACCAGCTGTTGGACTCTGTGATCCTTGTGGGCCCCTTCCAGCTCCAACTGTTCTGTGATTCAGTGCAGCAGTAAGAAATTTGCCTGAGTATCTACTCCCTGCAATGGCCAGGGCTTTGTGTCTCCAGTGACATATTGGTGTGCTGCCAAGCTTCACCTGAAACTTCCTCTAATGGACCCTGAAGTATTCCACTGTCCCAGGAGAATGAATTGTGCAAGCAGCAGAGTTTCCTCCTGTGTTAGAGCAGCCTGTGGTCATGGCTAAAAGGATCCTGCAGCAAGTTTACAGAACAGCTGTGCTATTGAAATTCAAATAGTGCTTGATCTCAACTTCTTAAGGGAATAAATAACAAATCAAAAGTTGCCAGCTTTCAATATTAGCAGTTGATTGTCTTTCTCTCTTTTCCTGATGAAGAATTCCATCAGGGTGACACAGAGCAGTCGTGCTGCTGGTTTAAAAAGCTGAGAGTGCACATTTGGAAGTAATGAGGATGAAGGTTTGAGTGTCAGCAGTTGAGGGCCTCCCATGCAAATGGACTGCTGGAGAAAGAGAAATAGTATTCCTTGATGGCTAAGCCTTGCTTTACCCTCCCAATTCCAGCTTTTCTGGTGCTACAGCAGGCTGTGTTTCTAAGGCAGTAATAACCAACCCCCTGCTTAATGGCAGGATATACTTTAATATTAACACATTTCCTAATAAGCTGTGTGCCATGGGGACAGTGAGTCTAGAAATGGCAATGATTGGTAAGACAATGTGGTGTTTTCTCCACCAAAGGAGAAAAATGAAATAGATATGTGTCCCAAAAAGTGAGACTGGCTTAAAAATAGGGTGAATTTGTTAGAAGGTATTTGCTTCTTCCCTTTGCTGTTTGTTTTATTTTAGGATGTGCTCCACAGTTTGCACCCTCACCTACTGGAACTTGTAGAACTTCTCTCTTGAAACCAAAGTGTTGTAGAGCCTGTACAGTGCTTTCAGTATTAATACCAACCTACATTAATCATCTAAAGTTCTACTAGCTTGCAGTAAGTGGTTTCAAGGAATACTGACTGAAATTAGATCTGCTGCTTTCAAAAGAGTATGTTTCAGGCATCTCGTTGCATGGCATTTTGATCAGGTTTGGTCATCTTGGTGTGGTTTTTTGGGGTGTTTTTTGTTCATTGTCCTGTTTCCTGAGAGGAGAGGAGAGGAGCTTCTGCAGCTGGCTGACTGAGGACAGAGCTTCCTCCAGGGCTCATTTCAGGCTTTTTGGATCCTTCCAGGCCTTGCAGCAAGTTTTGGTTGCCAGCAATATGGGCACACGGCAACATGCATCTCATGTTTTAGTAGTGTAAGATGTATGCTTTGCCACAAGCTGATTTGTAGTGAAGGCTTTCTCTTGAGCTGATTAAACCTGTATAATACCTCTTGTCAGCAGGCTTCCAATGGGCCTTAAAACTATATTGACATTTAATCAGCTGAAGGACATTGATCACTGGCACACTATGGGAGCATGACTCTTCTTCGTGTGTGTTCTGCATATTTCCTGCAGCAGATTGGTGCTAGGAGGAAGGAGAGGCAGGCAGAGTTCCATAGCTGAGCTTGCTTTTTTTTCTTCAGTGATGTGTTGGACATTTTCTTCTTTGGACAGAGTATTGTTATCTAAATGCAAGTCTGCAGGCAGTTATATGTAAGAGTGTCAAAATGATTTGTTCAAATCAAAGGTCCATCTAGCTCTCTTTTCCATTGCTTAATAATAGGTATTTGGGGAAGAGTAAGAGCAGGGTGGGCAGGTAGGGTTAGTTATTCCAGAAAGTTGTTTTCCAGTGACAGTTTAAGGGATTCCAGAGGCAGAGGCTGTATATTTTCATAGAATCATAGAATGATTTTGGTTGGAAGAGACCTGAAAGTTCCACCCCCCCCACAGAACACCTTTCACCAGGTTCTTCAAAGTTCCATCTTAGTTGGTCTTGAACATTTCCAGGGACAGAGCATCCATAGCTTCTCTGGGCAACCTCTTCCAGGTGATCCCTATGAGTAAAGAATTTCTTCCTTACATCTAATCTAAATCCACCCTCTTTCAGTTTAAAGCTGTTCCCCCTTGCCCTGTCCCTCATAAAGAATCCCTCCCCATCTTTCCTGTAGGCCCTTTAGCTACTGGAAGGCCTCTATAAGGTCTCCCCAAATACTTCTTTTATCCAGGCTGAACAACCCCAACTCTCTCAAGACTGTCCTCAGGCTGAGAAATTTTGATTTAGCTGGACTCAGAATTTTTAGCCTGAGAACTGGTCAGATGAATTTTTCAGTCTGGTTATGCCTTGAGTCACCTACAGCATCCACTGACAAAGAGCCTGAGTTTGGTTTCTTTCAACCAAACTGCTGCTCTCTCCCAGCTTCACTTGGTGTCCTAGTGCTCGTACACTTGCTCTCTTTTTATCTTCACTGTGGCTCTTCTGACTTTACAGAAGCCTTTCATGCTCATAGAATTATCAGGGTTGGGAGGGACCTTAAGGCTCATCTAGTTCCAACCCCCACAGTAGGGTTGTTGTCTAGGCTGAAGAATCATTGCTTATGTTTTTGTTTACTTCAAAGTAAAACTTCATCACTATGCTGATAATTTGCTAGTATTTTCCAATATTCTTCAACTGAATTGTTTGCCCAAGGTCCAAAATGCACTTTGGGAATGGAAGCAACTGATGGCTGAGCTTGGGGGGATGTATGTGTTTATTTCCCCTTTCTTCTATCAACTATTTGCTTTTCTTCATTTTCTTCAAAAGACAAAATATAAACAACCCCCCACACACACACAAAAAGGAAAACTCAAGTGAGTTTTCCATTCTAAGCAGTTCTTCTTACAGTTTTTTTCTCTGCATATGGCCTAGAAGTTTGCCACCACCATTAAGAAACAATAGAGGATTCTTTTTACTTCTCTGTGTGTATCTATGGATGACTGTGCATGTGTAACAATAATTCCTTTTCATCAGTTGCTATGGGAGGCAGCATTGTGTGGTGAATCAGAGTTCTGCTTGGCTTGAGTAATGTCATTCTGCTTATTTTACAGTCATTTTCATGACAAATATTTGTTGCAAATTCAAATGCTAAGGAATGGGATTTATCACAGTATCCCAGTATGTCAGGGGTTGGAAGGGCCCTAGAAAGATCATCTAGTGCAACCCCCCTGCCAGAGCAGGAGCACCTAGACCAGCTCACACAGCAATGTGTCCAGGCAGCTCTGCAATGGCTCCAGACAAGGAGACTCCACAGCCTCCTGGGCAGCCTGGGCCAGTGCTCTGGCACCTGCACTGCAAACAAGTTCCTCCTCGTGTTAATACTAAACCTCCTGTGGTCCAGCTTGGTCCCATTCCCTCTTGTCCTACCATTGGATGCCATGGAGCAGAGCCTGGCTCTCTCCTCCTGACACTCACCCTTAACATATTTCTAAGCATTGCTGAGGTCTCCTCTCAGTCTCCTCTTGTCCAGGCTGAAGAGACCCAGCTCTCTCAGCCTGTCCTCCTAGGGCACATGCTCCACTCCTTTCATGATCTTGGTGTTGGAAGGGACCTTAAAGCTTATCTAGCCCCAACTCCCTGCCATGGTTAGAGACACCTGGCACTAGAGCAGCTTGCTCCCAGCCCCAGCTAGCCTGGCCTGCAACACTGCCAGGGCTGGGGCTGCCACCGCCTCTCTGGCCAACCTGGGCCAGTATCTCAGCACCTGTGCTGCAGTGGAGTCTGAATACACTTTAAAGGTGATGCTTTTATGTAGTTTTTTTGCATGATGTGTGGCCTTTTTAAAAGATACCATAGAACCATAAAAAAGCAGGTTAGAAGCGACCTCAACGATCATCTGCTCCAACGTTTCTTGGTCTAGACAAGACGGCCCAGCACCATGTCCAGCTGAATCTTCCATGTGTCCAGTACTGGGGAATCCACCACTTCCCTGACGAGATTATTCCAATGGCTGATTGTTCTCCTTGTGAAGAATTTTTCCTCATGTTTCCAACTGGAATCTTCCCAGGAGTCATGGCTAGGCTTCGAGAACGAAGCTCCAGGGANCGGGAGTAAATTGTCCCCATTAGCCCTTATCTTGCCCATGGCACTCCCTGTAAAAAGGGAGTCTCCATCTTCTCTGTAGCCACCCTTTAAGTACTGGAACATGGTGGTAATGGTGTGCTTTCAACAAACCCAGTTGTCTCAATCTTTCCTCCTTTGGCAGCTTCCCAGGCATTTGATCATCTTTGAGATCAAATTCTTGGTACTAAAAGCGGTATGGAGGAAGAGTTGGGAAGGCTAGTTTCCCTGTCCATAGGACATGCCTGAATTCAAATACCTACTGTTCTGCAACAGGAGGGAATGTTTGGAGATGAGCTGCCAGGCATTTTTATCTGTCACAGAAGAGCTAATTATCCATTTAAGACATAACTGCCATTTTTTGGCTGTTTTACTATATTTAGTCATTGGACCAAAAATAGCCTGGTAGTCAATATTCCCTGGGGCATGGACACCAAGGTTCAGAAGCACCTCTTGTTCAATTGTGCAGCAAGGGAATCTTCAGTGGAGTCTCCATAGTCCAAATGTTGCCCTTTCTGGGGATATTATTGAAATGTTACTTCTCTAGGCTTTCTTTTTCCTCCTTTTTTTCTTTGTTTTTCCCATCTCCAAAACAAATAAAATCCATTTGACATTCTCCCTCTGCACTGCATGGAGGGGTTGTTGATGAGCTGCTCTTCCATCATCAAGTGAAACATGAAGGAAGAAAACTCCTCATTTTAATTGACATTGCTGAGCCAGAGCCAGAATAGTTTAAATAGAAATCATAGTGAGGAATCCAAAGTTGGCATAGCAATCTAGGATTTTAAGAGTCAGTTTCTGGGAAATAAATATTTAGGCTTTCTCTCTTAGCACCAAAGCTGATTTATGTAAGTTTTATAACAAGCACAAAATAAAACCCAACCCAGGCTCATTCCTTTTCCTATATATAATTTTTCTTGATTAAGATTGTGTCATGAAAGCCTTGACATTTGCAGTTACAATAAGAGATGAGAACTGTTCAAAGAAGGTCATGCTCATGTTGGCATTTTAATTCTTTTTTCCTCATGTATGCTGTGACAAATTCAGTGAGTAATTGGTGGTTATCCAAGTAGGGAATTGAAGTTGTCCTAACCCTTGTGCCAGAGAAGCTAGAGTAAGGAGAGGTGAGCATGCACCTGAATAAACAACAAATCCCTGGCACTATTACATGGGATCCAGTGACTGAGCTGCAGAAAGCCTCTGGCTTCATTTCATCTGATGCTTAGTTTGAAGTTATCAGATATGGAAAGTTTCAGTGCTCTAATAGCAACTGGATTTCTCCTATTAGCATTTTGCTCTATTATTCTTATGACTTCTTTCAGAACAAGCTGAAGTGGAAAAATAAATACAAATAAAATGAAAAGAAGGAAGCATTATGGAAATGAAGGTGATGCACTGAATAGACCTGAAAATGCACAACTACTTGCATCCAAGTTAATGCAGATTAACAGAACTTGGATTAATTAATCTGTATATAGGAAGGAACCAGAAGATGATACAAGGTGAATTCCATTTTGCCTTTGGATGTTCAAGATCGTTCTGTTCCCTGCAATGCTTTTAGAGGCTATTGTTTTGTGCACTGTCTAGCCCATAGTTTTGGTTTACATTCTGAAATTATTCAGCAGCAAGTGTTTTATATATTACTTTAAACCTGAAAAGAGTTGCTGTTAAAATGTGCTGATTTTTATGAGTCTATGGCAGGGGCCTTGTTTTTATCTCCAAATTAAATTTCTTCAGCTGTAAGTAAATAAAATGAGTGCTGGGGAGTTTTATGACATTTTTTTTAACAGCTTTGGTATGTATTGATCAGGATTGTTTCAGATTCATTGTAGTATCAATAATGTCTTGTGCTCCAGGTTATTGAATCTTTCTCAGGGCTGTCCTGTGTGCCATAACATTTTATAAATGTAATTGGGAATGTGCAACCATTTGCTCCTTGAGGGCATTGTGAACTTTTGGTATTCTACTAGTGCTTGCTGAGCAACTCTTGTAGTTTTATTTATGCTTTTTAGGCAATGTTATCTGGAAGAATTTCTTCTTGTTGTTGTTGGTTTTAGTGATAAAACCAATTATTACTTTTGGCCCAGTGAGCCAAAGTGTGGCAAATGGCAAAAAGATGATGAAGCAACATGGAGGAGACAGAGTGTGGGTACTATGTGTCATTGTTTTGTTGGGTAGCTTCCCCTGTCACACAGCTCACCTGGAGCATCATGGGNGGTGACTGGCTCCATCCTCTTGACACCTGCTTCTTAGGTATCTTATGATTGTTTTCTCTTCAGTGTTGCATGTTCATTACCAAATGTGGCTTTATTCCATAAATGAATGGAGAAAGTGCTTTGTGTGGCTCCTCACAGTAGCTACCTGACTGTATGACCTGTAATAGCTTGGCCTCTCTGATTTTCCTCTCCCTTCTGCTTATTGCCCATCTTCTTGTACACAGATGAGTAAAGGCAAGCTTGAATTACTCTAAGTTTTCTTCTTTCAGCACTCTATACATTTAAATGAACTGCTTAACTGTAGAACACTTCAATTACATGAAAGAAAATGGGATACATTTTTAACAAGCTTTTTATAGTCCATCTCAAAATGCTCAATCTTTTCTGTTTAATAACTTGCTCTGGGGTTGTTCCTAAGTTTTATTGACTGAAATGAATCCTCTTCAACATGTAGAGCATCATCTCTCAGTTTTTGCTCCAGTGTTCAAGCAGATGAATCCAAACTGTCCTGTGTGATCTTGTACTGTGTCTGCAGCAAGGCAAAAGTCTGAAGTGCTAAGATCCCTAGACTAGTGCATAAAAAGGTATCTATATATTTACATAGATCCATTGGATTGTGGGTTTTCACCATCGTAAGGTGCAAGCCTTCTGTTACTTGCATGTGGTCTTCTTTTCCCTCTTTCCTGAGCCAAGACAGTGGGCAAGGAAGGCTGCAGAGTGCACTTGTGCGGCCTGCTGCCTTTCTAGCCTCCTGAATTTATCACTGGCACTTCCTTGTCCTGATAAGAGTGATTTATTCCAAACTGCCTTATCAGCAGGGCTTTTTATTTTGTTTCCCAGTTTCTCTGCTATCAGTAACCATATCTCTACTTCTCAGAGGAGGAAACATCAGGGAGCAATAAAAGGGAGGCATTGTGCTGGCAGTGCTGGAGTAAGAACATTGCCTCTAGTGCCCTTCTGAATGCTATTCCCAACCCCACTCAAATGGAAAGGGCATGGCTTCTGTGGAAGACAAAAACTGCAGCTAGGAAGGTTTAGATTAGATATAAGGAGAAATTTCTTCCCTGCAAGGGTTGTTAAGTCTTGTTCCAGGCTGCCCAGGGAGGTGCTGGAGTCACCATCCCTGCAGGGGTTTAAGAAACATTGAGCTGCTCTCCTTAGGGCCATGGGTGAGTGGTATGGGAGTGCTAGGTATGGTTGGACTTGATGAGCTTAGAGGTCTCTGCCAACCTCAATGATCCTGTGATTCACTGCTGTGTCCCCTGGTGCTTTCCCTCCCTGTGAGGAGTAGCTGGGGTTTGGGATTGGGCTTCTGACACGGCTTTGAAACATTTCAGAAAGTGATGCTAAGAGGAACAGTAACACTGAGTCACTAAACTGAAGGTGGAAAACCTTGGAAACAGAGATCCAATTGCATGTGGGAATGGTTGATGTGATCGAGGAATTTTGTCTGTGTCACTTCCTCCAGAGATGTTGCAGCTAATATGTATTTTTGAGCAAGTAGTTGTAATAAATAATGGTTGCAATTCCAGAGAAGCTATTACACTTACCAAAGCTGTTCTCTTGAAAACATTATTTGCAGAGGATTATTAACCTCCTGCCTTCTCCTGTTCCTGCTGCACACCAGTAACTGGGATAAATAGCTCTCCTATAATTATCTTCCTGCACTTTCTTTCCTCTTATTTGTCTTAAAAGAGAAAAAAACACATCACAGCTTTCATGTTTTTCTCTTTCCTGTATTATTTGCAGAACTGTCATTTTCTATTGACTTTACCAGAGTTAGAAAGGATCATTTTGTTTGGAGATGGCTGTCAGGAATTGGAGAATCCAGTGAGTGAGGGATTTAGGGAGAGGTTTATCCTCTCATTATCAGTGGCAGCATAGCTCTCCAGTTCTTAGATTCTTCCATCTCAGAAACTGAGAGGTTTTCTTCTTCTCCACTGCTCTTTTGAGTAAGATATTCTACAGTATAGCTAGTCTCATATTTGAAAGATTATTTTCTTCCTTCCATAATTCATTTTCTCCTCCATAATTTGCATTTATATTTTCTTCAGCCAACTCTGGCTTAATTTTATCACAGAATGTCCTGAGTTGGAAGGGACCCACAAGACTTGAGTCCTGAAGGAAAGGTTAAAAGCCCACACCATTTTGAAACCTCAAACTAAACCCTTTGTTGATTTCCCTTGAAAAACAAAGCCTCAAATTATTTTGTTTGTTTTGTTTATAACACAAGTGTGCAGACCTCCCAGAATTTGTCCCAGGCTACAATTCCTAGTGCAACACACAACTCCAGCCCCAAACCAAGAGCATGTGTGCTCTCTCTGCAATAGAAATGTTGTGCTTGAGCATGAATGTCATCTGCAAAGTCTTTTTTAGGGGGCAAAGGTGGCAATTCAGTGCTGTTATTTTGGCTGAGACTGATGGGCATCTTAAGACTTGGAGCCTCTGAGAACTGCTGGGAGATAAGGAGAGTGAAGGAGAGGTGTGGGCAAAGAACCAACGAAGCTCTGAAGGCCAAGGAGGGCTCGAATGCCTTTTCCTTTGACAATGGGTTTAGACTGTTGTCTCCCCAGCTATTCAGATCAGGTTTTGGAGGCAAGGTTCTGCAGGGCTTTACAGGGATGCAAACTCTACCCTGATTAATAGTGTCTAAACATGTTGTGTTCTGGTTGATGCTCAAGAGTAGCAAATGAAGTGGCCACTGAGCAGAAGTGTGTCTGACCTGCTGCACCACTTGGACTCATGCTTTGACCTCCTCATGTCAGAGATGAGAACTGGAAAGCAGTTCCTTTGTTGTGTCTTTTCCCTCATGTCTCTGGATGGTGGACACTTGATCTCTCTTTTGGAATTTGACCAGTAGGAGGGCTTTATGGTGTATAAAGTAATGTTCTAATGAGAAGCAACATTTCTATTTCCTTCTGATTGCTATTTTCATGTGAGTGAAGATGGAGTAATTGTAGACATGTCTTGTTTATATCATATGTTTGGAATGAGTAACTAAATATTTGTGTTCTCTTTATTCAGAGAATACTCAATTTTTACCATTTGAGTGATTTTCACTACCTAATAAACTAATTCACTGTCTATATTGTATGTGTTTGAAGCTTCATTAAAGATGTTGTACATTTGCTTTTCATAGTAATGAAGCAAGAAGTACTCTTTAAGCCTCAATCAAAAGGAACAGTTTTGCAGCTAATAAAGTAATTCACTCTCTTGGGTTTTGTTTGGAATGGGGTTGGGAGGTGCTTAAATGAAAATATAAGCAGGTATCACTTCCAGTCTTCAGTTTGGAAGGTTTTCTTCAAGAGATTATCATGCTAGGCTGAATTTGAGCCCAACAAGTGAGGGAGAGAGCAATTCTGAAAGCTGGAGCTGTTTGTGAATCCTCCTTGGCACTGCTCTGTAAGCCATGCCTAGCACAGGGAGAGACATTGCCAGCAGTCAAACTCTTCAAACACAGCAAGTTCTCCTCATTCTTAATCATTATCATCAAAAATATACCATCTGACAAGCTGCTGAATTCTTCCTGGCCTCAGCAATCCCATCTGAGAGGCTTTCTAATGCTCAAGAAGTTGTATGCCCATGCTTGAAGTGACTTAGCATGTGGTAGTTTGCCAGTGGGCTGAGCTAGTCCTGTGTGGGGACAGTGTGTCCAGAAGGTTTGCTGTTCCTGGACACTCAGTCTATTTGAAGCATGGCAGCACAGTCCCTTTATGTCAATAACAGCTGATTTCCTCTTGTCTCAAGTCAGCAACAGCTCATTTGTCCCTCCTCCTGCTGCCAGCTAAAAGGGATGTTTGCTCTGGCAACAGCAAGCTCTTATCCCTTCCTTTTTTAAATGAGCTCCTTATCCTTAGTGAGAGAAAGTGGCAATAAAATTGGGAAACTTCTAATTTCATCTACAACTTAGTGAAAAATTTCCAACTGGGAAGAATTTGGAAGCTTTCTGGGTTTTTTTTCCAGAGCCAAAGAGAGTAGTTTACGACAGAATGATTTAACTGTGAGAGCTCAGTAGAGCAGGACCAACTGAATGGGCACAAATCTAGCCCTGAATCACTAGGCTTGTGTGGCAAAGTACAGCTCAGCCTTACAAAATCATACTTACTGTAAAAAGCAGGGGCTTTAGAAGGTACAGGAGACAGAGAGGTACTTCATGGAGTCTGCAGGTTCTTCTTCTTCCCTTTTTGAGCCCATTCTCGAGATTTTTTGGTAGAAGTACCAAGGCTTTGTAACAAATAAGCAGATTAGGAAAGAAGCAAGATATCATCAATGTGCTGGCCCCACCATAACTGCTGATGCAAGGGAGGTGGCACTCAACAGCTGGCTGATGTGCAGGCTGCACAAAAGGCCAGCCCTGGAGTCAAGCTGTTCCAGCCCAGAATAATGTGTTCTTATTGCTTTAGCACATAATCTTCTTGCAAGAGAAAGAGAGTAAGCAGTGCCCTGAGGGAATGGAATCAGCCCTTCTAGAGTGGATGGTAGGCAGCTTGGGTCCTAAGTTTTAAACCCAGCCCACTTAGAGCGAATTCTCATGGCACACAAAAAGAGCTCAGTATTCACACTCAGTTCTGTAACCTTAGGCATGTGAATGGTGTCTCCAAACACACAGATGTATCATTTCTGGAGGTTCCTGCAAGTATTTTAGGCTGTTGAGACCTAAAGAAAAATGATAGTTCTAGAAAGATGTTGAGGTGCCATTGATTTACCTGCACTCTGCATTTCTCCTTTTTAGGACTAATTATGCTCTCTTTTCAGCTCTTTTAAATGTCTACTTCCCTCCTGTGTTAATTATCATCTATTTTCATTTCTTTTGTTGTCAGCCACCCCTCACACACAGACACAGACACACATTCTCTTATTCTGTTGTCTCCAGGTCTTTTCCATCTCTCCATAATGTTCTTTTTCTTTCCCCCAAGTGTGCTTCCTGCCTGTGTCCATGTGAAGGCTCAGGTTGGGAAGTCACTTTCTGCTCCAGGTTAGGTGTCTCATCACTGCTCTTGATTTTCGGGTGAGATTTTCTGTCTTTTGTGATGGCTGTTGTGTGCTCTTTGCCAAAATCTGGGGTTTTTTGGTATTACTGGATCAGATTCACGCTCAGAGTGCTGCTTTACATCAGAAATTGTATCATACATACACTTAACTAGGGTGTTTATAGCCCAGGGAATGCTTATTGCCTTTTTTCCCTCCCCAAGGCACACTGAATGTCATTGTCTCCACATACAAGTGGCTTAAAATAATAACCATGCTATTGCCAAACTGGCACGGTTCATGACTCAAACTTGGGAGAGCAAAAGGTGCTGCTTCATAGATAAAATCAACTCATTTAATGATATGGCTGCATTTGTACAGCCTGACACAGTGCAGTGGGTGATTAACTGCTGTGACTAGAGACTAATTATTAATTAGATTGCAATTTGTGAACTGTTATGTGCATAGCTAATAACTTTGGTTCTGCTGTGCAGGCTCTTGGGCCAGGAGGTGTGTTCCCTTTCCAGGCAATCATGAAAGTCTGCAGTGCCCTGTGTGCTCCAGTATGTGCATTTAGAGTCAGCTAGTTAGCAGCTAAGCCTAACTGAACCACACAACAAACCCCCAGTCTAGAACCTTCATTCTTTTCCCTGGAAGGATAACAGTTCAAAGTAAAGACTATAGAGAAACACCCTGGTGTGGTCTCCTGAAGCTTGTTTGCATGCCTGTCTGAAATCGGTGTGAAAAATGTCTGCTCTCTTCATTGAATTAATGCTGCCATTGTTGCAAACTTGTACTTCTGCACTTCTTTAGGCATCATCTCTGTAGGAGTACAGGCCTTAAAACTGGCCTCCATACCCTCATCTGTTCCTTCTTGCCTTCCTTCCTGACCAGGGGATAGAGTGCAGCCTTAGCAAGTTTGCAGATGACACCAAGCTGGG
>VWZO01015724.1:163476-176006 GCA_013396975.1 Bucco capensis
AGCCATTGGAACAGGCTGCCCAGGGAGGTGCTTGAGTCCCCATCCCTTGAGGTGTTTAAGAGATGGCTGGATGTTGTGTTGGGGAGCATCATTTAGTGGGGTGATAGGGCTAGGACAAAGGCTGCACTGATGATCTTCAAGGTCTCTTCCAGCTGTAACTGTTCTATGATTCTATGATTCTATGATTTTCAGATGCTGTTGGTGTGTGCTGGTTGCAGTGCTGCTCTCTATGCTCATCTTCCAGAGAGAGCTGAGCCTCACTCAGAGAAATTTTCTCTCCTATTTTTCACATTTCATCTTCACTTTTTTTTTTTTACATGTCCCTTCTTTTCTTAGCCCACAGAATAACTTCCCATACAACAAGCAAAATAGTTCCACCAACTTGAGAGGAAAGAGGAAACAGAAAGAACATTTAAACATCCAACCTCACCAACATCCTAGCAGAGCACAGTCAGTTAGCTGGAGCCCTTATTGCCTAACTTTACTTTTCAGTGCCCCTAGATTCATTGGGCTCCCTCCCTCCCTTTCCCTCCTCCTTCCTTCCTTCTCCTCTCCTGTCCTCCTTCTCTCTCTCTTTCTCTCCTTTCCCCCTTTTTAAGTCCTTTCCCCTCCCTTGCCAAGCAGGCTTTCAAGGAAACCAGGAGTTCCAGGATTTGCATGTTATTTTCAGGTGGATGTCTTCTGCTTGAGCTCAGGCTGCAGGTATAGTCTCTTGTCAGAATTTTGGGACAAAATTTCCATTTCTGCTTTTTTATTGTTACATTATTAAGTGATTTTGTAGTCCTTGTATGCTCCTCGGCTTTTCTTCTTTTTATCCCCCCCCTCCCCAGAATATTCTTGCAGCTGATATGTTCTTTCCAATAGCTAAAGCTGTCCTTCATCTGCACTGCCCAATAGGTGGTCTTTTGGGAACTGTTCTTATTTAAGTCCTTCTCTTTTTCTAGCAGTATTTTGACACAGGCTTTCTTTTGTGTCCATTTTAGCATGGCCCAGCTAGAAAAGACTTCTCCTTGTGCAGAAGTAGCTGCTGTTCTTTTTGTTCCTGCACTGAGCTAGCTTTGTGACTGTCTTCTACTGAGACCAGTGGGGCCTCTCCTTCAGATAATGACATTTCTATGGATACAAAACTCTTCCCCAGACCCCATTGTTTTGCAGACTGGCAGGAGGACTCCCAAGCAGGATAGTTTTCTCCTGAGGAAAAACAACAACAACAATAAAATACATCATTCTAGTGACTTTGAGATGAATTTGCAAGAACTTTTAGGAGAAGATATTTGCCACCAGTTCAGATTGTGGTTGAGTACAGCGTTCCAAGCAGGATTTCCAACATGTTGTCTCTTTTGTCTAAGCTTCAGTAGAGCTGGTTGGGATCAAACATCTTTGCTGTCGGAAAAAGGATGATAAGAATTTCTGTATTTCCTTGCAGTAAAAAGATGTTTAACTAAAATCAATGCTCTGATGATTTTTTTTTTTTTTTTTTTTTGGCCAAAGAACAAATTTTGCAGGGTAGGAATTGCTTATGTAATTTTTTTGGCAAGCTTTCCATTCTAAAGCATCTCCCAGGCACCACAAGCAGACAACTTCTCTGACTGCTCTCCGTGGGTTTCATGACCATTATATATGTTTTTGGCAGGAAGAATCATGTGTATGATTTCAAATGAGGATACCTGAGTGCAGAGTTTCTGGGCCTGAGAGCATTAAGATCATGTTACCAGCCCTGGCAGTGAGATTTGGGCTTTCTTGGGTATTCTCTACTAGAGAATACAGCGTGCAGGCTTTACTTCAATTAATCTGGGCAGGCACCATCTATCTGACAGCAAACTGCATCTAACAGTGATGTAATCTGACTGCTAGGGCTGGGAGGGTGTTCCTGCTGGCTAAAAAGTGTGTGAAGAAGGGGAATTGAACCTGTATGAGAAATGCAAGCCTGTTACCCTCTGTGTTCAACAGCTGATGTGTATAAGCAAGGCTTGGCTGAAGCTCAAGGTGGCTGTAGGGTGAAAAGAGGCTCCACAGCCAAGAAGCAGATCCTGGTTGTAAACCCTCTTGGTATTTCTATCTGAGATCCTTCCTCCTCTGGAAAACACTTTTGTAGGTATAACAGCAGAGATGTAGTGTCCTCTGGTTCTGTTTACAAGGAGTTGAATTTGAGCCTGCTTGAAGGCTCTGTTTCAGGTAGCCCAGCCATGAATGGCATTAATCCCAAAGCCAGCTGGAGCCCATCCTGTGCAAGCTGCTCTAGGTTCTCCTGCTCTGGCAGGGGGAGTGGACTAGATGATCTCCAGAGGTCCCTGCCAACCCCTAACAGTCTGGGATACTGTGGATTCTCTTGCTCTGACTACTCTCTGTGACTTCATTTTAATGTCCTAAAGGAGAGTTCAAAGCAGTTAGAGAATTTTAGCCTCCACGTGTTCGAACCTTTGCATCTGATGTAGATAAAGTTCTTCTGTGCATTTTGCACTTGGAGATATAAACCAGTGACATCACCTCCTGCAGCACAGTATGTATTTCAACAGATACACTTCCCATCTTCTTGAGCTTAGCTACAAGCAGCTAGGACCCATCTACCTCACTCTGTTGAGTAGTAATTCCAGCATGAGTCTTATAACTACAAGAGCAGTTGTAACAATTGAAGCTGGTTTACATCTATTAAGCTCTCTTATTTCAGGCTAGTGTTGTTATCAGATGATTGTTAGTGATTGGACTTGATCTCAGAGGTCTCTTCCAACCTTAATGATTCTGTGATCTCTGAAGTTATTGGGTGTTAATTCCCCTTTCCAGAAAGATCATCAAGACATACATCTTAGTGCTCTAGAAGTTTCTGTCCCTGGTGTATTCAAGATACAACTTGCCAGACCATAAGGAAAGGATAGGCTGTAGTTCAAAACGTGGATGTTCCCAAAGTGTGTGTGTGCATCTCTGAGCTCTCTTATTTGCTTCTACCCATTGGAGTCAGACTTAGTTTATTTTCTGAACTGGTTCCTTCCAGGTGAAGTTCTTTGTGTAGTGTGTGTTTCTCTCCTTCAGTTGTCAGCATGAGGTAGGAATGCTATACCTCCTGGTTTTCTGAGGAGCCATCGATGTGCTTGCATCTTCTCTGACCTAGAGCACACTCCTATGAAGAAGAGGTCTGCTTTATTTCAGGAGAGGAAGATTCTAGTAATCCTTGAAAGAAGCACTGGTTAGTGCAGTGAAGATATTTCCCTGTTCATGAGGAGTGTGTTGGAAGGACTGAGGCATCAGCACCTGCTGAGCTTGGATCCTTGAGAGGGTTCTTACTGCTGTGGTTATCAACAAGACTTAGTGCTTCATCTGGAGGATTTCCACTGAAGCATTCCTCAGGCTGCCAATCCAGAGAAGCCTAACTCCCAGTTTCATTTCTTCCCACTTCTGCTTGGTGTATGGAATCTTGTTTGGTATGGTGGGAGGAGACAGGACATACCAAAGTGGGAAGTGACATCCTAGGAATTGTGTTTGTCATAGTCTCGGTTTCTGCCATCCAGTCTTCCCCCTTCTTTCCCCTTTTCACATTATACTGACTTTATCCATTCTATTTCCTCATTCTACAGACTTTTCCCTTGTTTTTAATGGCTACAAGGGGGAGAAATGGTGGAAGGTTGCTGTGTGTGCTAGCCCTGTGATTGACAGTCTTTTTGCCTCCTGCTTCTTAGTAGGTAGATAACACTTGCTGTATGGGATCTTGTTTTGTAGGGTGGAAGAAGAGGGAGGACTACAACAAACCCAAATAGTGGTATGTAACTTTCCCTTTCTCCTTTCTCCTTTCTCTCTTCCTACTTAAGCCAGAATCTGCTCAGTCAGATGCTGCTGCCTTGTGCTGCTGTTTGCTGTTTTTCCTCTAAACACATCTTCCCAGTTGTTGTCAGTTGATTGCCTGAGGCATCTGAAGAAAGAGCACAGAAGGAGTAGTAGGTACAGCACAGTGGTGGTGGGTCAGGTTGTGCTCACTCTTGGCCACAGTGTGACAGAACTTCAACTGAGCAGCTTCTCTATTCAACTGCAACCTCTGGAGTCATCTAGTCATCCACTATCTTTTAAAATAACTGACAGGATCCTGTGTGTGGCATTTTGGAGAAGACAGCTGTGATGGGAAAAGGGTAATCATCCTTCTCTATAAAATGCAATTTACTGCATGCATATGGTGTGCTACCTTGTTGAAAAGCTACTACTGTGGATCTGGGAGAGAACTGCCTGATTTTCTGGGTCACATAGCATCAAAATGCTGTAAACTTAAATTCCAGTGGCAAAACCTTCATTAGTTGGAATGGCAGAGGGAGACAGTGCCCACCCCTGGGTAACGCAGACTGTCTGGAGGTTAGAGGGTTATGAGGGGCTCATGAAATGAAGGGGAAGATTGCTGCTAGACAGAGGAGTTGGACTATTTCTAAGTGTGGGACAACACCTTCAAAAGCATCATGTTGCATAGTGGTTCAACATTTCACTTCAAAGCACAGAAGTTATTAAAAAGGGTTTGGGTTTGGTTTTATCTGTCAGAAGGTTAAGAATTCTGCCCTCTTAAACTGGTGTAAATTGGCAGTGTTTATCACACAGATCTAGCTGCAGCACAAAGACTAGGGGAAAATGCTTTCTTGAGGTCAGGTATCAAGAGGAATAGAGAAAAGAAACTTGTGTCAAGGAAGATCCCATCTTCATCAGACCAATTTCTCTTGTTGTTCTGAGTTCTTGGTTCCCTGTTGACTGAGGAGGAGTAGGTCTACCCAATGAATCATTCCTCTTTTCTGTGACACCCCTAAGATCTGCATGGCACAAGCTAGAGCAAAAAGCAAGTTATGCTGTCAGCTTCTGAATAGCTGTGATCATTATGAATCAAAAGCTGGCCTTGTTAGGAGAGCTTTCCCATTTCAGTTGAAAGCAGGAACAAAGGCCAGAGAAGTACTTCACAGAGCGGTGAATCTGCACTCCTCCTGGTAAGAGTAGAACTTGTGAAGAGAAGAACCTGTTCCAATGGATTACTTTAATCCTCAGCATGATATTGGTTTTGGCCTGACATGATTCCTGTGGTCAGGATAATTCTTTCCTTCCTGCTGTGAAACTAGAAGCAAATGGATTTTGGAGGATCTGTCTGTGCCTGGACCATGTGAAGGGAAGCTCAGCCATTTGGTGAGAGATTCTTCCTACTCTAGGCTAAAACCTAAATTTAACATGGAGTACAACTACTTTGTTGTGCTGGAAATGAGTTCCCAATGTGTATTTTGTTTGAATAATTACTGCATATTGTGGAAAAATATGAAGTTAAGATGATAGAAAACTGATTAAGATGGAGATGTTTTGTACTGGTGGCACTGGGGAAGAAAAGTTAATTGCTTTTCTTCTGCAGTTCATAACATTACCATTCATTTCCATGATAACTTTATTGCAGACAGATTGAACAGAGCTGTCTGTTTGACAGAAAGTGCATGGGCTACTAAGATGTCAAGAAAAATGGCACTCTAAAAGTTCCAAGAGGCTGTATAATCACTCTGACTTGAGCTGGGTGTGGAGGAGGTTGTATTACAGTATCACAGTATCCCAGTATGTCAGGGGTTGGAAGGGCCCTAGAAAGATCATCTAGTGCAACNTGATTGTGATGTCTCTGTAGAGCCATCCCCAAATCTGGAGCTATGCTAGTCACCTTCTCCCCATGCAGCCTAGCAGGTTGTCCATTTTAATGTCAAGAGTTGTTCTTGGCCTGTAGTGGAGCAGCCACTGCCTTCAGGTCCTGCTGGTACATGTTATCTTTATCTTATTATTCAAATATCAAAGGATATTTGAATGGCAATGGGTGTGGAATAGTGACTCGTGTACCAGCTGGACTGAAGAGGAAAAGCAGAACCTGGGGACTCCTTGGAGGGTCTCTGCAGCACCTAGAACTCCTTGTTAGTAGCAAAGACCTCAGAGTCTGTTTCAGCTGAATTGTGAGTGTATAATAGATGTTGCAGCATGTCAGCCTTGTGTTTGCTGTGCTTCCTTCAAAGTCTGCAACAAATCAGATTCCTGGTAGTTCTGTGTACATGCTTGTGTTTCACAGCTAGGGTGTACTTTTGGCTGGCTTTTCTTTCACCCATAGCTTATAATTTTTATGCCAAATACATTCTGTTTATTTTGTCATGAATATAATAATCATTGCTTTACAGTAATTTCTGATGTCCCCTATTTTTGATTTTTTGGCCTCTAATTATTATAACCAGTTTATAAATATGCCTGTCCATTTTTTTCCTGCCTGTTTCAAGCTATTTGTAATTCTCAGCAGCTGTAGTAAGGGAGGAAATTTCTCTTGTTAAACTCTGAGGTGGCATTCTGGAGGGACTGTGAAGAGAAAATTGTTAGTCACAGCCTTGACATCCAAACAAGACATCAGCCAAAGAGAAGCAGCAGCCTTCTTCCAGCATCTGCTTCCCAGGGAAGGAGAACTACCAGAGTATTATCTTTGAGCCTAAGTTCAGGCAAACTTGTCATGCACATGCAAGGAATCCCAAACCATTCTAGAATTCCATCTGATGGTGCTCAGACAAAATCACCTCTTCAAGCCTTTGTTTCCTTCATGTTCCAGCATTGCTGACTCTGTGAATCCATGTCTGAGCTCCCCAGCATCACCAGAGATCACAGAATCATAGAACAGCTGGGCTTGGACAAGACCTCAAACATCATCTAGTTCCAAGCCTACTGCCATGGGCAGGGATGCCACTCACTAGACCAGGTGGCTCAGGGCCCCATCCAACTTGGCTTTCAACACTTCCAGGGATGGGACATCCACAGCTTCTCTGGGTGGCCTGTTCCAGAGCCTCACTAACCTCTGAGTACAGAATTTCTTCCTGACAGCTAATCTAATTCCCCTCTTCCATTTTGAAGCCATTGCCCCTTGTCTTATCACTCTCCTGCTTTTTTATAAACTCCCTTTAAGTGCTGGAAGGCTCTGATCTCATGCTCTGGACCTGGGAAGGGAGAAATCAATGGAGGCACGTGCTTGGATGAGTGATCTGGAATCAAGCGGCTCCATGTTTATGCCTGGCCTATACACTTCACATACACCACAGAAATAATTATGTATATGATGTACCCTAAGCTCTATCATCAGGTTGATGGTTACCTGTATTCTTCTCAAATCCAGAAGGATCATTTGGATGTTTCTATGCAACTTGGAAGAAGACATCTAATACATAAATAATTTCTCAGACTCTTAATAACCAGAGATACAAAGGAGAACCATGGCCAAAGAAGTTTAATTTACTTAAGTATTTAGTAGCAAGTATGTTATTTCTAAACTGAAAAATCATACTTATTTGATACTTGTGGTACAATGATTCTGTTTCCTGTTTGGAATGTCAAAGTGTGGGAATCAGGTGGGAGGCCTATGCCTGAAAGGTCTCTTGCTTCTTTATCACTCACTTGGCTCATTGTCAGTGCACACTTGGTATTTGGCTCTTCTGAGTTCTTACCTTGTTTGTTTGACCTAACAACTGTGGTTATATTATTTCTATTTGACCCACGGAGTATTGACTGCTAGACATGTTTAGAGACAAATGAAGGGTTCCCAGTCTTCTTGCAATGTTCTTGGAACCTGGCTTATTAATAATGGAGTTCCTCTCTTCATCTGCTCTACACCACTGGCGAAGCAAAGGAGGTGAGAGGGAGAAGGTGGCTTTTAAACATCCCTCCTTGAAAAAGTCTGAAGAATAAACCTTGTGTATCAAAGGCTAGAGGACAACTGATTATCTTTGTAACTCCATCATTTTTTACACTGCTGCTTAGCCTCTTCATGAAGATCTCAAACTCAGCTTAGTGAATTTACAGAGGTTCTGACTGGGACTCTGCAAGTCACTAGGAGCTGGGGCAGTCAGGCCTCTAAAAATAAAGAAATGACCTGGTTTTTTTATACTTTGGAGGAATTTTCACTCAAGCAAGCAAACTGTCCTTGCCAGATGGTGATGGAAGCCTTACTACAACAAGGGGACTTGAACAAAGATGCACTCAGCAAGGCAAAGTGTTCCCATAGTAACAGGATGCTAAGCATTTTCCAGTCAAGAAAATTAGACTCTACTATTTAGATAGCTCAATGGGAAAAAAAAAAATAAATTTAGGGTGATTTTTCCTTTTGGAAATGGATGTGTGTTTCCCACATTCTGCTTAAAACTTTGTTCCAACCTTCTTGCTGACTAGGTGGATTTCTTTCTATCTCAATGCCCTTATCAGCTGTGTTTAGTTTTATTCTAGAACAAATCCTAGTGCTTCCTCCCTTGCCTTTCTCCATTCTTTGAACTGAACAGAGCCTCATGGTCCCTAGGATTTGTAAACACAGCAGGATATGACAAACAACAAGATTCCTGTCGGTGTGGTAACAGCTCCTGAGTGTCCTCAGCTGCTGCCTGGCCTCCCACTGCCTTAGTGGGAGGAGTTTGTTGGAGATGTGGCTACATTCAAGGATCCCAAATTTGGTGTTAGTCACCATGCAGTTGGACAAAGCCTTAGAGGAGGGAAGATTTTGGTGGTAGAGAGGAATGTTAAAGCAAGTGTGCTTCACTAAAAGAGGCAGTGGTGATATGTTTGTGAGCCAGGTGGCCAAAGAGAAAACTTTTAGTGCTGGAGGGGTGTGCTGGGGAGCTTGTGTTCTTTATCCTAGGATCCTAGAATGGTTTGGGTTGGAAGGGACCTCTGGAGCTCATCTAGTCCAACCCCCCTGCAGTGGCCAGGGACATCCCCAACTAGAGCAGCTTGCCCAGAGCCCTGGCAAGCCTTACCTGCAATGCCTCCAGGGATGGCAACTCAACCACCTCCCTAGGCAACCTGGGCCAGTGTTCCACCACCCTCGTGGGGAGGAACTTCTTTCTAATATCCAGTTTAAATCTACTCTTCTCCAATTTAAAACCATTGCCCCTTGTCCTTTCCCTGCAGGCCTTTGCAAACAGGCCCTCTGCAGCCTGCTTGGAAGTTCCCTTTAGGTACTGGAAGGTCACTAGTAGGTCCCCTGAAGCCTTCTCTTCTCCAGGCTGAACAAGCCCAGCTCCCTCAGCCTGTCCTCAGAGCAGAGGTGTTCCAGCCCCTGAGCATTCTCATGGCCTCCTCTGCACCTGCTCCATCAGCTCCATGTCCTTTCTGTGTTGAGAGCTCCAGAACTGGACACACTTTCTTAGTGCCTTGTAAAAGTTGTTTGAGCCATACTTCATTCTGCAGAACTTGTACAAACCGATGTATTTAGATGAAGCAGGGAAAGGAGAGCAAAGAGGAGAATGCTTCTCTTCTTTTGCTAGAAATAATCATCAGATACCCCTTACTTAAAGATTTTGAGCTGGTAAAGCAACACAGAAAAGGTCTGGGACAATCTGGCAGGAGTTAAAAGGTGAGGAGTTTAAAGGTGAGGGAAAAAGGAGCTTCTTTTGGCTCAGTGGAGCCATTTGTGCAGTGTATTTGTCCTGTCAAAGGCCTCACAGTGTAGAGCTTTGGCATGGGGTGGTTCTTGAACTAGTTTGTCAGCTTGTTGGTTTCTGTAGGAGCTGTGGCAGTTCTGTTGCTGTTGGGCTCAAAACTCTTTCAAGTGTTCACCAGCAACCTGAACATATGGAATATTGATGTTCTTCCCCTTCCTCCAGGATCACACTGGGTGTTGTGTTGACACCATCTGCCACTATTTTAAATATTTAGATTAATGATCTACCACTACTCCAGTGTCTTACTCTCTTCACTGCTCCAGACCTGTAGAGAGGGAGACAAAGAGGAGCTGATTTCCTCCAGGAAAAGCTACTCTAATTTGATATTTCCCTTAAAATATTTGGTAGATTGGGGCCAAATCCACTGATGCATTTCAAGCAAGCAAAGTCTTCAGATGTGAATAATCCATGAAGATACATAACAAATCATACTTAATTACATTTTGATGTCTGGAGAGGAGCCAGGATGGTTTGTCAAGTCTCACAGGGAAGCTGCACAAGCTATTTCTGCACCATTTCGTAAATTGTTTTACCACCATGCTTCATTCTGCTCTTCAGGCATATTTTAAAGCTGACATCACTTCTTAGGACCAGCATCACATTAAAAACACAAATTCTAATATAAAACCCCCAAGGAATATTCCAGTGAAGCTTTTTTCTTAAGTCCATCTGAATTTTTTCACATCTTCTTGGACATGTCCTTTTTCTTTCAATGTAGTAAAGTTCATCCACTCAGAGCCTGCCAATGTGTAATTTCATTTCATTTTTTTATATTAGGCAGTCTCAGAAGCCTCATTTATAGAATTGTATATAATAAAATTACTAATTATTTTGCATTTATAGAATGTCAGCATCATATTTTGAGAGACTCTGTTAGAATTGTTGGCATTCTCTAATCCTAATGTGTAGTTGTCCTGAAGGAAGGATTTGTCATCTGTCTGCAGTGTGCACCCACATACATGCTTTTAAAGATATGAAATACAGCTCCTTAATGAGAAACAAACCTATTCTACCTTTTTTATACAACTATTTGGGATACAGCCTTCAACAATTTGACATTTAATTACTTTGTTACTTGCTCTTTTATTTGTCTTCTTTACAATAGTAGGTACCTCATTTTCTGTGGGTCCATAAACAGAGCAAGTTAAAGATTTTGATTACATTTCCAGCTAGGGCAAGAATAAAATCCAGAGGAACCAAGGAAAATAAACTACTTTAAATAAAATAAATAAAAAATAAATAAATAATAAATAAATAAAATAAAAAATACATGAAATATGTAAATATGTAAAATTGTTATAGGTAAGCCACACTGTTTAATCTTCATTTGCAAGGAAGACTCACTAAATTTCACTTGCTTTATAGAAGAAACCCCACTTTTGTGGAGAGAATATGAATCAGATAAGTGTCTGCATTCATATTGTGCTCTTTCAGTTGCAAAACAAGGAGGAAAGAAAAAATATTCTTGTTAAATGTTGACATTTATGAAAAAACTTGATATTTTTTTTTTTAATTCCATAATTCTTGGTTTTTGTAAAAAAAAGATATTGCTTTGGTTTTTTTTGTAGTTGTGCTGTACCTGTAGCTGTTCAAGGCCATTCAAGACCTGAGCCCAGATCTACTGGAGCTAATCCTCAGGCATTGCCCTTGCAGTAGGGTTTTGGGACTCCAGAGGTAAATTACTTCTGTCAGGGTGAATGAGGTACTCCAGAAGAGTTAGTTAAAAAAAGTTGTGCAAGCATTCTGCTTTTAGGACAGAGGATAGACTTGGAGGGGTTTAAGAAACATTGAGATGCTCTCCTTAGGGCCATGGGTTAGTGGTATGGGAGTGCTAGGTATGGTTGGACTTGATGTGCTTTGTGATTCTGTGATTCTGTCTTAGAAGTGAGTTCCCCTGTGGATCCCTCTGTTGGCTAAGCTGACTTTGTTTGCATTTCTATCTGATGGCAAGATCCAAACCTTTTGGCATGTTACAGCCTAGTGCTGCAAACACTGGATTAGCGGAAAATTGCAATGGCTTAGCCTTTGGACCTATTACTTAATGCTTCATGGAGGATAAGAGACTTCTCCTGGTAAATGAGTCAAATGGTTTGGTTTGGTTTGGTTTGGTTTGGTTTGATTTGGTTTCCTCTGCATGAAGATCTTCAGCACTGCAGTTTTGCACTTACATAGTTACCTTAAAGTCAGTGTAGTTGATTAGTGTTAAACGCTAATTGCTTAAGGTTGTAAACTGTTGAAAATCTGAGTTTTAAAATCCCAGAGACTGTATTTCTATTTTTTTTTGTTTTCATGTTTTTGGAAGGGTTTTGTCTTCGTTTATTTTTAAGAGTTTAACTCAGAGGAAGCCCAATATGAGACTGCACTCTTGTACCAGCATCTTAGTTTTGTCATACCAGCTTTCAGAATATAAAGTCATTTATTTTCCTCCCAGTTACTCTAGAAAAATCAGATTTCAGTTATTCCATCTCCTTGACTGTGAAAAACTTATTATGAGGTCAAGGTCCAAATGCTGTTCAAAACCTCAAAATAAAGATCTTACTCATTTCTTGCTGGAATTTTGGATTATGTGCTGAGACAACTAAATAGAAAAAGGGCTTCACTAACTTATCAGAGAAGCAGTTTAGTGCTGAGTGTTCTTTAAAAGCATCTCATTTCTGTCAGTGACTAAGCCTGGACTTTTTTCCTCTTCAATTCAATTTTGGGAGCTGAAATGCTATATCTTTTGTTTGGGTTTTGGTTTTGTAGAGAGTTAGAGATGCAAAAGCTCAGTTTGAACTTCACCTGGCCAATTCTACCAAGGATAATAAAAAGTGCTTTTATAAATACATTAATTGCAAAAGGAGGGCCAGGAAAAATCTTGATTCCTTGTTGGACAAAGAAGGGAACATTGTAACAGAAGACAAGGAAAAGGCTGAGATACTGGGCACCTTCTTTGCCTCAGTCTTTAACAAGAAGACTGACTATCCTCAGGACAACTGGATTCCTGAGTTGGTAGATAGGGATGGGGAGCAAAATATCCCTCCTGAAATCCTGGAGGAAGTAGTTAAGAGACCTGCTGTGTAACTTAAATCCAAATAAGTCTATGGGTCC
>VWZO01015724.1:176577-200851 GCA_013396975.1 Bucco capensis
GAAGGGGCTGGAGGGGAAGCCATATGAGGAAAGGCTGAGGCAACTGGGACTGTTCAGCCTGAAGAAGAGGAGACTCAGGGGTGACCTTATCACCCTCTACAACTACCTGAAGGGAAGTTGTAGTCAGGTAGGGGTTGGGCTCTTCTCCATGGCAGCTAGTGACAGGACAAGAGGCCATGGCTTGAAGCTGCAGCAGGGGAGGGTTAGACTGAACGTTAGGAAGCACTTCCTGACGCAGAGGGGGATTGGGCTCTGGAATAGGCTGCCCAGGGAGGTGGTGGAGTCGCTGTCCCTGGAGGTGTTTAAGAAAAGATTGGATGTGGCACTGAGTGGCATGGTTTAGATGTTGTGGTGTATTGGGTCATAGGCTGCACTTGATGATCCTGGGGGTCTTTTCCAGCCTTAGTGATTCTGTGATCTTACAAGGAAAATCCTTTTGCCTTTCCAAATACCTTTCAAATTAACAAAATAAACATAAGGGCAAAAGCTACTAATTTCTGATTTTTAAGCAATAGTTAACAAGTTAGAAAAGAAAAACTTAGTATTTAAACTTCAAATAAATCTGAGTGTGTGATGTACTTCACTGTATCAGAAACCTATTTGAACTCAAATACAGACCTGCTCTTGCTTAGGAAAAAAACCAAGGAGCTACCTTAGGCTACCAGATCTCCTCAATATTATCCAATAAAGTTTGATAATCACAGAGGGAGAAGGCTGAGCTAGTATTTTCATTCCTTTTGCTGAATAATGATATGTGTATCACTTATTATAGTTCTCTTTCAGACTGCTCCCTGATTCAAGTGCGCAGGACAGCAGGTTTAACTTTTCCTATATAATCCTCTTTGATTGTGTGGGTTTTAGTTTAGGCAATTCTCTTCAAATCTCTACATGCCTGTGTATATAATATACATATTCTAGGGGAAAGCTTCAATTATTCTCTAAATAATGGTATTTATATGCCACTTTTCAGCTTGGGAGTTGCTGTTCTGTGCTGTGAAATGTCAGTGAGCAGATTTTTGGTTGTGCCTTTTAAAGCTGTTTCACTTCAAGTGCATCTGCATGTAGCCCATGCTAAGGTTTTATTTTTGCTTCTAGTGCCCTCACCTGTAACTTAGGACCAATTGCAGAACTTCAGCAGGAAACATGGCAATTTGTCTTTAATATTAGCCAGAGGAATCCCTCTGGAAGTGCCTTGTTTTGACAGCCAGAAGCTGTCAAACCTTCTAGCTCACTTCTGTTAGTTTGTCAGCTTGTACTTGAAACATTGCTGTGGTTTTTAGGGTATCCTCAACACTTTACTTTTAGGTCAACCCCCAGTTGTGTACTTATACTTTATAATGGAGCCTAAGGAAGCAATTCATTCACATTTCAGTTTCAAGTATCATCCTTAATGTAACCATTGATCAAGTTATGGGAAACAAGGGATCAAAATAGAAAGCAATTGAGCTGAGAGAAACAAAACCAGTGTACCTGCTCTTGGTTTTTGTGGTTTGGTTTTTTTTTTTTTTTGGTGTTTCTTTATTATTCCTTTCCTTTTACCTTTTCCCCAGGTAAAACCTCCCTCCAGAGTTCCTCAGAATGATCAGCACACCTTGTCATAACAGCCTTCATCTAGCAAACAAACAAGAAAACTGGGAAGGGTTATTTTATTGGTTTGCTTTGCTTAGTTTTCTTTAAGATCACTCAGAACAACTCTCCAAGTAGTCACAATTTCTGTCTGACCACAAAACTAAGTGGCTAGGTCTGTAAGATGTAAAACAGGTAGGGCTTTCTCATGCTCAGGTTATGTTGCTTTGCTCTACAGACCAACACAGCCTAGGCTCTTTTAGTTTACACTGTGACCCTCAGTTTAGTTCACAGGCACAAGGGGACAGCCAGGAGAGGGCAGATGGTTTTGTAAGGCTGGAGCAGATGGTGCTAGAGCTTCCCTTTGACACATGGAGTTGAATCTAGCAGGATCTTGTAGTGCTGGATTTCTGGGTTTCTGGTTCTTGGAGAACTTCTCTCTGCAGTGGTCTTCCAGGCTCTGGATCTTCAGTGCCTGTGTTGCTAGTCAGGCTACAGAAGCCACTGGGAACACTAGGGAGTGTCCAATGAAAACAGAAAAAGCTTTGCTCTACTCTTTTTAAATGAAGAGTTCATCATTTGAATAGTCAAGATTTTGGTCCAATGAGAAATGATGTAAAGTGGGCAGAGGTGGAACAAGGACATAAATCCTTCAAGGGTGGGGGGCAGGAGGCTGGGGCCAGCCTTTGTTCTGTGGCACCTAGGGACAGCACTAGAGGCAATGGGCACAAACTAGCAGCCAGCAAGTTGCAGCTGAACAGGAGGAGGAAGTGTTTTGCTTGGAGGCTGGTGGAGCAGTGGCCCAGGCTGCCCAGGGAGCTGCTGGAGTCTCCATGTCTGGAGAGATTCCAAAGGCAACTGGAGCGCATCCTGTGCAAGCTGCTCTAGGTTCTCCTGCTCTGGCAGGGGGGTTGGACTAGATGATCTCCAGAGGTCCCTGCCAACCCCTAACAGTCTGTGATTCTATGAAGGGCAGAACTCCAAAAGTTCAGATTTCTACCCCACCTGCAGGCAGCTTTGCTTTGGTATGTTTTCCTGCCAGGAGCTGATTGTAATTTAGGGATGTTTTGACCACTGTTTTCTACAAAGCTGAATCCTCTTTCCTGTAAATCCAAGGTTTCTCCCTCCTTTCCCTTCCCTACAAACACACACTTCCATTCATTTCATTCATCCCAGTGTTCACATTTCCCTTACCAAGCTCTACCCTGTTATTAGTGGTTTGTCTAAGCTTTGCTTGTGCCTGGTTAGACACTAGTAGGTTGTGTTTAAGGACCAGCAGCTGATCTTCATGCAGATATATGTCAGGGAGGTAACTGAGGGATGAGGGAGAATGGATATGTGGAATTTGGTCTGAATTACTACACTCTGTCCTGCTAGCTTTATGCCTGGGTGGGAATATTTGCACATGGTTCCTTTTCTCCTCTAATACCTCAGTGTCTTGGGCCAGGCCCCCACTGTGCTGACACTGTTCCAAACAGCCTTGCTGGGTCTGAAAGCCAAAATTAATGGAGTCTATGGGACCACAGCCAATCTAAATTTAGTTTTCACCATATGTATTCCACTGTCACCATTTTTATTCCCTCCATTTGTTTGTTTGTTTTGTTTTGGCTTGTGTTTTCCCTCTGTTCCCTTACCAGTTCTCAGGCATCAGCTGGACAATGAAGAGTGAGGGGATATTTCTTTAAGGAAAGCTATTTGCAATCAATGCTTTGTGACATTTTTACTGATCGTAGGTTTTTCAAAAGGTATTTTTCCATTACATCTCCTAGTGAGCCATAGCTACCTGTCCCTTACAGTATGCAAGTCTACAATATACATGTTTTACCATGGGTTTGAGAGGAATAGGTTCTGATCCTGAAAGCATCACTCATCATAAACACAGCTTCTAGGATGCATTCCAGGTGTTACCTCACCTGCTGAACACATGGATTCTAACTCACCTGCTTCTGTTTCTGGTTTCTTTCACCACACCAAGCTGNGCTGGGGGTAGGTCTCTTCTGCAGGGTTAGCAGTGAGATGACAAGAGGAAATAGCCTCAAGTTGTAGCAGGGGAGGTTTAGATTGGATATGAGAAGGAATTTCTTCCCCGAAAGGGTTGTTAAGTCTTGTCCCAGGCTGCCCAGGGAGGTGCTGGAGTCACCATCCCTGGAGGTGATGATTCTATGAATGTCCTTCCTTGGAAGGGCAGGTTGGGTTTTTATTATTGGTTTGCATGTCAATATCTGTTTTAAGGTTCCACAAAATAGTGAAGTAGTGTTCTTGGATGACTGAATATACTGACAGACTATCTTTTGCCAAAGACATGCCATTTTCCCCCCCTCCTACTTTTTAGGCCTTGAATTAGGTTTGATTTTCTGTTCCAGGACAATGTAATTTTCCAGCATCCTTGTTTACAGTGTAAGAAGTGAAGCAGGCCTTCTGAAAATGGCAACATATTCTTTCTTCTTCCCCTCCTCTGAAACTGTTCAATGAGCAATTTCTTATGCGGTGCAGAAAATTGTGGCTTTGTTATCTTTTAACACTGATTTTGATGTTAGCCTTACCATAAACTATTCACAGCTATCTTTTCTCCCAGAAGGAAATATTTATTCCTGAGTATAACTTCTAGCTTTTATTTCAGTGTTGTGAGGTAAAAGCCTCACCAATATATCTGACTGACACAGAATCACAGAATCGTTAAGGTTGGAAGAGACTCTAAGATCATCACTTCCAGCCACAGCACAACCACAGTTATTTGGTAAGCAATCCCTTAATAGGAACTAAGACTAAGCCCAAATTATCAAATAGCTAAAAACCTTCTGAAAACATGTATTATAATATTCTAAAGTCACCTAGAATATTGCCACTGATTAAAAAGAGCCTGACATGTAAAATAGGAAACAGTTAATTCTGGCTAATTGTCTAGTTACAAATGCCAAGCTTTGGAGCCAGATGTTCAGAAGACCAACATGTGTTTAGCTCCATTTACATGTGTAAGTGTGACTCTGTTTCTCTCTGCTTCACTGTGGAAACAGAAAGTGCTCTCTTGATGGCTAACCTCACTATCCTAGGAGTAGTTTGAGTCCATCTTTGATTTTCAAGTTCAGGTTTAAAGAAAACCTTTCTGAGATGTTTTCTTTCCTGTTCTCCATAGTAAGGAAGAAAGCACATGTTCTGGTTCTGTGTCTATACCTATATTTCCTGGGATGTAAGATCTTGAGGTAACTGCTTGATGGAAGTCTCTGGTAGTGAGAGTGAGCTTAAAGATGTCCTCACACTGTCACCACTTTGGGTCAAGCCACTAATGAAGTGCAAATTGTCTTAATTCAGCAGAATACATACCTGGGCAGTGTTTTTCTGACTCTCTAGTAGAATAAGACAGTTCTTCTAGGAGTTGTTAGCAACTTACATTTAATTGGTTTTGAGGAGATATCTCTCACTTGGAAATTTCTTGTGGTTGTCAGACTGTTAAATTTAGATGTAAGCAGAGCCTTTCTGACACTGTTTAATCCACATGTCCTGCCTCCTCCCAGTCATTTTAGGTCAATCAAACTAGAGCTGATGCCCTATGCAAGCTGCTCTGGGTTCTCCTGCTCTGCCAGGGGGGTTGGACTAGATGATCTCCAGAGGTCCCTGCCAACCCCTAACAGTCTGGGATTCTGTGACATTAGGAGTTCAAACTCTTCCAACTGTGCTTCAGCCTTAGTAGGCATCTTTTTAACAAATAGTTGGACTTAAACTACTAAAAAAACCCTATCTCATGCCTTACAAAGAAAAAGATAACTTTAGATATAAAAGACTAACACATTAAGAAGCTTTGGTGGTATTTGCAAGGAACAACGCAGTAAACAACCTTCTTGATGATGACACTTGGAGAGAAATGTTATTAACTTGTATTTACAAATGTCCTTTAGGAATTATTGTGTGTACTACTTAGGAAACTGTTTTCTTCATGGTTTTGAGTAGCTATTACTTGTCTCTTCTTCCTTCCTTAAGTTTCCTTTCCTGCCTTCCCTTTTCCCCCTACTTTTATCCATACTCCATAAGGCAAATTCAGTACCAAGCTAGGAAGAGGCCACAAATCTTCTCATCCTTGAAGTCACTTCTTATACAGGAAAGTTATTGCAACATAAGTAGGTTTTGGACATGAGTTTCTAATGGTTTTTATTAAACTTACTACCTCATGTACCCATCTCAGCAGAAAAAGCAGAAACTCTGTATAGCAAAGTATTTCATTATGCTTTTCTCTTATTTCTTGTTGCACAAAGCAATTTGGCAAGCTGGAATAATAAGCAGCTCTCCCCACACTCCCCCCAAAGAGAGAAACAAATTCAGATGCATTCCAAGTAAATTTGGAGTGCTGTCATTGGCAGCTTTTTTTGATCTGATCTATCAAAATCATTGGCATTTTGCCATTGATTTCCATGAGAAGTCACTTCAGCAAACATAAGGACTTGCTCTGAAGTAGGCTGGCACCAGAGAGGTCTTTGACATCATAATAAATATAAATACACAGTCTCTCTGCTGTCTCACACAACCTAATCATTGAATCTGTGTATTTTGAAATAATTGGGAAGAGTGCACAACTCCAAACAATGTTCATGTGCAAGCATTCTCTCGAGTTTATAACCCAGCTCTCCTTCCCTAAGTTGTTTAGATGGATTCACTGAATCTGTCATTTGTTCTTACTTGTCCAATAACATCAAAGAGTGGAAAGATAATTGCATCTGATTATTGCTTCTGTTTTCAAGACTAATTAGCTCTCATTGTGGCTTCTTCTAGATATTACTTTTATTTGATGTTGGAAGAGGACTTGTATGCTCATCAGAACTAGAGGGCACTGGCTTTTGTTGTTCTTTATGGCTTTAAATCACTCCATAGTTCCCTTTCAGGGACTGGGATGGGTCATAAAATAACCTGAAAAGAAGCATTCTAGAGGAAACTATGATCTGAATGCATGACTAGCTTGCTAAAGACAGGCAGTTGTTAATCAGGAGAGCTAAGATAGGAACTTCAGCAGCTCAGGTATGCAAGGCAACCATGTCTGACAGAACACTAGGCATTCACCTGACAGGGCTTGTGTTCACTGGGGCCTCACATTCTTCTTCTCTGCCTTCCATCACTGTGGCTACAGGGCAAGCAAGACTTGGGTGATGGCCCAACAGGTCAGTCTGCTAGAACTGATGCCATTGTGAGCAGCTCTGCCTCACACAGAACCACAGAATCACAGCATGCTAGGGGCTGCAAGGGACCTCTGGAGTTCCTCTGGTCCAACTTCCCTGCTAAAGCAGTTTTAACTAGAGCAGGTTGCACAGGACTGTATCCAGGCAGGTTTGGAATATCTCCAGAGAAGGAGACAAGAAGACTCCACAGCCTCACTAGGTAGATTCATCTGAAAGCCACTGGTCACTGGAAGAAGGAAGCAGAGCTCAACTGAGGGAGCTGCATCTTGGTCAGGAGCTGATTATCTACCTAAACAGACACAGAGCAAATGCAAATGGTACTGTGCTCTTGCCTAAGACCTTTCATCTGCATGGAAAGTGAAATCATGTCTTCTGTGACCAGTAAAATGCATTGCTATACATCTAAAGACTTTCAGAACAGGTGATGGATTCCTTCACAGAATCACAGAATCACCAAGACTGGAAAAGACCCCCAGGATCATCAAGTGCAGCCTATGACCCAATACACCACAACATCTAAACCATGCCACTCAGTGCCACATCCAATCTTTTCTTAAACACCTCCAGGGATGGTGACTCCACCACCTCCCTNCTCCTGGCTCCTCAGTGCATGGCCACGCCTCTTGCCTGATGGATCCATTCTCCTGGCTCCTCAGTGCATGGCCATGCCTCTTGCCTGATGGATACAATCTCCTGGCTCCTCAGTGCATGGCCATGCCTCTTGCCCTCTCCAGTCACTCAAACTTGAGGAGAAGGTGCACAGGAGGTAAGAAGTTGCTTGCACTTGTTGAACCTCTTGGTGGGAATGTTCATTGACTAATTGACATTTCTGTTGTGCATCAGACTGACACAGACATGGCAATTCCTTTTGCTTCTGCTACACCATGATATAAAAGATGTGTGGGGAATGCCTAGCTGTTTCCAAACTGCATGTCAGCCTTTTAATTTGTAGCTGCTAGCTTTGTTAATGGCTAAGCAACCTGAAGCAACCTGCTGGGAACTTTTCTCATTAAAATTGCTTGTCACACAGGCAGCTGACAGCATTACTTGGATTTAACACTTTTCATTTCAAGGCTGTGTCAGAGGAAAAAGACTTGTTTGTTTTCTGCTGACTGGAACAGCAGCCTCTTGTGTGCTAACATATTAAACTCTGCATTCAGGTCTAATTTGCTTGGAACCTGAGGAATGTCATCTTTCAGCAATCATGCTGCAAGTCAGTTTCTTCTCTGGCCCAAGGTCCTGCTGGTAGTTATTTTATGGTATGCTGAATATTGTTAACTTTTTATAGGCAGCATGGAGAGTTGATCTTTTCAGAAATGACCAGCAAATATCATGCCTTAGGTTTTGTGTAACTACTTTAAAGTGAATTTTAAAGCAGTGTCAACTACACCTCTAAAATATTCATTGTTGCCACCCACAAATGTTAGTCCTTTTTTCCCCCTTAATGATTGTTTGTTTCTTCACTAGAAACAAAATACTCTTTTTTTTTTCCCCCTTGTGACTTCTAAATGTGACAGTTTTCATGTTTTATAGCTGCAGAGGCAGTCTCCTTATCAAGCAGAATCCTTCATTTTATGAGTAAAACTTGTTTCCTTTGCAGTTCCTGGTAGCATCCATGTTTGGAGCCTATGGAAAAAGAAGTTTCCTGGTTTTCAGTTCCTATTTCTGCTGCAGTTCTTTGACCTGCCCAGTGACTGTTTGGTGTCAAATCCCACAGAGGACGGGGGGATAATTTAGGGGATTTAAAATATTGAAGGGAAAAACAAGGATTTTGGATAGAGGGGAAGTAAGAGAGAGCAAGAAGTTGGAGACAGAAGGTGGTGAGACAGAAAAATGTCTTAGATAATTTCTGCTACTGTTAGTTACTGGAAGAGTGTCTGGTTGTATGTGATTCACAAAAATTAATAGCTCAGGAGATTAATGAAGTATTACCTAATCAAAGAAGTGCATAATTTTCCTCAAAGGTTTTATCACAGAATCACAAAGGTTGGCAGAGACCTCTAAGCTCATCAAGTCCAACCATACCTAGCACTGCCATACCACTAAACCATGGCCCAAATGTCATTCTTTCTGCTCAGGATAGTAAAAAGCATAAATAAATCATTAGTATTGTCCCTTAATCCCCAAGATCTTCTTATCATGAATCTAGCATCTCTAGATGATGTACTGAGAGTGACTCTTCCAGGATTTGAAGATAATTGTTTCCATGAGGAATTAATTAGCTAAAAATGGATGAATTTTAATTGCTCTCACTTTTCAATTTGAATAAGTTTCTAATGTATCTATGGAAACTTATGCTATTTATGTCCATTTAAATACAAAGACATATTGACTGTGCTAAGCAACCCAATGTTCCTTCTCCTCTTTCATCCCAACTCAATGATCTGAAAGGTCTTTTCCAACTTCAGGAATATTATTCAGCACAAAAATGGCAAGATGCTGACTGCAGGTTGGCCCAAGAGGCAAAGCTTCACTCTGCCTTGTGACTTCTCTGCTTCTAGCCTGAACCTCCCTTCAGAGCAATAGCAGCTTCTATTGCACCCACAGGGAGAGAGGCAGAGATCCAGAAAAGAAGTAATAGCAAAATAAGGAATAAAAGAGTGAAGGTAACCTATCTGCAGGTTCTACTAAACAGGAAAAATCTTGACCTAGATTATGAAGAAGACACAGCTATTGAGCCTAAACTGGGCAGCTAGAGGAGAACTCCTTGTATGTAGCTGGGTGCAAAGGAGACTGTTGTACTGGAGCTGCCAATGCTTCTCTCCTTCTGTGTCACCTAATTCTTAAGAGCATGAATTTCTTGATGATCAGGAGAGGCTGATGAGCATTTCCAAAAGGCTGGGTGGGTATACATCTCCTTTGGACAGGTTGTCCCATGAGAGAGAGAGTCCACATTCCAGGTGAGCTTAATCTAGTTCTTTGTGCCTTTTGTCTTGATCAATCTTTGTCAACAGTGACTCTAAGTCTTCAAAGAGTTCTTCCTGCTTTTCTACCACCACCTCCCACTCCAGAGTCACACAGGGGTTTGTTAGCAATGTTTCTTTGATTAGCTGAAGGTTTCTTAAGGTGCTATAATCATAGAATCCTAGAATCCTAGAATGGTTTGGGTTGGAAGGGACCTCTNGCCTGGTTTTTACCCAAACTTGAGTAATACTAACATTGTTTGGACCTTGAGTTCAATCAATGGTACACAGAGCATCAAGGAATGATCTCTGAACCTGCTGTGAGGAGACTGTAGTACATCATGGGCCATGGGTTAGTGGTATGTTAGAGACAGGTATGGTTGGACTTGATGATCTTAGAGGGCTCTTCCAACCTTAATGCTTCTGTGATTCTGTGCTCATACACATTTTGGGGCAGTTCAAGCATTATTGTTGCTTTCTGTGCCACCAGCTGGTTAGAGTGTATGGAAGAGGGAGGAGGATAGCATTTTACTTACCCTAATGTTCAGCTTCCGAGTAAGACTGTGTTACCTTGGCTTTTAATTTTAGTGTTTATCATAAAATAGCAACTAATTTCAATTGGCAAGTAGTCAGTTAAGGCAGCCTAACAAATGAATTAGGCTGCTCTGAGTCTCTGTGTCCTTGACCTTTAAAGAATACATCCAGATTTAAACCCCATCCTGTGCAAGCTGCTCTAGGTTCTCCTGCTCTGGCAGGGGGGTTGCACTAGATGATCTCCAGAGGTCCTGAGGTCCTTTCCAACCTGTGATTCTGTGATTTCCTAACATTCTAATTTTTGGTTTTTTTTAATGCCTGTTTTAGTTTTTTTTGTTCTTTTATTTGGCATGCACTGAGGGAAAATGGTAAGCAAGGAAATTACCTAGAATTGAGAGTCATAATCAGCATGTCAAGGAGAAAACTATACTTCATCTCCTACAATCTACCTACTGTTCCTCAGATTTCTCTTCCTTTCCTCTGTTAGGGATTGTAATTACCTCTATCCCAGAAGAGCACTAAGTTATCTAATCTATACAGACTAATTTATGTGAAAGGAAGCAGAGCACTGTCCTGTACAGCAGAAATTGCCAGGGGTTTGCTCCTTGTCTCTCTCTGCAACTCCCTGACAGGAGGTTGCAGTGATCTGGGGTAGATCTCTTCTCCAGGGTTAGCAGTGAGAGGACAAGAGGAAATGGCCTCAAGTTGCAGCAGGGGAGCTTTAGATTGTATATAAGGAGGAATTTCTTCCCTGAAACCATTGTTAAGTCTTGTCCCAGGCTGCCCAGGGAGGTGCTGGAGTCACCATCCCTGCAGGGGTTTAAGAAACATTTAGGTGTTCTCCTTAGGGCCATGGGTTAGTGGCATGGGAGTGCTAGGGATGGTTGGACTTGATGAGCTTAGAGGTCTCTCCCAACCTTAATGATTCTGTGATGCTGCTCTCCACCAAAGAGACAAAAAGGACACAGCAAATATGCTTTAGGAGAAGCTAGTTTGTTGTCATTAATATCCATTTGAGAGCCAAGTATCCACACAAGGAGATCTTGGAAAAAGAGTTCATGTGAAGCAGAGCAAGCCAGAGCAGGGCAGCAGCTTTAGCTTGCTTTTAAAGAGAAATGAAACTAAAATGCAGTTACCCAAAGAAATGTACTGTTGGTTAGGTGTGCCTTCTGTCTCAACAAAGGAAGAAATTGTTTGCTTTTATGACAGAACTGCATCAAGTAGTTCTTTTAATTAATAGTTGACTTAGTTCAGTGAACCAAATTAGCCTTAAATGCAGATAAAAGACCAACCAGCTATGCAGTGTTTAAATAGAAATATTTACCTCAGCTAGGAAATAGGGGTTAAAATGGAAATCATTTTTAATACCTTTGAAAACTGCCTTCTTAGAAATATTATCTCAGATGATTCTACAAACCTAAACTGTTCTCCAGTAAACAAAAGACATACTTTTAATTAAGGCAATTCATATTTGCAATTGATAAGCAAGCTGGTTCTTTTACCCCCCACAATAAAAGATGGTTTGTAGCTCATTTATATTTGAGTCCTAGGAAGGATTGCTTTGTCTCTGGAGAGAGAATATTAGTGAAGGAGCTATGGTTCACAGCAATTTGGCTGCCAGTATGTTCCATTTCTAATGTCTTCTGTTCTTCCTTATCAGTCTAGCATAGCCAGCACTGCTAACTTATTATTTACAGAGCACAGTGTGCATTATTACATCAAAGAGAGCTGCCACTCATCAGGCTGTTTCCTGCCATTAATTTAGCTCTTCCTCCCTACATCTGTAGCTGAAGCAAGTTTCTGTAGCGCTTCAACTCCATCTGGAAATTAATCAAAAAGCTTTGAGGCTTGCTGAGAAGTCTGTATTTTCCATTATTTTTGTGAAATACAAGGCTTACCCGACCACTGAAGGGCAGTGCACAAAGGATATTTGGAGACTGCTGGTAACAAATGAGTCCAGAGGCTTGAGCCTAAAGAGTGATCTTGTACACCAAGAACAAGTTCAGTTTCAGGGTGGATGGATAGGGAAAAGGGGCTTTGGGAAGGGGCAGTGATCAAGGCTGAGCAGGTTTAAGAGCAGAAGTCTCCCAGTCTAGTCCAGCTGTTCTGTTTTGAATGGATTCCTGCATTGATGGTTTCCAAGTCCCTTTCATCCAGGTGATAAGAGGCTGTGAACAAAGAGTCATTAGCCAGGTGGATGCTCAAAGTTCTCAAGTATTGAAATACAGCCAGATGAAATGAGAATGGAGAAGAGGAGGCTCAGGGGAGACCTTAGNTCACATCAGCCTTTCTGAACTTCTCAGCTTTCTGGGAGACAATTACCTAACAGTCTTAGGCTGACCTGAGACTATTCCCCCTGTGCTAAAGGCATGCCTACCTCCTTGCTTGCTTTGCCAGCTCTGCCTGCTGAGTTGTATCCATTTACTATTTGAGGTGAACAGTAAAAAGGTAAAAAAACATAAGCTGGATCTACAACTGCCTTTTCCTATGCCAAACAACATAGATCTGGTAGACTTTGTGCATCTCCTGTGTCCATGTGTTGGCAACAGATTGTTAGGCTGTGCTAGCCAGACAATGAGCATTATGCTAGTAAGATACTACAAGTATTTACATGCAAACTGCATTTGTAGGATAGTCTTAGGCTGATGGAAATGTTGAGGGGAGCTCCATGAGTCGTTTGAATGTTGTGATTAGAAGGTGATGGCTGTAACTCTTGTAACTGCACCTAAGAAGATAATATTTCTGTGATTAAACCTGTGCATTGCTTTTCTTCAATGCTTGGATTTTCTCTCTCTGTTTCTAAGATGAATGGAAACTGTCCCAACTCCCTAGGCTGATTCCTAGCTAATCCTTCTGCAACTCCCTGAAAGCTAGCTATTTTATTTATTCCTAACCAAAAATGTACACTTCAACTTAACTTCTAAGTTGTCTATCAAAGTATCAGTCGGTAAAACATGACATTTGCAGGTTTGGATCAATTTTATTAGTCAACTACTGAGATAAACATCCTGTTTGCAAATTCATTACGCTGAAAAATATTCCTACCATGCAATTTTTTTATTCAGCTTTTTAATCTGATACAAAGAACTCCAAATGAGAGCAGTACAAGTAAGAGAAGAAAAAATTCAGCAGGATGTGTTGGAAGCTATTCCCCAAGCAATGTGTCTGTGGATAACTAGAGTAAGAGTGTCCACTGCTGGCAAAGCAGCTCATTGCAGTGCACAGTGGAACCCTGTGCTCTTAGGAGGTTTTAGTCACTTAACTTTGGATTGTGAGATATTTTACTGTGTTGTAAAATCAGGTCACTATGGTAGGAGTATTCATCCTATGACTGCTAATAATAAATGCTAATAGCCAGGAATATCAGCCTGGTAATATCAGCAAGTATTGCAATGTATTTTTCAGTACATAAGAATGATTCATTGTGTTCTGGATGTCTCCTCTTCAAAATAAAGATAGCAAAAGTCTATCAACTTCGTCTTGATGTTCTAGTTAATGTAAGCAAGAAGAGAGAAAAGAAGTTCTTAATTTTATTTGGGGTTTTTTTTAGGTCAAACTATTGCTGGTTTGGCTAGATTTTGAAGAGATATAAATGAGGGCTGGAAGAAATCATTGTTTCTAGTTGGGAAGAAGTAAAATGGAAATGTGCAGCTTGATATAGCAATGATTGATAAAGCTAGAGCTGAAGTAGACTGATTGTCAAAGAGAGGAGGAGAAAAAAAGACTGGCATCTAAAAAGTTATTTCACAGAATTACAAAGGTTGCAAGAGACCTCTAAGACCATGAAGTCCAACCATACCAAGCACTCCCATGCCAATAAACCATTTCCCTCAATATTCTTCTGGTTTGAGGAGGTTTTTTGGTGGTATAGGGGTTTTGTTTTAGTAGGTAGTATTTGTTTGCATCTGTTGCTTAACAATAGCATGTCAGGAAAATGTTAGTGCTAGGTATGGTTAGACTCGGTGAGTAACAATTCTGGCTGTATCACTGGCTGTCCTTGGGGAAAACTAAATATATCTTGCTCCTGATATGATTGCTTCTAAGATTGCTTCTTAGTTGTGCTTCTTGCATTTATGCTTAATAAAGCCATCAGAACTCTGTGTTGCCATCCAGAGTGACCTGGACAGGCTAGAGAGATGGGCAGGGACAAACTTAATGCAGTTTAACAAGGGTAAGTGTAAAGTACTGCATCTGGGAAAGAACAATCCCATGGATCAGTACAGAACAGGAACTGATCTGTTGGAGAACAGCCCTGGGGAAGCTCTAGGAGTGCTGGTGGCTAGGAGGATGCCCATGAGGCAGCAATGTGCCCTTGTGGCCAAGAGGCCAATGGCATCCTAGGATGCATTAAGAGGAGCGTGGCCAGCAGAGCCAGAGAGGTTCTTGTCCCCTCTCCTCTGCCCTGGGGAGGCCTCCCCTGGAATCCTGTGTCCAGTTGTGGGCCCCTCAGCTCCAGAAGGATAGGGAGCTGCTGGAGAGAGTCCAGCCCAGGGCCAGCAAGATCATGAAAGGAGTGGAGCATGTGCCCTAGGAGGACAGGCTGAGAGAGCTGGGTCTCTGCAGCCTGGACAAGAGGAGACTGAGAGGAGACCTCAGCAATGCTTAGAAATATGGGAAGGGTGAGTGTGAGGAGGAGAGAGCCAGGCTCTGCTCAATGGTATCCAATGGTAGGACAAGAGGGAATGGGAGCAAGTTGGACCACAGGAGGTTTAGTATTAACACGAGGAGGAACTTGTTTGCAGTTCAGGTGCCAGAGCACTGGCCCAGGCTGCCCAGGAGGCTGTGGAGTCTCCTTGTCTGGAGCCATTGCAGAGCTGCCTGGACACATTGCTGTGTGAGCTGCTCTAGGTGCTCCTGCTCTGGCAGGGGGGTTGCACTAGATGATCTTTCTAGGGCCCTTCCAACCCCTAACATTCTGTGATTCTATGACCCAACCTTAATGATTCTTTGACAAAGAAAAATCTCACAAAGACAATACAGAGCGGAAGAAACATGAAGGGTAATAAAAATCAACAGTTCCTTCCTCTGCTAATATAACCTGCATTATCCTGTCAGACACTCCTGAATATCTACATTAACTACAAAGGAGCTAATACTTTAATCAAAATAGTACCAACTGCGTTGCAAAACAAAGTTATTCCAAAATAAATGGTAGAAGAATTGTAAACAAGGACAGATAACTATCCAAAAGTTCTTCTGCCAAATTAATGACACTGCCAGTTTCCAGTGAGACTGCAGAAAAGGAGACTATTTTCTCCTAACTTCTTTGCCAGGGAGTGTCCTTCATGCTTTCTTCCCCCCAAAGTGGCCCTGTGGCTGTGAATGTGGATGGATGCATGTGAGTGAGCAGGCAGCCACATCCCAGTCCTTCCTGGCACTAGTCCAAGTCACTTTCTACACTTACCAGCTTATTGGTTGTATTTTGAGGAGAATCATCCTGCTCCTTCTCAGGCTAGTAGATTTTTTGATATCTCTGCTCATCTTCTTGCCTTTTCTTCAGCATTTTATTTGAATGGATATCATGTTCTTTTTCTTGTAGCTCCAACACCTCCTTTGTTCTTTCAGCCCAGAAAAAGAACACATTTTTTCACACCTTGTCATGTATTTTCCTATGTTCTGTGGAAGGCAAGAAACCCTTATATAAAGGTTTGAAATCAGTCTTTCAGAGGACTTCAGAAAAACACTGGTAATAGGTTTGGTCTCTATATATTATATATATATTTTTCACTTGGATGGCATTTTAAGTTTCCTGAAGATTTGATTCCTCTGTGAAAGTATCAGGAGAGCATTGCCAGGCAGGTAAAACAGCTTACAGCTTGTCCTATTCTGCCAGCAGGACTGACTCCAGAGGAAGGTCACTGTAGAGGCCAAATTTCTCAGGAGCAGTGTTCCTTTTGTTTCTATAGAACAAAATGAAGCAGATTCCCATTAGCAGAGACTTGGGAAAATAACAGCCAAGTCTGTTGCTTATTTCAGAAGTCAGGCAAAGCAGAAAAGTCCTGCTGTGCCTAGATAAGCAGATGTTGGTTTAAGCTGTGCTGTTAGTAATTATCAATATCTCTTTAAGGGGACTATTTCATTGTTGTAGTTAAAATCATATATATATATATGTGTGTGTGGCTGCAGAAGCCACAATGTATTTCATTTAATGACTTTTATGGATTTGTCCCTCAAAATGAGCTTGATCCTTTTGTTGTCTTTGTTGGTGTTAGCTGTTGTTTAAGAGAAACTTGGAGTTATATTTTAGGCCTGGGTGAGCTATCCTGGAGAGCTTCAAATGCTCTGTGTGCTCTTCAGGTTCTCCTGTCAATCCAGCTGCAATCTGGTGTTCATCTGATTTCAAAAGCAGCCCTATCTGAACTAGAGGACAGATGGAGTGAAAAATAGGCAGAGTCATGACAGATATCACAGGAGGTGTGCTAAAAGTTAGGAGCTGTAATCATGTGTCTGCTCTTGCCTAAAGACCAATTCTTAAAATAGCTTAAGAATCTCCATTCATTTCTCTTTTCACAGAATCATAGACTGGTTTGGGTTGGAAGGGACCTTAATGATCATCTAGTTCCAGCCTTCCTGCCATGGGTAGGGACATCTTCCACTAGACCATGTTGCCAAGGACCACATCCAACCTGTCCTTGAATGCTGCCTGGACATCCACAACTTCTGTGGGCAACCTGTTCCAGTGCCTCACCACCCTCTGAGTAAAGAATTTCTTCCTACTTTCTAATCTAGATATCCCTTATTTCAGTTTCAAACCATCCCCCCCTTGTCCTATCACTCTCTGCCCATATAAAAAGTCTCTCTCCCTCTTTTCTGTAAGCTTCTTTGAATTATTGGAAGGCCACAATAAGGAGGCTCTCCCCACAGCTTTCTCTTCTCCAGGCTGAACAAGTGCAAGTCTCTCAGCCTGCCCTCACAGGGGAGGTGATCCTGCTCTCTGATCATCTTGGTGCTTCTCCTCTCCTCTCCACTCAGTGCAGCAGGTGCCCATCTTTCTTGTGCTGAGGCCCCCAGAGCTGGATGCAGTACTGCAGGTACAGTACTGCCTGAGGGCAGAGCAGANCCAGAGCACTGGCCCAGGCTGCCCAGGAGGCTGTGGAGTCTCCTTGTCTGGAGCCATTGCAGAGCTGCCTGGACACATTGCTGTGTGAGCTGCTCTAGGTGATGCTGCTCTGGCAGGGGGGTTGCACTAGATGATCTTTCTAGGGCCCTTCCAACCCCTAACATTCTGTGATTCTATGACCCAACCTTAATGATTCTTTGACAAAGAAAAATCTCACAAAGACAATACAGAGCGGAAGAAACATGAAGGGTAAAAAAAATCAACAGTTCCTTCCTCTGCTAATATAACCTGCATTATCCTGTCAGACACTCCTGAATATCTACATTAACTACAAAGGAGCTAATACTTTAATCAAAATAGTACCAACTGCATTGCAAAACAAAGTTATTCCAAAATAAATGGTAGAAGAATTGTAAACAAGGACAGATAACTATCCAAAAGTTCTTCTGCCAAATTAATGACACTGCCAGTTTCCAGTGAGACTGCAGAAAAGGAGACTATTTTCTCCTAACTTCTTTGCCAGGGAGTGTCCTTCATGCTTTCTTCCCCCCAAAGTGGCCCTGTGGCTGTGAATGTGGATGGATGCATGTGAGTGAGCAGGCAGCCACATCCCAGTCCTTCCTGGCACTAGTCCAAGTCACTTTCTACACTTACCAGCTTATTGGTTGTATTTTGACGAGAATCATCCTGCTCCTTCTCAGGCTAGTAGATTTTTTGGTATCTCTGCTCATCTTCTTGCCTTTTCTTCAGCATTTTATTTGAATGGATATCATGTTCTTTTTCTTGTAGCTCCAACACCTCCTTTGTTCTTTCAGCCCAGAAAAAGAACACATTTTTTCACACCTTGTCATGTATTTTCCTATGTTCTGTGGAAGGCAAGAAACCCTTATATAAAGGTTTGAAATCAGTCTTTCAGAGGACTTCAGAAAAACACTGTTAATAGGTTTGGTCTCTATATATTATATATATATTTTTCACTTGGATGGCATTTTAAGTTTCCTGAAGATTTGATTCCTCTGTGAAAGTATCAGGAGAGCATTGCCAGGCGGGTAAAACAGCTTACAGCTTGTCCTATTCTGCCAGCAGGACTGACTCCAGAGGAAGGTCACTGTAGAGGCCAAATTTCTCAGGAGCAGTGTTCCTTTTGTTTCTATAGAACAAAATGAAGCAGATTCCCATTAGCAGAGACTTGGGAAAATAACAGCCAAGTCTGTTGCTTATTTCAGAAGTCAGGCAAAGCAGAAAAGTCCTGCTGTGCCTAGATAAGCAGATGTTGGTTTAAGCTGTGCTGTTAGTAATTATCAATATCTCTTTAAGGGGACTATTTCATTGTTGTAGTTAAAATCATATATATATATATGTGTGTGTGGCTGCAGAAGCCACAATGTATTTCATTTAATGACTTTTATGGATTTGTCCCTCAAAATGAGCTTGATCCTTTTGTTGTCTTTGTTGGTGTTAGCTGTTGTTTAAGAGAAACTTGGAGTTATATTTTAGGCCTGGGTGAGCTATCCTGGAGAGCTTCAAATGCTCTGTGTGCTCTTCAGGTTCTCCTGTCAATCCAGCTGCAATCTGGTGTTCATCTGATTTCAAAAGCAGCCCTATCTGAACTAGAGGACAGATGGAGTGAAAAATAGGCAGAGTCATGACAGATATCACAGGAGGTGTGCTAAAAGTTAGGAGCTGTAATCATGTGTCTGCTCTTGCCTAAAGACCAATTCTTAAAATAGCTTAAGAATCTCCATTCATTTCTCTTTTCACAGAATCATAGACTGGTTTGAGTTGGAAGGGACCTTAATGATCATCTAGTTCCAGCCTTCCTGCCATGGGTAGGGACATCTTCCACTAGACCATGTTGCCAAGGACCACATCCAACCTGTCCTTGAATGCTGCCTGGACATCCACAACTTCTGTGGGCAACCTGTTCCAGTGCCTCACCACCCTCTGAGTAAAGAATTTCTTCCTACTTTCTAATCTAGATATCCCTTATTTCAGTTTCAAACCATCCCCCCCTTGTCCTATCACTCTCTGCCCATATAAAAAGTCTCTCTCCCTCTTTTCTGTAAGCTTCTTTGAATTATTGGAAGGCCACAATAAGGAGGCTCTCCCCACAGCTTTCTCTTCTCCAGGCTGAACAAGTGCAAGTCTCTCAGCCTGCCCTCACAGGGGAGGTGATCCTGCTCTCTGATCATCTTGGTGCTTCTCCTCTCCTCTCCACTCAGTGCAGCAGGTGCCCATCTTTCTTGTGCTGAGGCCCCCAGAGCTGGATGCAGTACTGCAGGTACAGTACTGCCTGAGGGCAGAGCAGAAGCAGAGAATCTCCTCACTTGAGCTGCGGGCCATGCCTCTTCTGATGCAGTCCAGGGTACAGCTGGCTTTCTGGGCTGCAAGGGCACACTGCTGGCTATTTCCCTGTTGAAGAATAAAAAGTTAGCCAGTGGAAGTGCAAATGAAACTCAGTAATTATAGGTATTTTCCTTGACACAGCACTGCTCATGAGACTCATTACTACAGTGTCCGTTCTTGGCTAGGCTTCGCGAACGAAGCTCCAGGNACTACAGTGTAATCAATGCAATTCAGCATTGGGAAGAGGAGGAGAGAAAAAGCCAACCCAAGCAATTTGAAAGTTACGTAGTTTCTAAAGAATAAACCAATATCTATTCAGCACTGTCCTGTAGGTCATCCACAAGGCAATTTTTATCCAGTTCCTTACTAGCACAGAGGTATTCAGTCCTTCCAGTTGCAGACATATCCCAGGTAATGTGTGAAAGAGGTGTCACAAATCAATGCAGAATGAATATTGCACTAGCTAAACCCTTAGCTCTGAGCTGGTAGAGGCATTCCTACTTCCTTAGGTGCTCTGGATGTTCCTGGTTATGGTTTGATGGTTCTCTGCATAACCAGTCAGCTCATGTAGGACTTTCTTTCCTGGTGGATTCATTAATTCTTGCATATACTCACATTATATTTCATGGTTCTTCTTATGACTTGGGTACATCAAGTTGAGTAAAACCAAAGTCTCTGAAGAAGGTGCCCAAAATACCTGTAGTCCTTTAAACAACATAGTGGAGGCTTACTTTTGTCTTACTTCAAGGGATTCACCTGACCTACTTAAACAATTAACTACATAGGACATCCTATGTATTCAGTGCATTTTAATAGGTATGACTTTGGCTCCCTGAGTGCACTGTAAATGTGGAGACTGAAAGCTGAGTAGTTTTGCTACAGAAGAGTGTAAAAGCACAGGTATCCAAATTCTGTGTAGTAACATGTTGAATAAACTTGGGTTTTAATGCTCTTCAAATTCTTAATTAACCAGCATCAAGTGTTGAGGGTGTGAAGGATTTTAAATTGCAGTGCTCCACAGGGCATTGTATCCTGAAAAGTTAACCATGACTTGAAGGGAGAACTATGTCCAAATTAAGAACATGTAAAACTTTCTAATTTAAACTCTGTAAAGCTCATTGCACAGCCATACTGATTTTTTTCATAAGCATGGAGTTCACATAAACTATCTGAAAAGGGACTTCTATGATATATTTGTACCAGTATGGTCAGAACAAATATGACCTTTTATGCGGACAAATCTTTTTCTAGTGTTGACAGTTAAACACTTAGCAACCTACAAAGTAAGCCATAGATCATATTTCTTTCATCCTGTTCAATCCACGAAGTTCTCTTACTCTAGCTCTGTCCCCCAAGAAGATTAAATCAAACAACTATAAGTTGCTATTCCTTACCACCCCAACCTCCTAGATGTACACATTGTGTGCCTTGGGCAGATAGCAGTTTATAGTTCTATGAGTAAAGCTACTTGTAGAACTGTGTCCCATTTTATTATGGTAGAACTTTATGGAGCTGGAGGGGTATGTTGATTGAATTTAGACACTTGAATTACCATCCATAAGGAAGCCCTTATAAAAACAGTTAATACGTCACTAGTACATGCATATACACAAATATTAACAGTGTCTGGTTTAATATTGAACTTTAATGCCTGAAAATAGCACATAATAGTATACATTTGAAATGAGATTAAATTAAATTAAATATGATTTGTCTCCAGCAACACAGCAAAAAATAAATTTAAGGAAGAATAATATTTCATATGCTGGTATAGAATAAAGTATTTTATGGAGACTTGATATCTGTTAAATATTTTCCTTTATAATTACTTCAAGCAGGTAATTTTCAAGAGTATGAAACGTTTTTGTTTTAGAAAGCTCCTGAAATCCACCATAAATTAGCAGTTAGAAGTGAACAGATGGTCAAACAGAGAGTATTGAAAATCCCTTCTCCCCCTCTTCTGCTTTTCATCGTTTTGTTTTCATAATCAGTTTGGTTAATCAGAAATAAAACTCTATTTTAGTGCAGCAAATGTTATAACTAAGATATTTCCACTTGTCCTAAATGCATAATCTTACACAGTTACTAGTCTTTAAGGTACCCAATATGTTCCTGCTTCTACAACCCATCTGTTAGCAAAGCCTAGCCTTTGCTTAGACTTGCACACACTTCATCACAGGTTCAGACAGCAGATGGCTCTCTTGAGTTTTCTTTGCAGAACCTCAAGCTGTAAACAACTGCTCTGCATTTCTGAGAGGCAAGTGGAAAGCTATTACTCTTGATCTCTGGAGTAAGAAACACATTTTCTCTTGTCTGCAGGCATAGTGCCCATTTTCACCTTCATTCTTTCCTTTCCTTGGCCATCCTCCCCAGCACCCTATTGTTGAGACATGTCAATGTGCTTTGGCAAAGGCCTGGTATTTGAGGGAAGCTACAGAAAAGGAACAATAGTAGTAGATAGTATAGTGTGAACAGCATCATCGGATAACATAAAGAAGTACTTCCAGCTAAAGGAAACGTGGAACACATCTTTTTGGAGAGAGTTTCTCCTGCAAAAGTGAAGGCTGTAGGTATCCCACTCGTATGAAAATGAAAGCTAGTGGAGGACTGGCCTTTATTGGACTCGATTCGCTGTCATTCATCCCTTTGTTTGGAGCCAGGTCGAGCAGGAGGCGTTGGGCTCTGTCTGTCGCCTCCTACGCCGCGGGCAGGAGATGGCCCAGGGCCACGCGGGTCCCGGCTCTGCTCCGCTGTCCGTGGTGCTGAAGGCAGGCACTGTCTTACGCCCAGGCGACAGGCACCGGGAGGCGGAGGAAGGGGTGATAGGGCAGGCCTGGCCTGCTGGGGCGGAATTTGGAGGAGTGCTTCTGTCTTAAGGAGACTTAAAGAAACCAACACCATAAGGAAAGAGGAAATAGTATGTAAAACCACTATAGTGGAATTTAAACACCACCGCCCCGTCTAATTGCATTAGTTAAGGTAATTGTAACCGTTGTAAGGACATTGCTGCTCTCTAAAATTGCCAGATAGAAAATCCAAAGCATTTGAGCTGAATCTCTTTAGAGGCACTTTTAAATTAGAATTAAAATGTATTATCCAGATCCGATTGTGCATGTTATGATCCTAGTTGGTCTAGCATTAATACAAAAATCCCTCTATAAGGGAGTTCCCACCATACACTTTTGCCCTCCGTGTAAAAATAGCCCTTTGTAGATTAAAGGCTTTAGGGAAATCATTGGAGATGCTGAAGCCTCTGCTGAAAGCCTACTCTTACCTACGAGGTTCCCTGTTGCAAAACAGTGAAATACTCTGGATGGAGATTTACACTTCAAAGCCTGTTTTTGTAAAGAACCATCTAATAAGAAATCAGAGTATTCTGAAAACAGTATAAAAATGATATATTTGTGACATTATTTTTCTCTATGCAAGCATCTGCCCACCCTTGTAGGATAATTCCTGTGGAGCTGCTGGCTTCCTTTTTCTGCTTTCCTCTGGTTAGTTACAACTCCAGGAAGTTTCACCATTAGGCTGGCAAAAAGTAAATCGGGAAAACACTGAGCTCTTATTTGAAAAGAGAGAAGACCCAACAGAAAAAGATGAAATGTCATATTTTACATGGCATTTACTATCTGCAATGTGCTGTAAGCTCGTTGGGGCAGAGCCTCCTTAGGCATTCTGTGTCTAGCGAGCTTGGCTAGCGCTTGGTCAAGTGCTCCAAGCTGTAGGTGATGAAAAAAAAACAACCAAAAAAACAATTTTACATGGTTCTAGTGATCAGTAAATCTCCCTATTGCAGCTCTTTGTGGGTGCCCTGTGAAATTCCTTAGGCATTTTTGAAACCTCAGAAATCAGTTTGTGTTTTGAGTTAAGAGTCTGTTGGTACTCTAACCTTTCCTCCCAAAGCGTGTGTTGGTTTGGGTGGAAGGTCTCCTCAGCCTCATAGGTGTGTTTCTTCCTCACGGCTCTAAACCCTTTGCTTGCAATAGAAACTCCTCTCCCGTTGGACTACATCCTCAGCCTTGTCCATTCCCGGGGTGTGGGGCGCTCACAGCGGAGGGACTCGTCCGCCTTCCTCTGTCCCCAAAGCTTCCCTGGCCTGGGGACGGGGACAGGTACCGGTGTCCCTGCTGGGTGCCGGCAGGGAGCTGCTGCCAGGGAGATAGCGAGAGGGTGCGTGTGAGGGTGCCTCGGTGTGCCGGGGTGGGCTGCAGAGGACGAGGAGGACCATCTACCCCTCCGGCAGCGCCCAGCTCCTTCCTCCCCCGCAGGGAGAGAGTCCCGCACGAAGCCACCCAGAAAGCTAAGGGGGAGCAGAGGCGGATCCGCCGGGAGCCCGCTGGTTCCCACCAGAACACCGCATCGGCAACAACCCCTTCCCTCCGCCTCTCGCCCCCTTTGCTTTATTCTGCTGCCTTTTCCCCGTCCCTCCTCCACCCCCTGGAACCCTTCGCCGCCCCTCGCCTTGGGGGAGGACAAAAAAAGCTCCAGCGGTGCGTGCCTCTGTGTGTGTGTGTGTGTGTGTGTGTGTGCGCGCGTGTGTAAGGGAGGCTGGAGCGGGGTGGGACTGAAGAGCCGTGATTACAGCTCTCCCCGGAGGAGATTGCTCCCTCCAGATGCTGATTTCCGAGGCACTTGGCAATCATCAGGCGGGAGCCGGCAAGAGGGGGCGGTAGCCGCCCCGGCCGCGGCGATGGCAGCGGCGG
>VWZO01015724.1:201318-226106 GCA_013396975.1 Bucco capensis
CTCCCTCCAGATGCTGATTTCCGAGGCACTTGGCAATCATCAGGCGGGAGCCGGCAAGAGGGGGCGGTCCCCGCCCCGGCCGCGGCGATGGCAGCGGCGGGCGAAGGGACGGCGGCGCGGGGCTGAGGGGTTGACGCTGCCAACCGGACCAGACCCGTCCCGACCCGACGGGGCGCGGCTCTGCCCCGAGTCTCGCTCGCTCCGCTCCGCTCCGCTCCGCTCCGCGCCGCCAGCCCGCTCGCACACACAGACACTCGCCGCCCGGGCCCGCGGCGGGGCACCCATGTGGTGACCTCGGGTGGCGGTGGCGGCAGCGGAGGCAGCAGCTCCCGCGGGCCGCAGGGTGACTGTCTTGCAGCCGCGCCTCGGGCCAGAGGAGAGGCTCCCGCTCGCCCCGCGTCCTCGGGGATGGGTCCCCGCCGGGGCTGAGAGCCCCCGCCGCCCTCCTCCTCGGCGTGGGCGACCCGGCGAGCAGCCATGGCAGCGGCCATCGCCAGCGGCTTGATCCGCCAGAAGCGGCAGGCGAGGGAGCAGCACTGGGACCGGCCCTCGGCCAGCAGGAGGCGGAACAGCCCTAACAAGAACCGCGGGCTCTGCAACGGCAACCTGGTGGACATTTTCTCCAAGGTCCGCATCTTCGGGCTCAAGAAGCGGCGGTTGCGGCGCCAAGGTGCGTCCCTGTGCCCAAGCCCGGCAGGGAAGGGGGGATCCCGGGCAGGGATGGAGGGGATGCCCTGGGCTGGGCGGGCGAGAAGGGGCAACCTGTGGCGAGAAACTTCCCGGGTCGGGCGCCGCCTCCCGCTCCTGTCAGCCGGCGACTCCCCGCTCCCTGCCAGCGGGCTGAGGGGCGAGAAAGTGCCGCCGACCCTCGGTCCTGACCCCCACCTTGCCGCCGCCCTGCCCGTGGTGCCGGTCCGCCCTGGGGGGGTTCCGAGGGCAGAAAGCCTCTCGGGGGAAGAGGCCGACGTGCCGTGAGCCAGCGCTGTCGCCCTGTGTGTCCCCGCGTCGCCAGTGTTGTTCTTGAAAGGACAAAGAGCGGGCAGCGCCGAAAGCTTTGGAGAGCCTTCGCTCAGCAGAGCCTTCTTCGAGCTGCCCGCTTGGCTCTGTGGGGAGTAGCCTGGCTGTAGCGCAGGGGACTTCCCGGTCACCACAGTGAGAGAATCGCCTTGCCGGCAGCTGAGAGAGAGCTGCTCGGCAGCCCTCGGGGTGCCCAGGTATGGCTCTGCCTGCCCACTGCCCAGCCCGGTCGGGGCCTCTGCAGGTAGACCAACAAGTTCCTACAGGCAGTTCTTCGGGGTAGCTAGCCATTAGTCAACCGAGATGGCTAAAAGTAGTGCTATAGAGACTGCATTTTATCCAGTACTTTGTCTTAAAAGCCTAGAAATAAAAGGAGTTAAACGCTATTGTAATGACTTCTCTGTTTTTAATGTTATGCTATTCAACTCAATATTCAGAAACCGTGGTGACTGACTTTGCTGTCGTCCTCGGGAAACAAGGTTTTGGTATCCCTTAGAACAAAAGCATTGTATGCTGTATCATTCCAAAGGTGGCTAATGCCTAGCAGGCAATCGTAAAGCACAAGCCACCCTCTGTGACATTAGAGAATGCCACTATGTGTTGTGGTTTGGGATGTATATACTCTAGCTCCTCTTTAGGTTGGCTCAGAAGGTATTTTTAAGGAGCATGATCATCAGTGATCTGTCCTGATTGATCCTTTCTGCCTTTTCACCCCATACTTCATACTTGAAAGAGCAGAAAATGACAAAATCTGTAGAATTTCTGGTTTTTAGGTGGGTAAAATCTTGCCTGTAAGGACCTAAAGCAAGCTAATTCTTGCCATTTTGGGATAGCACAGTGATGTATGGAAGATGAATGAGGACATGTCAGTGGCAAAATCTGTGGTGGCTTCTTTTTAGGCAGTATGCATATGAGCTTAAAAAGCAGACTAGAGTTCTTGGTTTATGATGGTGGATTTAGATATGTGATACTTGTTCATGAAAACCAGTTTAGGGGGATTTTCTAACAGAACAATTGCTCTCCACCACCTGTGCAGTCTTATTTGGAGGAAAACTCTGTATTTAACTATATTATGGTGTGAGGAAGAGATGTATGTCTCACAGCACTCAGATGCCAAACATTTTCTTTGATAGGAAGGGGCTGGTGAACTCAGCCTTTCTTTTTCATTCATTTTTTGGTAAGGCACTTGGTGACATTCTTAACTAAGAGAACTGGATTAGAACATAGTTCAGCTGTTAAGCCATGCCACTGGCACAGAGAATTTCAGTAAGAATAATCAGAAGAAGGGCTATTCACTTGTCAAGTCTGCAGCATCAGACCCCTGAGGTTTTTTAATCTGAGGAATCCTTCAGTTGGAGCCACGGTAATATTTATCTATTGATTTATGTTAAGGTCTTAGAATTACTGCTCATCCATAAGAATTCCTCCTGAAAAAATGACTATTGTGCCTTGTGCTGTGTGTGTTCATGATGCAGAGAGGGATGCAGGGAGTACCTGTGGATTCAAAGTTGCATGCTATTTAGGATGGAAAGCGAAGAAAGGATGAAACAGAAGTCATTAGTTAAACACCTTCTACAGAAGAATTTAGAATGAATAATCATTTGGAAAATGATTCTAATGATTTATAAGGCTGATTGTTTTAAAAGTACCCTATATGAGTTAGAAAGTGAACATTCCTGGGAGCCTCTTTTGAGCTTTCCTGAGCTGAGTTAAATGACCACTGAGTTCTTCACTAAAACCTTACTGTTCCACCTATTAACAGCAGGCTTTGCCAAGCAAAATAGGATGCATTTCAAAGCATTTTTTGTTGGGAAGGTGCTGTGGGATTTGGACAAATAAACCTTGTGTAAGTGATATAGAGTGTCATGAAAGCATTGTGAAAAATGAGCTAATGGGGATGTGACAAACCATCCATGGCATTCCTGGATAACTCAGTGGAAAAGTAGAAGTATAGGTAAAATATTTGTTATGGAGAGCAGTAAAAGCCAGATTGTATTTCCCATAGAATAAAAAAAGTGGTTTGCTTTGTACTTCCATCTGAAAAACAAGCATCTTCCCATCTTTGAAACAGCCAGAACAAACTAGGGATGCTGCCTTTGAAATGAAAAATGTCCACTTACTCTTGTACACACATGTGTATGTGAATTTGGTAAGTGGGCATACCTAGCAACAGGTTAGCAAACTTTGGAAAATACCTTTAAATTCCTCTTAAAAAAATTACCTAGGGCTCCCCAGGGTTAAGGGTAATGTTTGGTCTTGCTTATGTATTGGCTCTAATGAGAGACACAAGGGCAGTTTTGAAGAGCTTCTCTCAAACTCTGATGAATGAATTCAACAGGCAAAGTGATTTCTGTGGGAAGACTTGTCTGATAATCTACTGAGTGGGTAAAACCATTTTCCTTTCCCAGACAGCATAGATTCACATTGTTTAATACTATGATGTTTCAGATTGATTTCCTTGTTATTTTATCCTACCTGTCATCTGATGAAGAAATCAGTGTCATTAATTTCTGTGTAGCCATGAAGCCAAGCTCTTGCCTGGCACTGATGCCAGGCATCAATCAATGATGAATCCTCCTGTCCTGGGTTAGAGGTTGTTCACTTATAATGGTTTAATTTATGTTAATGGCATCACAAAGAGGAGGATTGACAGACAGGATTTTGAGTCTTCAGGTGAAATAACCTCATATAACCTGAGGCTACCCAATGAAAAGAAGACAAGAAATGTCAGTTCTTCACCTCATGGTCACTAGTACAAATTCAGACTTCCTAGCCTGTGTTTTTACCTCCATCTCTAGCTTCTTTGCTAATCTGAGAAGTCCTCATTTGGTTAATTAGGCCCCTTGAGATTATCCTGCTGGAAAATACTCCACATTTAAATGTATTAAAAGCCAAGTGTGATGTTTACTGTTTCTGTGTGCTAATGCCACATTAAGACTTCTAAATTTATACATAGAGCAGATGAATTTGGGAATGATTTGGCCTCTGATTTTGTACATTAATATTTATGAGGCAGAGAGACCTAGGGAACATGTTCAGAAAAATGTCTTGATTAGATATTATTGCATCTACAAAGGTAATCTAATTCTCCAAAGAAAGCATTTTTAGAACATTCCTCAATAGATCAGCTAATGTTTTGGGGAGTGGCCCATAACCTCAGATGTAAGATAATTAAGGCACAAATACCTGTGCCTAAAGTAGTTTTTGGTTCTCCTACTTGTGGAATGATGTACGTGGTGATGGGTGGTGTGGCTGTACCTGCCTCCTTCCCCAAAGCTTAAGAAACCAAATCACATTCTAGGCAGTTAGCTCCAGCCTTGGATCACAGACTCCCAGACTGTTAGGGGTTGGAAGACACCTCTGGAGATCATCTGGTTCAGCCCCCTGCCAGAGCAGGAGAACCTAGAGCAGCTTGCACAGGATGGGCTCCAGGCAGATGTTCTGCCTTCCTCAGAGTTTCAGCAGCCCAAAACCTGTAGCTGTGCTCTCCTAGGTGACTGTCCTCACAATTAATTCTTCCTGGCAGTTCACTAAATCCCACAGCTCCTGCTTGGTCTAGGTGCAAGATCCTCTGATTTTGCTGGGCGTTGAACTGATATTGCTTATTCTTCACTCTTCAAATGAAATTGATTAACCCACAACCCTTTTGGAACTACAAGCTCAGTCTTCACAGTATAGAGAAGAAACTCAGTGTCAAGTTTTCCTTCCCATGCCTTCAGGATTTCACACAGACCTTGTGCTTTTTCTAAGGGAAGCTTTAAAAAGAAATGTAGCAATGGCTGGAATGTCATTCTGCTTTTGGTGGCTCTAAAAAGTGAGGAATGAGATGGTTTTGAGAGGAAGTGGGGGAAGAAAACTTGAAAATGGTAACATAACAAGAGGAAATGGCTTCAAGTTGCAGCAGGGGAGGTTTAGATTGGATATAAGGAGGAATTTCTTCCCTGAAAGGGTTGTTAAGTCTTGTCCCAGGCTGCCCAGGGAGGTGCTGGAGTCACCATCCCTGGAGGGGTTTAAGAAACATTGAGATGCTCTCCTTAGGGCCATGGGTTAGTGGTGTGGTAGTGCTAGCTATGGTTGGATTTAATGATCTTAGAGGTCTCTTCCAACCTTAATGATTGTGTTATTCTGTGAATATTGATTTTTAGAACTATTTCCAACATGGGTGATCGTGGGCATTTAATGTGCATGTAGTGTCTGTCATATCAGAAGATCTATTTTAATGTAAAGTGAGTAGAAAACTACACCTGTTGTCTCTCCTAAAATATTGTAATAAAAGCAAAAGTCAGACCCTCAGAGAACAGCAAGTATATAAACTTCTGTTTTGTAAATACTCTAAGTTTGGTACTAGTTGCAAGTTTAGATTTCTCTGAAGTTTTTCAAAGGCTTCACTGTTTTGGCTCTTTGCTTGTTTTGTCTATAAAATACTGTGTTGTTTGGGGATTTTTTTGGTCAATTTTTTCTCCCTGATAAGCATTGATTTACATTTCTTTACCTCAGGAATTTGGAATATCTAGAGAGTAGGTGTAAGTGGAGGAATCCAGATTTCACTTTTCCTCTACACCAGCATTGCTTCACTTGGTAATTGGAGATTGAACTCAGGGATCTTGTTGGATCTCCAAACTTCATGCACTCTCTGTCCATACAGAGTGATTTTTATTGATCAGCTCTTTAAATGCACTGGAGAACTGAATTATCTGGTTAAGTGAGATATGAAAGGGATATTTCAGTACAGGTGGTTGCTGATTCGTAGTGGTGTAGTGACACAAATGTTCTAGGAGAGGTTGTGTTTCTCTAATGTATTTCAAGAGAGAATTCTTTTAACAATATCTGGTCATTTGTTTCAGACTATTTCCGTCTGTTAATTTGAATTAGACAAGTATGAGTGCTTAAAAGTAATTTGGGATAATACATTTTCAAGTCAGTGGCTTCTAAACAGCAGGAAGGAATTTTAATATAGAGCCAACACTCAACAAGTTGATGACAGAAAAACTGACTGTTGGAGCCTTTTGATTTAGACTGAAGGCATCATTTAGAAATGTGAAGATAGACAAAAGTGTGAGATTGGATACCCTTTTTTTTGCAGTGAGTGAACAGAGGCCTGTCTTGTTTGGTCATGTGTAAGCTCCTTGCTACCTTGGGCAAGTATTAGAGTTAGTGGTGGATGGGAAGATACACTCCAATGGCATGTACTCTTCCCTTTGAAACTGGTACATCTGTCTTCTGAAGAGTTCTTAGTGCTCATTCAGCTCTTCTTTCCTTCCATACACTCAGAAAATCAGGAAAACTCTAAATTTCTTTATTCTAATCTCAAATCAGCAATCTGCTTTCATTGCATTGTGGACCAAAACATTTCTGTACATTAGGGGTTGAGTTTTTCATTTTGATTCTATGAATCAGGTAACTTGATGAGATCAAGCTTAGATCTTCCAGTGTATTTTCCCATGGGATTGAAAATGAGAGAACATACACTTTCTTGGCGCCAAGAAAGAAACTAGCTGCTTTTGGTGCCAGGATTCAGCAATGTATAATTGGATTAAGGTAAGACAGGCAGAAGTCAACTCCAGGACTCTCCAGTTTTGATTCTGTGTTACTGACTGTAGATGATTTCAGCATCTCCTGAATTAGGTGACATTACTTACATTTACATATATGTATATAAATGAAAATGGATATATATATACACACACACAGATACATATATATATACATATATATATATACACATTTTAGTATATATATAAATACATATATGTATATACACACATATATATACATTTTAGTATATATATAAATACATATATATATATACATATATACACACATGCATTCAAATATCATGAATGAGTAACCAAAGAAGGTGGAGGATTTTGATAGTTTGGTATTTCAAAGGAAAGCTAATGTGAGATTGAAAGAAGCAAAGAGTAGAAGGTTGATATAAAATTGAAACAGATGGAAATATGTTGGGAAAAATTACAGCAAACTTGTTTCCTCAAGGTTTTCAGGGTCCCAATTTGTTTTGGTTGCCAGTTCATCCAATGATGACTCCAAAGTAGTAAATATGATATTGGATGTTTCAGTAAGATTTTCCTCAATGAGAAAAGTTGATGGAAATTGGGGTGTGAGGTCTATCCTTCCTCTAGGATATAAAGGATAATCTCTGGGATGGAACTAAATGAAACAATTTAATTAGATCTGTGGTCTTGATTCTAATCCCTTGCCTGGGTGGAGAACTTTTGCAAGTCATTGGAGTTGCTGTGCTATAAACCTGCTGTAAATGGTACCAAAGGATGGAACTCAGCATTTGTTTCAGATCATAAATCAAGGCTTTTGTTTCAGGTAAGGATAATTCGGTCTTATGAAGCACAAGCACACAGGCTTCTCTTTGCAGAAGTGATTTAAAAAGAGAAAAGGTATTAAGTCCTTCTTAATGAACTCTCATTTCCATTGCAATCCTGCTTGATTTTGCAAGCTCCAAGATGGATCCAATACCCTAAATGGAGCTGCTGCTGCTCCCGCTTTGATAGTGTAAAGGCTGTCATCAGGAAACATCTAGTGCTCACGTTGCAAGTCAGAGACAATGCAAATCAGAGCAAGGAAGGAACGATTTTTTTCAATCATTCTCCATTTTTTAATGGTTCATTGTACAAGTCAACCAGAGTGAAATTTGATGTCCCAATGAGAAGGGACTTTTCAAGCCTGAGGGCATTTCTGCTACTGAATTTCCAAGTCACTCAGCAAGCCACAGACCTGTCAGGCTTAAGAAAAGGTCAGCAGGTTTCTTTGCAGTGGAGATCCTTGTGGAGCTATGAACCTGGAGGTGGGAGCTGGTAGCAAGGTCTCTCCCTTCATGCAGGAATGCATTAAGGTGTTCCTAGTTTGGGTTTGATGTGGATTTGCACTTCCTAAGTATTCCAGAGAGCCTATCTATAATGCCTAGCCTCTTTCCTCTTCTTCTATAATGAAACAGTGAGTACCTTACCAACAAAAAGCTCATTTCAGTATGGTACTTAAATGTTCTTTCCAAATCTATGGCAGAGTTGTTACTGATTTTTGTGGTTAGAACAGGCTGTGTGAAGCTCACAGGTAAATCCTAAAGAACTGTCTGTTTGCTAGAGTATAAGTAAAATAGGCATTTATGGGGTGGTTTGTGCCCATCATGATCCATGATCATTTCTTCTTCCTTGTGTTTTTAAGAGCAGTCTTATAACAACTTGGGTATGTTCATAAATGTGATGAAGTCAGCTTTTTCTCCAATTAGTCTCCCTGGTAACCTCAACTCTGTAGTTCATGGATTATAGTTCCAATATCTTGCAACACTTGTGAGTGTTTAGTTGTTCTCACACTTGCTGCTTTATGCATTGTCAATATCCTAGCTCAAACAGATGATGCTCCTCTCATTTTCATCCATGTAGTTTAAGGCTTGAATTCCTCTACCTTAATTAGTGCTTTCTCTCTCTTCATCTGAAATTCTGATAAGCTGAAAAATTTACCACTGTAATGAGGATGCAATAAATGACCTCTTCAACTTCATTGCTCTCATTCTTCTTTCACTTCTCTTGCTGTGTTATCAGAACAGTTCCTTCTTTGTAAGCAGAACAAACACACGTGAAACCTGGAGGACTTTGCTCCCAACAGTACTTTAAACTGTCTTACTTTAGCCAACCTAAATAAGATGCCCTCAACTCTGGAAGACACTAGGAAGAGACTTGCATGGCAGGAAATGAAACCTTTGCAGTTTCTAGCAAATATTATTGACCTTAGCTTTTGTATGCTTTAAGGATTTACACCTATGTTATATGTTCCTCCTAAGGAACTCATTAGAAGGTTATTAAGAATGAGCAATGTACATCACCAGCATCAGTTCTTACTAACCAGCAAGTTATTTTTTTTTTTTCATCTGAATAGCTTTATTTGGCTCATGAAGTTTTGTGTTTATTGTAAACTCCAAACAGAGTCCGGTGCACAGATTATTTATATCACTTTGATAAATATTAACAAATGAAGGCTGTAGGCTTAACTTCCCTACTAGTTGGTTTGCTTAAAATAATAGTCTTTGCTTACTTATTTACTTATTTCCCCTTCCCTTCCCTTCCCTTCCCTTCCCTTCCGGCACCTTCCGGCACCTTCCCGCACCTTCCCTTCCGGCACCTTCCCGCACCTTTCCGCACCTTCCCTTCCGGCACCTTTCCGCACCTTCCTGCACCTTCCCTTCCCGCACCTTCCCGCACCTTCCCTTCCCACACCTTCCTGCACCTTCCCACACCTTCCTGCACCTTCCCGCACCTTCCCACCCCTTCCCTTCCTGCACCTTCCCGCACCTTCCCGCACCTTCCCACACCTTCCCTTCCCACACCTTCCCTTCCCGCACCTTCCCTTCCCTTCCCGCACTTTCCCTTCCCGCACCTTCCCTTCCCGCATATGGCTAAAGCAAATGAGAGGCCTGCATCCACAAATCCTTGGGCGTGTTTTTTTTGTGACAATATTTAAGGGAACTAAAAAAGAGAGAGAAAGCTTTTTGCATTCCAGCTCTAAAGCTCAGATGGCCCCAACTTTGCAATTTATGTACAAGGAAGGAATTTAGCATTTTGGCTCTTTTGTAGATGTAAATTTATTCATTAAGTTCTGCTGTCTAAGTAGGTTAGATGTGCCAAACAACTGGGAGCTTCTGATGTTACTGTCCTAAAATCAGATCTTTTGACATGATGCACATGATTCTGGAGATGTTTGTACAAGGAGTATGTAATGCTCTGTATGAAAACTGGTTTGGTGTAAGCTCTGTGTAAACTGGGCCAAAAAGTGATGCCTGTAAATATCATAGTATCCCAGTATGTCAGGGGTTGGAAGGGCCCTAGAAAGATCATCTAGTGCAACCCCCCTGCCAGAGCAGGATCACCTAGACCAGCTCACACAGCAATGTGTCCAGGCAGCTCTGCAATGGCTCCAGACAAGGAGACTCCACAGCCTCCTGGGCAGCCTGGGCCAGTGCTCTGGCACCCTCACTGNTGGGGTTGTTCTTTCCCAGATGCAGTACTTTACATTTACCCTTGTTAAATTTCATCAAGTTTCTCCCTGCCCATGTCTCTAGCCTGTCCATGAGTGGGTGGCTCAGATTTACATGAATTATGGCATTTAGAAGACCCTAAGTGTTACTTACTAACAGTTGGAAAGAGTCAATATCACTGCAGAGATAAAAGAATTGACTCCAAACCACAGAAGTGAGAGGTGGTTTAGTGGCATGGTAGTGCTAGGTATGGTTGGGCTTGATGATCTTACAGGTCTCTTCCAACCTGAATGATTCTGTGAAGTAAAGGAAAACTGAGCCATTTCCATTAGCCATAGTCACCAGTTGTCTGCTTTCAGGTGGATCTAGCAGCACTCTCTGACATTATTTCCTCCAGAGCATGTCTCTGTTAACAGCAGAGAAACACTCCCTGCAGTTCAAAGCTACACAGCTCAGTGTAGGTTTAGCTTGAATCATCTGGTGGTAGTTAAATTTTAAGGCATGAATAGCCATTTGTATCTCCTTGTTGCCATGCCAAAGTGGCTGGATCATGCCAGCAGCCATCTCAGGGCTGCTTAGCACATTCAGTACCATTCAATCATCATTTTGCTTACCAGGGATTTATGTTGCAAATTGCATGGTTTAGCATAAGCAAACTTTTCTGTTGAGTTCCTGGGGTAGTTTTCTAGGTGATTGGATGTCAATGGGCAGGTCTTATTCAAAGTTTGTCATGGATAAACAGTCCAAAATTCAGGATCTGACTTAGTCAAACTCTCCACTTGCAGAGCTCCCGTAATAGAGGCTCAAATCACAGAATCACACAATCATTAAGGTTGGCAGAGACCTCTAAGCTCATCAAGTCCAACCATACCTAGCACTCCCATACCACTAACCCATGGCCCTAAGGAGAGCATCTAAATGTTTCTGAAACCCCTGCAGGAATGGTGACTCCAGCACCTCCCTGGGCAGCCTGGGACAACACTTAACAATTTAAGCAGCCCAAGTGGCACAAGGATGAGGAACAGAGTGAATCTGATCCTGATATTAGTATCCATCCAGTATATATTTGGGGTTGTTTGGACCAGGATCTTCATTTGAATTTAGACTTCTTAATTATGTAAGTAGTGTAATTAACTTCAGTTCCTAATTACAGTAGGGAAACCAGCCACAGTTAGAGCCTGAAGCAGCAAAGGTTTTGCTTCCTTTCAGGTCTTTTTGTTGCCATGAATTATATCAAGGATGACACAGACTACTCCAGACAGGACCTGACACAGGAACAGTGTTCGACTATTTCCTGTTTATTTTTCTGCTATTTATAGAATAAAAATGTTATTCTATTTATTTTATTCTATTTATTTATCTGAGACACAGCTAGTTTTAAGTTGTGTGTTAGTTTCTATGCTAATGCTGTTAGTCCCAGTTGTTTGTGTGTGTGCTCTTGCACAGGAACAATTTGGCTTGATGCTGTTTATTCTCCAGAGCAGTTCAGATGTGACACCAGAGAACTAATGTGCAGCTCAGATCCTGACTCCAATAGATTGTGACATACCAAGTTCTTTTTTAGGGATATGTCCTAACTATGTAGGAAGTGAAAAAATGTTGCTTCATTGCTGCCACAGCACCAGCAACGTCTTGCACAGTGGCTCTAAGATGTTGACAGCTCAGGGAGTCCTGAGTACCTCTATTTGATTGTTGGATTGAGTTTTTATCCCTGTGAAGGCTTTTTGGTTGGTTTTCTTTAGGCAACATGAAAATTACACAGTTTTGGACTTTGCTATCTACTGTGATGGAAACAGAAAGGTGTCTTTAGGGGAAAACTATTGAAATACTAAGGTGAGGGTTTTTATTGTTGCTGGGGGATGATTTATTGGTGGGGTTTTTTTGTCTTATATCCTGAGCTTTGATAGGACATTTTCATGATGAATTGGACCTTGATCTTTCTGCATACTGGATGCAACTGGACTTTCTGCATTTTGATGTGTGTCTGTGTTTATCCTTCCCTCTTCCTAGGGAGGCACTGGATCAGTGTTTTACAACCAGTTGTAAGGCAGTTGATCAGTGAGCTAATTCTGCATATTGTTAGGTTGTCTATTTATTTACTAGTATCTAAACTCCTATTTCAGGAGATGAATAGATTTTCTTTATTAGGGTAATTCAGATTCCCTCTTTGGAGCAGGATATTTTTTTTTTTCCTCCCTGCATTCCCACAAAGAAGGAGAAATACTGATTTTGGTAGTTCTGAAAGCTCTTTGCCACCACCTTTGCTTGTAAGCTTCAGCAGAGTAATGCTTTTCAGAGGAAACAGGATTGTTCTCTAACTGTCCCAACACACAGTTGCTCAGTCCTGCCTTTAGGACTCACAGGGCTTTATGCTGCCATCCTTCTGCATTGGAAAGGGAAGGCTGAGGGAAGGCTAGCCATCAGGCTGCTACTCAGTCCTTACAGTTACACAGAATCCCAGACTCTTAGGGGTTGGCAGGGACCTCTGGAGATCATCTAGTCCAACCCCCCTGCCAGAGCAGGAGAACCTAGAGCAGCTTGCACAGGATGGGCTCCAGTTGCCTTTGGAATCTCTCCAGACATGGAGACTCCAGCAGCTCCCTGGGCAGCCTGGGCCACTGCTCCAGCAGCCTCCAAGCAAAACACTTCCTCCTCCTGTTCAGCTGCAACTTGCTGGCTGCTACTTTGTGCCCATTGCCTCTAGTGCTGTCCCTAGGTGCCACAGAACAAAGGCTGGCCCCAGCCTCCTGCCCCCCACCCTTGAAGGATTGCTAAGCATTGCTCAGCTCCCCTCTCAGGCTGCTCTGCTCCAGCCTAAGCAGCCCCAGCTCTCTCAGCCTCTCTGCACAAGAGAGCTGCTCAAGTGCCCTCAGCATTTCAGTGGCCCTTCTCTGCACCCTCTGCACAAGTTGCCTGTCTCTCTTAAGCAGGGGAGCCCAGAACTGAACCCAATCCTGCAGCTGTGGCCTCCCCAGGGCAGAGCAGAGGGGAAGGAGAAGCTCCCTGGCCCTGCTGGCCACACTCTTCTTGCTGCACCCCAGGATGCCATTGGCCTTCCTGGCCCCAGGGGCTCGTTGCTGGCTCATGCTCCTCCTGCTGCCCACCCAGACACCCAGGCCTTGTTCCACTGAGTTAGATTAACCAGTGTTGGATCTCACCTCTTGCTCTGCTGAGAGAAGTGAAACAGATAACCACAGTGCTCATATAATTGTGTCTGCACATTAAATGGGAAGAAACAGTAGAAGGGGGTGAGATGCCTTGAGACCACTCAAAAACCCAAACCAGAGCAGAACTAGTTTGAGATCTGCTTCATAAGCAGCCCCTAACAGAAGGACATAGCAGTGCATTGGAAACTGCTCTGGCTACTTAAATGCTTCAGCTTGGAAAACAGAGTAGTAGTAATACCAACAAGTTAACAAACAAAGCTGTTCAGAAAATGACTGCATTGTCACCTGGGAAAACAAACCAGCTGGCAGATAAGAGGCTATCTGCTGTAGCATCATAGAACTGTAGAATGGTTTGGGTTGGAAGGGACCTTGAAGATCATATATTTCCAACCTCCCTGTCATGAGCAGGGACACCTTCCATTAGAGCAGGTTGCTGAAAGCCCCATCCAACCTAGACTTGACACTTGCAGTGATGCAGCATCCACAACTTCTCCAGGTAACCTGTTCCAGTGCCACCCTCAGCCAGTAAAGAATTTCTTCCTAACATCTAATCTAAATCTACTCTCTGTCAGTTTAAAACTGTTACCCCTTGTCCAATCACTACACCCCCTGAGAAAGAATCCCTCCCCCTCTTTCCTGTAGACCCCCTTTAAAGACTGAAAGGGCACTACAAGGTCTCCCCAAAGCCTTCTCTTCTCTAGGCTGAATAACCCCAGCTCTCTCAGCCTGTCCTCAAAGAGCAGATGCTCCAGCCCCCTGATCATCCTTGTGGCTCTCCTCTGGATCTGCTAGAGCAGGTCCATGTCTTTGTTTTGCTGGGGGTCCCAGAGCTGAACTCCAATACTCCAGGTGAGGTCTCAGGTAGAGTGGAGTAGAAGGGGAGAATCACCTCCCTCCACCTGCTGGCCACACTTCTCTTGATGCAGCCCAGGGTCCAGTTGGCTTTTTGGGCTGTGAGCCCAGGTTGCTGGCTCACAACCAACACCCTGAAGTAGTTCTGCACAGGGCTGCTCTCAACCCACACCTCATCTAGCCTCTATTGCTGCTTGGGATTGCCTCAAGCCAGGTGCAGGACCTTGATCCTGCAGATTCCTTTATTAACACACAGCCAAGGCTTGGTTTGTGACAACCAAGTACCTGACAGCAGTAACATGGGCAGTGGAGTGGAGCTGGAAGCAAAGTTAGGCTTGGCTACAGGTGGAGAGACATTTATAGGTGAACCATATGGAAATGCAGCAAACCAGCTCTGAACTTCAGGTCTATCTCTGTATCCCCAGTGTATTTCAGTGAGTTTATTTTTGTCTTACACCTTTCTGCTGCTAAACCAGACAGAGAGTTGGAATTAGTTTCAGTTCTGTAAAGGGAAAATACAATAGAGCCAGTCGGTTCTGGGCCTGCAAAGTTTGGATGCATAACCAAAATTGGTACAGGTTTGGGTAAACAAAACCAAGGACTTTGATTCCATCTCACTAATGGCTGTATGCACAGAGGTGACATGCATCTTTCAAGACTGAAACTGTAATTTTAGCAGCTGAAGCTGCAGAAGTTGCTCCTCATTCTACCTTCACCTCTGGAACTAGCAGGCAAGGCTGTGAGAACAACCATTACAGCATATCAGAAGTAGCCCTGGCAGTAGTGGGTAGATGAACAGACCTTTGAGAAGGTAAAAAAAGTGCCTTTGGGCTGCAAAAGCACATTTCTGTACATTGACCATTGCTTAATCTCATGGCCCTCTGACCTTGTTTACATTTCCAAGTTTTAATGGGATAGTTTTAAGTATGGACACTTCAGAGCTGCTAACACTCAGGACTTCTATCACCCTCTCCTTTCTACCTGCACCTGACCCCTTTCTACACCACTGCTGAAGTAAACCAGTGAGGAATGAACTGCTCAGAACTGCAACATGGTCCATGCTCTTCATTTTGGTTTAGTTTACCTAAGTGAGCTTAGTGGAACCTTGGATGAGGTAAGATACATGGCACTACCTAAAATCCCCTAATCACTTGTAGTGATTTGCCTTTGGTTTTTTCATTGCACCTTTCCAGTTCCTGACATTTTTCACCCCTGATTTCTTCTTTCTTTTATTGTTTGTCTCCTAGAGAATCAGACTTGATTTAAAGTATAACTAAAACCATTCAGTGGGTGGAAGTATTCCTGGGTGCTTACTGAGTTATGTTTGGCATCCAGAAAGGTTTCAGTCCATTGCATTGTTCTCCTAGCTTACGTTCTCAGTGTAGGGACATGGTTTGCTGGTGGACTTGGCAGTGCTATGTTAACAGTTGGACTCAATGATCTTAAACTTCTTTTCCAACCTAAACAGGTCTATGCTTTTTGACTCTATCCAATATAAGCAAACATGCCAAACTTCAGGTGTAGGGGCACAGCACCATAGTAGGCTTAACATCATGAGCTGTGTGGGTTAGAAAGTTCCAGTCATCATTTTAGGGATGCAGAGGTAAGGATGGTACCTAGTTTAGCAAAGTGAAGAGGATGTTATAACAAGTTAAATAGCTTTATATAGCTAGGCTTCATTTTTAGCAACTCTACTGAACATAAATGTCCTCAGAGTCTGCCCCACTTTGTGTTTTCACCTAAGGAGACAGGAGTGATGGCAGTGGTAGGTAGGCTTCACCTCTGCTGGAGGGGGTGGAACAGTGCACATGTGTGTGTGTGCTACATTTGAGATTGCCTGCTGCTCTTGTAGCAGCAGTGAAACTCTGCCCTGATGAATAAGAGACTTTTTAGAAGATCTGGGTAATTTATTTCGTGACTTGTTCTGTTGTGCTATGTTCAGTTGCATTTTGCTTTGTTCTTTATGTTGTAACTTGAATTGCTTTAAAAAAATACAAGTGAAGTGGTTCTTTAGGACTGTATCTCATCATCAGGGGAAAGAAAAAAGAATTATCCACATCTTTTATACAAGTAAAGTGAAATTGTGATGTGCCTGCAGTCATCCTTCTTCCTAGGCAGGTGAACTACAATTTTCTGACCTTCTGATAGAAGTTGTTGGACTGATCTCTTGATTTTACCTGAAACTCTTTTACTGTCTGTCAAGTTTGGCCAAATGCCAAGCTTCCATCTGAGCAGGATAGTTTTGCTCATATTTCTGTTAGAAGAGTGTCTTGAGGCTGGAGAATTCTTTGTTGCTAAACCCCAGGGTGTTAGGAGCAGCTCTGGGGCTTCAGCGCTCTCCTGCCATGTGGACATTTCCAGTCTGAGTCCCTCAAACAAAAAGCCTTTCACCTGAATCTCCAGTGAGTGCTGATTGCCAGGCTTCTAGTTAGTCCTCTGTGGGGAACTCTGCTATTGTTTTTCCCTTCTTTTAATGTTTTTTCTTGAAGAAAGCTTTGATCTGGGCTTTGTTCTGAAGAAGTACTTCCTGACCATTATTTTTCTGCTTGGTTTTAGCCCTAGCCAGACAAGAGGTGACTGATGTTTGCCAGGACATCATCAGAGAGTGTTTGGTGCTGTGGAGTGGTGGTAGTTGTAGGACAGTTGGAGAGCTGGAAGCTCATTCTTGGTTGAAAAGGTGACAAGAGGATGGGTTACTGCAAAACACAGGAGAATCTGTATCTCAGATTAGATACAGGCAGATAATCACAGAAGCATTAAGGGTGGAAGAGACCTCTAAGATCATCAAGTCCAACCATACCTAGCACTAATAAAACAAAAAGGATCTCTTCAGTGTCTTAGAAGCATTTTCTGCTAAACAAAGGCATAAACTTCCTCCTCCTGAGCTTTACTTGATACATTTTCTCACATTCACATCCTGATTTTGGGTATCAGTGGGACTAGTTGAATTCTTATGGCACCTGTACACTGATGTTAGCTGCCCACTGTGATAGGGAGCTAGATCTTTGTGCCAACCAGCCTGCAACTAAGGAGTGTCCCAGAATCACAGAATCATTAAGGTTGGCAGAGACCTCTAAGATCATCAAGTCCAACCATCCCTAGCACTCCCATACCACCAAACCATGGCCCTAAGGAGAGCATCTAAATGTTTCTTAAACCCCTCCAGGGATGGTGACTCCAGCACCTCCCTGGGCAGCCTGGGCCAAGACTTAACAACCCTTCGGTAAAGAAATCCTTATATCCAATCTAAACCTCCTCTGGTGCAACTTAAGTCCATTTTCTCTTATCCTCTCAAATAGATTTGTTTTTTCAAGGGACTGCATAGGAGATCTCAAGTAATTCCTCTTCTGGAATGCTGCAGGTGGGTGTCACAAAAGCAGAGGGTCTGTTCCCCTTCAACTGTGTCTGTCAGAAGGAGGTTTAACCATTAACAGGTGTTTCCTTAGACTTCTGACTTCATGCTCATTTCCACTTTTAGGCACAGTCTGAAAATCCCTTGTGNATTTTACTCAGCTTTAAATGGCTTAGCATGAATTGTTCAGAATATCATGTGAAAGCATATTATTTTGATTTGGAATTGTTTGGAAGCTGCTGACAAGGATTGTGGTGGGTTTGGGTTGGTTGGTTGGTTTTTTTCTCATTCCAGTTGCATTCATCTCCAGATATTAAAGTGCTGGGGCAAGATTTGATAAGCCATCATTCTGCCCTGTGGAGAGAAGGCTTCTAATAAGTGATGTCTATTTGTGCTGACATCTCTTTATTTTATTTATAGTGGCAAGCCTTTTCCCCTTGCCTTCACTTGCCTCACTTGAAATTCCTCTATTAAGAAATTCCTTCCATTTGCCTCAACAGTGGGATTAGTCTTACAGAAATAAACACACTCCATTTAATGTAAAACTCAGGGGAGTAATTGTCCTCTGACCTGCTTGTAAATAGCAGTTTCTGGATATGCAGTTGTTAATTGTATCTTTTCCAGTCTGTATAGCCTGGTAGGGGAAGCTACATCCTGGATTAGGATGCAGAAAACATTTTTATTGCTGCTTTGGTCAAAGCATCCATCCTCTTTGTGCTTCTGTTTTGCTGCCTGGAGAGTGAAGGTAATGTGATTGACCTCCTGTGGTTTAGCCTGTCTGGAAATCTGCTGGCAGCATGGTCTTTGTACTGTGTCCATCCTTTGTATGCCTCTGCTTCAGATGGGATGGTTTTTAGGACAGGGCTATTTTTAAAGGTACTTTACAAGCTTGTTGATTCTAAAATGTAGAACTCAAAGCAACCAAAAAGTCTTCAGAGACCTGTTGGTTTAAGTCTGAGTTGTTGGTGATGTTGGTTGGTTGGGTGTGACCCCGTATTTTTTCAGCTGCCAGTGGTACACCATTATTCACTGTGACCTGGTAGAGAAGAATGGGAAAGCTTTTGATCCTTTCATTTTTGCTTTTGATGTCAAGGTTTCTTTTTCTTCTGTTTTGATGAACTCCAAAAATTAAATTGTTGACCTTGATTCTGAAAACAAAAGACCAGCTGCCCTACTTCCAGGCACTTGCTGGTGCCATGGAGACTCAGAGCCAAGTCCTTTTCAGTTGCAAGCCTCCTGGATAACACCATGCTTCCTTTATTCCCATCATCCAACCTCAGACTTCCCTCTTCAGCATTGAGCACCCTGAGTAGTTTATGACCTTTCAGAGCACAAGTCAGGGCACTCATCTCAGAATATGGAATAAAGAGGTTCTGAGCCATTTGTGTCAGTCCTTCTCCATTGCTGCTACTTCTCTACTTGCTGCTGCAACAAGGAAGGAGCTGCTGAGGAACCCCTCTATGGATTTGCCAGTACAATGACAAGAGCTAGATGGTTACCTCGGGTAGGGAATGGCCTGGCATCTTCAGGTCTTGTACTTTATGGCCTCAAGTTGCAGCAGGGGAGGTTTAGATTGGATGTCAGGAAGAATTTCTTCCCTGCAAGGGTTGTTAAGTCTTGTCCCAGGCTGCCCAGGGAGGTGCTGGAGTCACCATCCCTGCAGGGGTTTAAGAAACATCTAGATGCTCTCCTTAGGGCCATGGGTTAGTGGTATGGGAGTGCTAGGTATGGTTGGACTTGATGAGCTTAGAGGTCTCTTCCAACCTGAATGATTCTGTGTTATTCTGTAAAAGCACAGTCATTGCTTAGGTGCTTTCCAACGTCTTGTGCTTCCTTTGCTGCCTGGTTATGTTCCCTAGAAATAGCCCAAGTGACCCTTCGGTTATAAAGTGGCAGATTTCTGCTTTGTCTGCAAAATGTGCACTAAAAAAATGGCAAGTGAGTTTTGTGATTGTCTTAATTACTGTGATTGGAACTTTCACCTTCTTTCCCCTTCCTCTTCCTTCTCTGGTAAATCCTCACTTCTCATGCAGCTAGAAGCGAGTGCTTAGAGAAAGAAGTGTCAGCCACGTGATGGGGCCACTGACACAGATGTGAGGGAAGAGCCTAATCCAGCATAATGAAGGCCTATCCATGCCCATCCTCTTTGTGTGCAGCAAAGGAAGCATGGCTTGTGTGTCAAATCTGAACAACGTTTATGTCAGAAGTTTTGAAAGTTAGTGTGACAGTCTGCCAAGCAGCCTGCAGCTAAGGAGTGTCCCAGAATCACACAATCATTAAGGCTGGAAGAGACCTCTAAGATCATCAGGTGCAACTATCAACCTAGCACTACCACACCACTAAACCATGGCCCTAAGGAGAACATCTCAATGTTTCTTAACCCCCTACAGGGATGGTGACTCCAGCACCTCCCTGGGCAGCCTGGGCAAATGCCTAACAGTTCTTTCAGTGAAGAATTTTTTCCTGATATCCAATCTAAACCTCCCTGGTGCATCTTGAGGCCATTCCCTCTTGTCCACCCAGCTGAGGTGGTGCCTGCTTGGTGAGCTTTGGGCTGTGTGGCTGACCCTGAGATGCCAACCCTGCCTCAGCCTTGGAAGAAAGTTCAGGTCCTGTGTTGTGAAGCAAAAGGAGGCTGATTCATTCTGTTGAAGGCTGTCATTAGGACATTATTAGACAGTAAATTTCATACCTTTATTGCAGCTGCTCAGTGATAGGGGCTAAGAGCAGAGCTGTCACTGCAGCATCACCAGGAAAAGCTACTGGGGAAATCATAGAATCCTAGAATGGGCAGGTTGGAAGGGACCCTCAAGAACATCCAGTTCCAACCTCCCCACACTGAGCAGGGATGCCAATCACTAGACCAGGTCACCCAGGGCCACATCCAGCCTGGCCTTGAACNAATCCCAGGGACAAGCTTCCTGGGACAAGTAACATTGAAGTTGTCAGTTGCACATAACAGATGTGCAGGAAACATAAGAGATTTAAAGGCAGGTTAATATTGACGCTCAGCAAATGTTGCCCTTTGTTCTTTAGGAGCAAACCTGTGGGCTCTTCTGAATGCTGCCTCACTCTGTGGTGCCTCAGCCCTCTCTGGGGCTACCTAGACACTGCTGCAGCACAAGCAAATGGAGCTGAGAATGAAATTGCTCTTTAATGAAGTTTTTAGGACAAGCTTAAATTAAAGGGTGGAGTGGAAAGCCTCGTGGGAGAGGAGTCAGCAGATGATGGTTGAGGATGCTAAGCAAACCCGTTTAATTTTACATTGTGTCCATATTGCTGCATTTGTGTAGTGTAGGAGGATCTCCTAACACAACAGAAGAGTGAAAAAGTGTCTCTTTGGGCATACCAGAAGTCTAGTTCAAACACAATAGTCTGACAGGGACTGGAGTTGAGTCCTGGGAAGGAAAGGCTCATTCACAGAATCACAAAGGTTGGAAGAGACCTCTAAGATCATCAAGTCCAGCCAGACCTAGCACTGCCATACCACTAAAGGTTGAGAGCGTTAGTGTCTCCCAAGAGTGATCAGGTCTGAAGAGCACATAATAGATGTTTTGGGTGGATAAGTAAGTGTCTTGGGTGTAATTAATTTGTTGCATTTTTTTAACCTGTCCTTCAGAATGAGGGAAATCATGCCTAGAGCTGCCTGGTTTCCCCCACTTCTTCTTGAAGGAGTTCAAGATCAGCAGTTCAGGGACAGATGTCCATACCTGGGCAGAGGAAAGTCATATATGTCCTTGGAAGACACCAATGACAGGTCTGGAATTCACCTCCTTTAGTATCTTCACACATGTAATTGGGCATCTGTAATAAATTAAGAAATGCTGTCAGACTTGACAAGGAATGATGATATTCCTGATTTTGGCCAAAGGAGGAGCCATCAGCATGGAAGTGCTGTGGCTCAGCAGACTTGAGGTCTATGTTTTGGTTTGGGTTTTTATTTTTTGCCAGTTTTGTATTACACATATTGGGAGAAAACACACATTTAGGACTGCCATGGATGTTCAGCCTGACTCACTGCTCTGCAAAATGCATGGGATGGCTGGTGAAGTTGCTGGTGGCTTTGGCTCAGTGTGCTGTTAGACTTCTGTGTGTGCAACCAGAAATTAGAGACTGTATTAGCCTTGCAGCTATGAGGTGGAGATTCTGTATTCTGCTAAGGGCACAGTTAGTCTGAATAATCTGAGAATCTGAATGCTTCTGGAAATTTGTAGAGAAGGAGAGATGTGGCTGATGGCATATTGGTTTTATTTGTGTAGGTTTATGCCTGTGTTTTGTTCCTAAGCTTAAGCTGTGATTGGGCAGCAGGGAGGAAGGCTGTGTTCCTATGTGTCCCTCTGGACAGCTGAGCATAGCTGGAGATGCACAACTGGGGAATGATGCTGGGCTGAAGAGCACAGCAAATAAGGAGTGAGGCGAAGTGCAAGGAGAGCCTTTTTCATGTGAAAAATAAAGAGGACAGGTGACAGGTGTATAGCCAGTTCTCCATGGTGAGAGAGCTGAACTGGAGGCAAAGCAGGAGAAAAACCAGAGCATGAAGTCACTGCAAAAATGCACTAGATAGGATGGGAGATTTCCTATTAAACTGTCTTATTTTTATTTCACTTTCAGGTTATATGTTTGAAAGCTACTTGTTCTGATTTGTGATCTAATATGATTTAGCCTGAGAGATTCAAAGCCCTTTCAGTGTTTTTCAGGTATTTTGGGGCAAGTCTCCATAAAAGCATGAACCAGGTTTGAGCTATTCCAAAACCTAGCAGACATTTTCAATCTCCTGAGACTTATAGAATACTTCTGAGTTGTTTTGTAGGTGAATAGTGGGTTTAGTTCCTGGTGCCAGTGAGAGGCCAGGGCAGTGTCTGCTGACTGTGTCTCTGCCATATCATCCAGAGACTCACAATCGGAAGATTTACTCCTAATTCGTGACTAATTAAGTTGACCTGAACTGTTTCTGCTCATTTTCTCATACATGCTGTGAGTATAGTTGTACTTAGTTTCTGGGTAGGAGCTAAATATCTGTACTAAATAGCCTTTCCAGGAGAGCTAGGGTAATCTAGGTGGGATGAATGTTTTAGCATGTTTTTTTTTTGTGTGTGTGTTTTGTTTGTTTGTTGCTTGGGTTTGGGGTTTTGTTTTGTTTTGTTTTTTCCCTTCTCTTCCAGGAGACAAAAGGAGTCCCAGAATCCCAGATTATTAGGGGCTGGAAGGGACCTCTGGAGATCATCTAGTCCAACCCCCCTGCCAGAGCAGGAGAAACTAGAGCAGGTAGACTCTAGACCTGAAGTCTGCCACATATAGCAATCTTTTTCTTACTAGAGTCAGTCTTGAAGCAAGAGTGATTCCAGAGAGGCAAGGCTGTTTGTGCTGAGGTCCCTCCAAAAGGACTTGTGCAGTGACTGCCTGTCACAGTGTTCTCTGATCTGTCTTTCATCATCAGTGTCAAAACCTCCTGATTTCCTTAAAGTCCAACTCCTGGGCTCATAGAACTTCATATAAATCGGTTTGCTTTCTTTGTATTCCAAATTTTCCTGAAGTTGTAGCCCAAGTTCACCTTGTAACCTTCCAAAAATAAAAAGCAGGGAGCACCTTCAGCAAAGAGGCACAGCTTTGTCATCCCAAGAAAGCTAACAGCATCTTGGCCTGGATCAGAACTAGTGTGAGCAGTAGGAGCAGNAAAGTGTAGGGAAATGTCTGTTATTTCTTCATGGCTCCCTGTTAAATAGCATTCCAGAGGAACAGTTACACTGTAAAAATGAAAAAACACCTGAAATATTTAGTATGACTTGCTATTTTCTGGCTCAAGAATTGTTTAATAATCCAATTCCTGTAAGTCATGGCATTTCTTGGATATTTCATGTTTTAAAAACCAAAAAAGAAATCAGAAGACCCTTGATTATGCTTTTTTGGTTGCTGTTAGAGATTTGGGATATGCAAATGAACATGGCAACCCTTTGTGAAACAGCCATGGGATGGTATAGAAAATGTTAAGTAATTATTAGTGATATTGTATGTATAATGATATTAAAAATCCTTTAGTAGAACTTCCACATGAATTCATGTCAGTTCATTCATGCTTTCCTAGCAAAATGAATGTTCTTCTCAATGAAGAATCTGTTCTGTTCACACTAACAGTGCAAACTGCAACTTGTCTGTAACCTAGCTTTATAGAAAAACAATAAAGATCATTCCTAACTAATAACAAATGTGGAAAGACATTTATTTCCCTTTCACTGTGGGATTATCCATTTCTCAATCAATTCTGCTTTCATATCTCTGGAGTCCTGTATCTCCAGCAATATTACTGGTTCATAAAGAGGACTGAAATGTAATTTGTGTGCTGGGATTTTGTGTCTCTAAACAGATCTGGTCAGACAGTGCTGGTGAATGGCATGGTCTGACAGGGAGGATTCCTGTGAAGGCATGAATGAGGATTAAATAATGATACATAGAAATAGATAATGTTCAGCTAAGTAAAATGTTGACTTTTCCACTTTTTTGAAGATCCAAGTCACTTTCCTGGTCCATATTTTTCATAGGACATGCATTCTGTCAGTTCTAAAGAAAACAAAGTACATGGCTGAACACTAAATTAAAATGTAATTAGTTGATCAGCTTTCTTAGTAATTCTTTATTTCCTTCTGAGTGATTTTTTTTTAAGTATCAAATAAGTTTATTTGTCTTGGGTTGCAACTTAATGCTTTTCTTGTTTTATTCCTCAGGAATTTACCTTTGTGCACTGAATTGTTAGCACTAATGAAAAAGTCCTCTTTCTCTTGGCTTTCTGACACATGTTTAAACCTGCACAAATCTCAGCTCAGTCTACACAATGTGGAAATGACAATTTTGGGGGGTTTTTTTGGTGTAATTTTGTTAACTGTGGTCATGTATCTGTTTATGGTGGTGCTCCATCAGGAGATACTGGCAATCTGGTGCATCTGAAACCAGGAGAAACTTTTGTGTTGTTCAACTATCAAAGAAAACTGAGTGTCTTTGCTCTGCAATGACTCTGTGACACATCAGAGGAGGACAAGGCCTGTGAGGAGCAGCTGAGGGAACTGGGGTGCTTTAGCCTGGAGGAAAGGAGGCTCAGGGGAGACCTCACTGCTTTCTACAGTTCCCTGAAAGAAGGTTGGAGCCACGTGAGCCTTGGTCTCTTCTCCCAAATAGCAAGAGATAGGACATGAGGTAATAGCCTCAAGTTGCACCAAGGGAGATTTAGGTTGGATGTTAGGGAAAATGTCTTCACCAAAAGGGTTGTCAAGCATTGGAACAGGCTGGCCAGGGAAGTGGTTGAGTCCTGATCTCTGGAGGTGTTGAAAAGGTGCTGCTTAGTGAGATAGTTTAGTGGTGGACTTGACAGTGTTAGGTTTAGAATAGAATCATAGAACACAGAACAGTT
>VWZO01015724.1:226500-257543 GCA_013396975.1 Bucco capensis
GAAGCATATGCCCATCCAAGCCAAGATCACTTCATTTCTTTAGGAGAATGCTGTGGGCAACTGTGTCAAATGCTTTGCTAAAACTGAGATAGATAACGTCCACGGCTTTTCCTTCATCCAGCAAGTGGGTCACTCAGTCCTAGAAGAAGATCAGGTTAGTTAAACAGGACCTGTCCTTCATAGATCCATGCTGACTGGCTCTGATCACCTGGTTATCCTGCATGTACTGCATAATGGAACTCAGGATGATCTGCTCCATCAGCTTCCCTGGCACTGAAGTTAGACTTACAGGCCTGTAATTTCCCGGATCCTCCTTCCTTTATTTCTTATAAATGGGAGTTGTATTTGTTCTTTTCCAGTCAGCTGGGACCTCTCCAGTCAACCAGGACAATTGGACTCGATGATCTCAAAGGTCTTTTCTAATCTAAATGATTCTGTGATTTTCTAATTCTTCATATTGCTATTCCTTGGTAATCACAGAATCATTAGGGTTGGAAGAGACTGCTAAGATAATCAAGTCCAACCCTACCTATCACTAACATGCCACTAAATGGAGTGTGATTTAGGAGTTAACAGTCAGCATTGCAAATTGTCCTGCTGTCCTCTCTCCAGTGAGCATTACAGTGACAGTTTGGGATACTTTTAAAATAGATTGTTTAGGTATTTCCATCTTTAATTCTGAGTCAGTTTTGTGAAACAAATAGAAGCTGACTTCAAGTATTTCATTGCTTTGTGTTGCAGCATACAAGGAGACCATTAAGATTGTAATAATAAATTGAACATATAAGTGTTTAGTTCTAAAAATATGAATTATCTAGGAAGGAGAGGATCATATCCATTCTTTGGTAAGTAAGTCAGGTGTTGTGTGTAATATACTCAGTCACATTTGGAAAGGTCATCTATGCCTATCCTATTGTGCTTTCAACATCTTCAGGGAAATCTCATTCTTAAAACCCATTTCTTCCCTGACTCAAAGGGCACTGCATTAGTCAGATTGTATCCATGTGTTCAGTGGGACCTGGCACATGGTGCATGCCTTTGTGTTGTTTGAATGGGACTCACATAAAGCTGGGTCTATCACAGGACCTTTATAGGAGAAGCTAACCAAGTGGAGATGATTGCAAAAAAGAAATGAGGACAGAGAAATTACTTCATTTTGCAATGTGTTGCTTAATGTTTTTGGTTTCAAAGAGACATGCTAAGCAATATTTTCTGTGGTGGTAATATTTCCCTGTCAGAATTCAGAAGCAAGAAAATACTAGCTAAAGCTAAGATGTTCAGATATAGGAAGGAATTCTAAACAAAATACTAGAAAATAGCTTTATCTGTATCCGGAAGATTCAGTAAGACAGGATGTTGTTTAGGCCTGTGTGAAATGAAAAAAACAAATACAAATTGTAATAGCAAGACTGCTGTAACCTGGAACTTTAGACAACAGAATATGTAGCATTTCAAAGTAAGCTTCAAGATAGTGAATATATAGTTTCAAAGATCATTTTTTTTTGTGTCAGTTGAAGATGATTCTTGTCAGTTAAATGCATTAAACTGTGACTAGTGCTGTCTAAGTAATCCTGGAAGAAGAGGCTAGCTGCTTCTCAATATTCCTGTGTATAGCATCAGCTATTTTAGATACTGAGAAATTAGAGATCAATGAATTTTAACATATTAAGAGGAACATAGGTAAGTAGTGGAAGGCATTATTTAGGTTGAAATCTCCTGACAAATCCATGTGTTCCAATATCAGAGACCTCTAAGCTTATCAAGCCCAACCATACCTAGCACTGCCATACCACTAACCCATGGCCCTAAGGAGAGCATCTCAATGTTTCTTAAACCCCTGCAGGGATGGTGACTCCAGCACCTGCCTGAACAGACTGGGACAAGACTGAACAACCCTTGCAGGGAAGAAATTCCTCCTGACATCCAATCTAAACCTCCCCTGCTGCAACTTGAGGCCATTTCCTCTCACTGCTAACCCTGGAGAAGAGACCTACCCCCAGCTCACTCCAACCTCCTGTCAGGGAGTTGCAGAGAGAGCTAAGGTCTGCCCTGAGCCTCCTCTTCTCCACACTAACCAACCCCAGTTCCTCAGCTGCTCCTCAGCACACTTCTTCTCCAGAGCCCTCCCCAGCCTCCTTGCCCTTCTCTGCACACACTCCAATGCCTCTGGCTCCTTCTGGGACTGAGGAGCCCAAAACTGACCCCAGGACTCTAGGGGTGGCCTCCCCAGTGCTGAGGACAGGAGGATGCTCACTGCTCTGCTCCTACTGCTCACACTAGTTCTGCTCCAGGCCAAGATGCTGTTAGCTTTCTTGGCCACCTGGGCACTCTGCTGCCTCATGCTCAGTTGACTATCAACCAGCACCCCAGGTCCTTCTGTGCCAGGCACCAATCCAACCACTCTGCCCCAAGCCTACAGCATTGCATGGGTTATTGTGCCCCAAGTGTAGGACCTGGCCCTTGGCCTTGTTGAAGCTCAGCCCACTGGCCTCAGCCCATGGCTCCAGCCTCTCCAGGTACCTCTGCAGAGCCTCCCTACCCTCAAGCAGATCAACTCTCCCTCCTAGCTTGGTGTCATCTGCAAAATTACTGAGGGTGCACTTGATCCCCTCACCCAGATCAGTGATAAAGGGATTGAACAGAACTGAGCCCCAACACTGAGTCCTGGGGAACACACTGGAGATGTACAATATAGTCCAGCAGGAAGAGAAATGCAAATTATTAAGAGAAGTTGCTAAAATTAAGCTGCCATACCTGTGTAAAATTGTGCTTTTGGAACAGTTTGTTTTCTCAGCAGCCTAAACCTCTTTCCTTTCCAACAAATACCCTCCAAACCCAGTGTGACTGGTAAAGGAGCCTGTTAACAATTATGCTGCAGGCAAGTCTATTAACTCCAATCATCTTGTGAATCTGAACAGACAGAAATTATCCCAGCTAGAAGCCAAGTTGCTGTAATTCCACTGACTCTGGAAACCACAGAGCAAGAAGCAAATCTTAGGCAGTTGGAAATGCATTGTAAAGACCTAGAGACAAATTGTCCCTGCATGCAAATGGTAGGGAGCACATTTTGCAGTTAACACAAAAGCATTTGCAACACAAAGGCAAGGCCATGGGCACAAAGGGTGTGATGGTGTGCTTTCAAGAAAAGCAAGCACTTTGCAGAAGTCCAACCTGCTTTCAGAGCTTACCAAGAGCTTTCCTGAGCGCTTTGGAAGTGCCAAGGACAATGACAGCGCTGGAACGTAGGAGGACTCTGTCTCTCTTCAGTGTGCTCTGAAAGCAAGGTTCTGTGGGAGATGAGCGACGTGAAGGGACAAAAAGCATAGAGTCAAAAATAAACATTGAAGTTTTGAGTGCCCTGTAATCATGGTGAGGACAAAAAAAAAAATAAGTGAGACAGAGAAATGGGCTCACAAAGATACCGCGTTCAGAGTAAGTGCTGTTATTACTTATGGGAACAGGGAATAATGGAAGCTATTGCTTTTCTGAGTTCACATTATATCCTTTTCCACTCTTGTCCTGAATAGAGCAAAAGTTCCTTTTAAAAATATTTTTCTTCCCAGTTTTTAATTAAGTTTTCGTTTTCTGGTGTGTATTCTGAGATACTGAAGACAGTGTTGTTATTAAAATCAGTCAGCACTAGCAGATGAATGTCTATATTTTATCTCTTCTTATTAGCAAGGAGAGAAAGTAGAAACAACAGCATCAGAAACTTTGAAACACTAAGACACCGGGTCACAGGACAGCCCAAAAGAATAATAAAGTTAGGAGTATGTATAAAGCTTTTGAATGCAAGGGCTGTATCATGAGGACAGCAGAAGAATCTAATCATAAAGTGATATTATGGGTTTAGATGCCTATTTAGGATTTTATCACCTTTAAATAAAGTACAGAACTCTGCATTATGAATCCCCCATTGGCTATGTACTTGCTTTAGAAAGCTTGCTTTTGTGATGGTGGTGGAAAACCTGCCAAAAACAAGAGTGTAATTCCATCATCTGTCCTGACGGTACCTGTTAGAGCACTGCTGCAATTAAACAGTGTGCTTTAGAAGAATACAACTGTTGGAAACTGGGAAAATCATTACAGCTGGAACTGAAACACTTGAGATGAGAATACAAAAAAGAAACGTCACTTTACATGAGATTTGATCCTTTCTTCTGCAGCTGAATTGCCTTGTGGGTCTGGAGTGGGTGAGACACTTTGTGATTTGGGTGGGTGTTTTGCTTCCCAAGAATTCTGGAGGGGTTTACATTTATTTAAATGTAAAAAAATGTTAAACCCTTTCCACTTTTTAGCATTTATTTAATCCTAATAGAGATTGGAAATGTTTTGGATATTTCAAATACATTTTAATAGATGAGGGGAAATGCTGACAAATGCTAACAAGTGTTGATGGTAACATCAGCAAGCAAGAAGTAGCAATCCTGGTGACACCTAGAGCACCAGAAATCTTACTCTGGACCAGAAGGAGAGGTATTTTTAGTCCTGAAATATCCAAAAGGAAACACTGCAGGAAGGAAATGAAAAGAATAAAGGGCAAGTAAAATGCGAAGCACCTGGAGCTACCAATTATTAACATAGGTTTGATGCCATGCTATCTGAGCAGGAGGTATTTCCAGACACTGACTTTCATTTGACTCACTGAGCAACTCATTTTGTGACAGACTGGTCATTGACTGGGTAGTTCAGCATATTCTCCATAAGAATATGAGTTGATATGAGACTAAGCCAACATTAAGCATTTGCTTGTCAGCTCAAACAGGCTTTTTTTTTTACTACTTACACTCAAAAGTGGGAGTAAGTAAAGACAGGTAAAAAAAACAAGCCCTCCTAGGGTAACAATGCAAAATGAAATCTCCACTGGATGCTAAGGGATTCCTTTTCCATGGTGTTAAAATCCAATGGGCATATTCACCATGTTGTAAATTTATCTGTGTGTGAACAGAAAGGTAAAATCCTTAACGCCCCTACTAAAGGAGTTTGTCTCCTTGTTTATTTTAAACCTGTACAATTTCTGAAGGGATCTCTCCTAGCAGCCTGCAGGGGTGAGGAGGGAGATGCTAAAACCATTCTGTTTGTGAAGAGAAAATATTCTTAATTCAAAACATAAAGTATCCTAATTGTTCTAAAGGACAAGCTGCACTCGGCCTGTCGTGAGTTAATGTCAAAGCTGTTTTTGTCACCAGTGTTCAAGGGAGATGATGTCTTAATTAAACTCTGCCTTTGTTGAGGACATCAGAATGTGTGCATGCTAACTGCAATCCTGCACCGTGCTGTTGCTACTGACAAGGAAAAAAGCAATCAAAGCAGGCTGCAAGTGGCTGCTGTCACACAGGTTACTGTGCAAGAGAGGCTTGAGAAGCTGTTGCTTTGTCTGTTCAGCAGAACATCTTTGAATTTCTAGTGGCAGCCTCTAAGAACCAGAAATGAGGAGAATTCTTTCAATGGTGTAGGCATTGCAGGCTCCTCTGTTCAACTGTTCAACATCTGAAGTCAAGGTGCAAAATAAGATCAATAAAAACCATTAGGAGACATCAAACTGTCTTTTGATTTTGATCCGTGGTGAAGTTTGCAGGCTTGTGTTTTTTAACCCTCAAGTCAAGGTTAAATTTAGATTTAAATAGCAGTGTTGGTTTTCACATAATCACCTTGCTGTGATGTCAGGGGCTTGAAGAGAACTAGTAGCAAAACTAGCTATAATAAAATCATGAGAGCTAAGAACTCTTTAGTGAAGTTTATGTACCCTCATCCTGGTCATTGCATTTTATTCTTTTGCTGTATTCTCTTGCCATTCGCTTTCTCTCTCCTGTGGGAAGGAAAAGGCCTGTGTGGGGTGTAAAGGGGAAGAGCAATTGCTGCTCTGTCTCCCTCTGAGCCTGTGGTGGCAGTTAAGAAACCTAAGGCATCCACTGCACCTGCAGGCAGGCAGCAGCAGCCTTCTGCTGGTCGTTTGGAGCATTGCTGCTTGCTCCTGCTTTCTAGCAGACAGTAAAAACAAAACAAACAGAAAGTGTGGTCAAGAAGGATTTGAGAAACCCATTCATAAAGCATCTGAAGCAAAGAGTGTTCCTATAATATGAAGTGACAAGAGGTAGACAAACCACTACAGCAATAAATGGACTAGCAGGTTTGTTTTCATTGCCCAAGGTGTCTCCAAAAGGACCTGAAAGAACCATTTATCTTTCTGCAAGGAGAAGAGAGCAGCTCTTGCCTGACAGGATTCTATGCTTCATCTGGGAGATATTTACCTTGAGGCTAGATGCAGTAGTTATTTCCTACAACCCCATCACTAAACCTGGGTTGCTTTATGGCTAAGATTAACTAGATACCATGCCTCATGGTCCAGTTCCCCCAGTTTTTTGAGCACTGTTCAACTAAAACATTTTGTTGTGATTTCCTTTAATTTGTTGATCTGAAGTGCTGTGATCTGTGTATAAACCAAATATTGCAATCCAGAACTAGTGAAATATGCAATAATTAAATTACTTGGAAGGAATCAAAGTTTTAATCTTGCTAAGGACCTCTAGAAACTTCAGGTAGAAAAAATGTTCATAGGAGGGTGGGTAAAAAGGTTCTAATAAATAATATTATATATATATATTTAGATTAATATTTTAAAATATTTTCCTTTAGTCTTTTAAGATATCATTTTAATGTGTAAATCAAGCATGTTTACAATTGTCCATTTGGAAGTGTACATTGAAAGCATGTGCTGATAGGAATAGTGCCTGTGCAACAGGAACTCCCTGGGCATTTTAAACTGAAAGTATATTGAAATAAGACAGCACATTCCAAGAAAATACAGTTTATTCTGTTTAGAAGTCTTACATGTTGATCACCAAATGTTTATTTCTTTCCATGCCTCAGAAGTTCTGCAGTCTTCATACTTAGAGTAACAATTTTTATTCTATTTACAGTTTAATCTGATCTTTCTTCATTTAGATGTGTTTGTGGTTGAATATGACTTTGCAATTTGGATATTCAAGAAAAACTTAACACTTGCACTATCATTTCATGGAACTGAGCCTCTTTAGAAAACTCCAGAGCATTCCACTCAGAGGCAGTTTTGTTTATTCCTGCTTATTTTCACCTCCCCTTAGGGCTCTGTAAGTAAGAGGCAGCATGGCTGGTTGTGAGAGCAATTACACACACATTCAAGGAGGATTTTATAGTCTGGCCACAGGCTTGCTTGGAAGTCCTTTGTCTTCCATAGTAGCTCGATTTTATTACCTATCTGTCTCAAAGTCTCTTTGATTTTAGTTCAGTCTTGCAGAGCTAAGCAGGACATCAGAGATGCTTCTGATACAAGTATCCCCCCAAGTTTCTGTACTGGCTGCCTGGAGTTGGGCCCAATAGTTTCTGTTTCAGCCACCTGAATTTGCCATTGACTTGTAGCTGACTAAGGGCTTTTTTTCCTCTCTTGAAGGAGAGTTTTGTCTTGCCCCTGCTGTAGGTGTTATTTCCTGGGGGGTGGGAGAGGGCAGGTGGGTTGTGTCTGCTTCTAGACTGGTAAAATATTTTGGGAAACTCTTCAAATGAGACTGTTAGAAAATATTATACTAGATAAGTTAACGACTTTGGGTAGAGAGTGAAGGGAGGCAGACCTCTTCCTCCAAGTGTCCTTAAACCTTATGTGAAGCATAGTGAGTTACTAACAGGTGTGACATGAGTAGGGTTTGTTACTGTTTTGTTAGTTTCTGTGAGGCTCTGTACTTGAAGTCTAAATTTTTTTTGCAGGGCTTAATCTGGTTTAAGTCTTCTGACTATGGGCATTTGGGGTCTTCTTTTTTTGTGTGTTTTACCTGTGTTAATTCTGATGAATGTTGTTGTGAGGCAGAGAACAAGACACACAACTGGCCTAATAACACTCCAGGGTGAGCTTGTTCCTCCATCTCCTTCAGGACCCCATCCTGTTGTAGTCCTTACTTTTAAAGAAGGCAATGCTGCTTCACCAAACTTCCTCCTACAGTGAGAGAAGTAGGGATAACTCTTGGAAAAAAAGTTTTGAGGCTAGTGACAAAATATGTTTGTCTTTCAGATCCCCAGCTCAAGGGTATAGTGACCAGGTTATATTGCAGGCAAGGCTACTACTTGCAAATGCACCCCGATGGAAGTCTCGATGGAACCAAGGATGACAGCAGTAATTCTAGTAAGTGACTGCCCCAGGGGAATGCACAGACACAGTGGTAATGCCTTTGGAGGGGTTCTGAATGGGTTTTGGCCAAAGGAGGAGGGGTTTCTGAATGGGTTTTGGCCAAAGGAGGAGGGTTCTGTCCATTTAGAAGCCTAATGACTACCAGCACGACATTGGCCTAAATGTGTCCCCTCTGGAGGGGAAGGATCTCAGGGGTGAGATATTTAGGCTAATGGTTGCCTCCCAGTCATTTTATACAAGTGATAACATTTAATAGAAAATGTTTTTTATGAAGAACTATATGTATTTAACATAAATGTCTTCTCTAGAAAGAAATACCAACAAGAAAAAAAGATGGAAACAAAAATTCCTTCAAAATTCTGATCACATGTGCCCTGATTCAGCAAAGCAAATAACTGTCTTGTCTAACTATTAAAGTCTTGCTTAAAATATATGCTCAAGTACCTTCTTTAGTTCCTAAATTGGGGCTAAAGATCTTCCAGTCCCTATACCAGCAAGAGTTCCAATGGTTTGAAGAGAATTTCTGCCAGTGTAGGGACTAGGACAGTGGCACTATTCAAAAGTATTGCAAACAAAACTGGTCTTGAAAGGCCATTTGGGTCACTCTTGCCCTGTGATACTGCCACATATTTTCATGCCATGAGCCTATATATGTTTGACAACTTCAGCTGCAAATGCTAATTAAACAAAGACCTGTTTTTCCTCTAGAAAGAATTACTTTTGAATTTTCTGTTTAGCAGAGCACATTTGTATTTTGCTTATGTGAATGCTAATGGCATATTTAAGTAACACATTTCTGTCTAATCTTGAGGCCTATTTTAAGCATTTTTAATACAAAAGATTTATTTTCTTATTATGCATATATAAATAAGCTTTTATTTCCATCAAAAATGTTGGAATTAGGCTATAGAAATGAAGGGATCTGAGGTTTCTGCTTGGCTTTGGTGAGGTCTCTCTTTTATCTGTTAATGCATGGCTGTCATTTTTAACACACTTCATCAACAGATAGCATGATCATCTTTATTGTTCTATTTTTTTGGGTTAGAATTGAGAAAAAGAATTGATTAATCTATTTTGATGTGTATTTCTCTGCTTGTCTTCCAAGTGCTTTGTTTGTTTGCCACCCCCCTCCCCGTTCCTTGTTTCTTTTCTTCCCTCAGTGGCTCCATCTCTCATGGCTGCTTCTGGACTAGAGATTAAGACCTTGTACAGACAAGATCATTATTGCTTTTTATAGAAGCTCTGCCTCTCTGAGCTCTGGGGAACATGTCTTAGAGTGCCAGTGTGGATCTCTCTCTCTCCCTCTCCCTCTGCCTAGCTCTCTCATTTTCAGCTTCAGTCAGGAGGTGTCTATGACTGCAACAGCTTTGGAATATTTTAATGTTACCTCTGTTGTTGTTTTTTTTTCACTCCTAGAACTCTATGGATTTGGAGTCTTTGCAAAACTAGCCTATAGTGCCTTACTTTTCCCCTTTCAGCTTTTAAAAGCCTTTTCTTTGCTTACTATGTCATTTTCCCTTTCCCCTTTCTGGATTTCCATCTGTCCTTTCATCCTTGTCGTGCCAAAATGCAGACTAAATATTCCATCTTATAAATACTCTGAAGCATAGAACTTGTCCAAACTCAACCAAATACCAGGTAGTAGCATTTGCATATTTTTGGATAAATAATGTTGAATAATATTTTGTTTGACTTCAAAATGATTTTTAGGCTAAAATGATTTTTTTTTCCATAAAGGGATTTTCTTCTGTCTTTAAGTGGTGTGATTCACTATTTGTTTCTTCAAAATATTATTTAGTAAAGACACTTTAGACCATAAGGGTGTGAAATCAGTGTGTTTGCCAGGAAAGCATACAATCTCCACCTTAAAGTTTGCTAGTATCTATGTTTCTACACAATATTAAGAGCTGAAAAGATTGATCCATTTGGCAGATTCATGATTCCATGAATATGTGTTTCTTCTGTGCTGTTAGACTTTCTCCTGGATACTTTCCACTCTGTTTTCCATTTCCTGTTGAACTTACTGCTCGCTGTTGCTTTATTGCAGCTTGTTTTGTTTCTCCTTTTCCTTTAAGACAAGGATTTTCTTCATGGCTAGAATTCCTAGTATTTTGATCTTTTATTTTGTGATGATAGTTTCTGACCAGGGCTTAGCAGGCAATAAGTTTGGGCAGCTGTCAGAGGGGGAAAACCCAGCTTCTGCCTATTTCATGTGGCCTGGGGGTGAAGCAATGGCCGTATTTTAGCTGTCAAGAGGACAGATAGTATGCTTACCTTGAGAGTGAGGATGACTTCCATTTGAAGCATGTTTGATAGCACTGGAGTAAATACAGGCTGTTGAAGGGTGGACATCACCTGTCTTCTGCACTACTCACTGTCCCCAAAGCCTGTGCAAGAGTTCTCCTCATGCCCTGACCATCTGAGGAGCTGGCTCTCAGAGAAGCCACAGTGAGGGACACACAAGTGATTTATTTTTTTTCTTCAGCAAGAAAACTGAGGCTTAGTCATGCTGTTACTTTTTTGTACTGTTGCAATTTATTCCGTGTCAAGCAGTTAGAGGAGTGCAGGAGTGCTTGAAGTTTAAATTCCCTCAAGTGCATATATCATTTTGTACTCATTTGATATGCATGTCACTTCCACAGGATTGGAATCACAGTGTTACAGAGAGGCTGTGCAAAGTAAGAGGAAGATCTAGCTTGTGCCAGTTGAGTTCTGTTTGTTTTTAAAGCTTCATGTGACTTCTTTGCTTCTATCTGAAGTCCAAATGAGTTTGACCAGTGGTTTCAGTCAGCTGCTATAGTGCAAGCCATTGGCTTGGCTTGCCTGGAGTTGAATCAAGGCAGAGGTAGGTGGCAAGATTCTTACTGCATCACTGTGCACAAAGCCTTGCATGAAAAAGGAAGAAAGATGTGACTGCTTGTGACTGCATCCCTGAACACACTTCTGTCTGCTCCTGTTGGTGGTTGTGCTATCAGAACCCAACCTGAACAGACTACAGAGTTTCAGTTCACTGGTGTCATTTCTTTTCATGTCTTCTCCAAGTTAGTGATGGTTTGTGACAGAGTATGCATTAATGCACCTATTAGTTAGTGATGCTGACTTTCCTTACATCACATCACCAGATCAAGGCTGTTCTCTTGAAACAACTTGTGTGTACAGTCTTTGGAGTTGTTTTTAACCAAACTCCCAGTGAAATGTGGAAAGAGGTATTATTGCAGTGCCTTTCTTGTTTTGGCTGTTTTTTTTTCTTGTTCCTTCCTCCCATAGCTTGCAGTTTCTGGTTTGGTTCTGTGGCTTGCTTGTAAAGAAGGGCTGACTGTGGTTAAAGCTGTAGGCTTGGTTACTGAGCTATTAGGCACTAGAAGTGCTCCTCTGTAGCTCTGCCTTTCCTGGCTTATGCAGCAGTTCTCAGCATTCCTTGGTGTGAGTGGAAGTTACTTCAGTGTTGTCCATGGGCCTCATCATTATTAATTAGGAAAAAACAAGCTGCTGCACAGAAACTATAAAGAAGAAGTTTCCATGGTGTGGTTGTGGTAACAAGCACTACATTCTCTTCCTGCCCTCCTCCCCACTTTGGCCTTTGGTCTCTCTTCAGTTTGGTCTCATGAATGGAGGGTAGGTTTAGTAGGAAGCCTAGTTACTTTGGGAAACAAGCAAATCTCATTCTTTATTTTCTGAGATGGAAACTCTTCATCTCTTAGCCCTGCAGCTTGTTTGGATTCAGCTGAAGAGTGTTTCTCACCCACTGAAAAGATTCGACATAAGTTACAGTGCTTTCCTTGTTGGGTGATAAACCTGATTTTAATACTCAACTGTTGCTGTTTGTGCCCCTTATGAAATTACAGCCATGTTTAAAACTGATTAAAACATTTGTAGCCTTATTTCATCAACTGATAAATGCCAGCTTTTAATGCATGCTCCTAACACTCTGTTTATATCTTCAAAATTGAATATGAAAGTATTAACTTTTAAATGTCTTCCTAAAGCACCTACCACTATCATATTTTGGGTTGAAGATATAAATAAAATAATCATCACAGGACCTTTGTAAGGTAAAGAAAATAAAGCACCTGAAGATTAAAGAACAACACCTGCAATGCTATTGAATTTGGATTAATGGATGTTAAATTTGGGTGACTGAACTGAAAGATTTGCAGTCTTATTTTTCCACTGTTTTTTTACTGCAGTTTGCCTTCAAAGAATTCCATAGATATTTAGTCATCTATTTACATCACCTCTGGGAGTTAGGTAAGGCTGATTCTCCCATCAGGATAATCCTAGTCAGTGTGACAGGATCCATGGAGGCCGTGTGCAGCCATCCTAAAAAGCACATTTTAATTACATCCTGTGTAGGTGGCATGGGTTTGCTCCATCAGAAATGGATAGACAGATCTCCAGATACCAACCTCCCTGCACTCACTCTTCAGTCTAAAAGATTTTCTGATGGAGCCATCATTTTTTTTCCCCTGTAGATCTGCAGATGGAAATAAATCAAAGAACTAGTTGCCTTGATCTGATTGCAGACTTGGTGCTGTGGGAAGTTTTGTTGCCTGACAGATGCAGAACAGACAGCAAGTTTATAAGCCTTTAGCAACTGGTCTCCAGCAAGGTTCTTGAGAAGAACTGGGATCTGTAACAGCAATTTCCTTGTAGCTGTGAGTCAGTCCAACCTAAAGAGGCAGGATATGGAAATGCCTGAGTTTCCAGGCATTTCAGATTTCAGGTTAAAAGACTGGGATGGTATTACATAAAATAAGGAGAAAGAAATGTGTTGGGTTTGTGTCTTGCTCAAGGAAGGAGTTCTTACTAATCAAAAAGTAAACTTGAGCTTTGGCTAAAACTTTTGGAGGATTTAGTATCCAACTCAGATTTGTTGCTGCAAATCCCTGCCATGACACCTAAAATAACAACATTTTCATGCCAATTGCTCCTGTTAGCTGCCCCCCACCCCCCTTCTCTGATCTTGTGTGCAGTGGGAGTAGGTTTGCAGGCTTAGGAAAAAGAAGAGAAATCATTTGCTTTGCAGTCCTGGTTTAGCTGGAATACTGAGCAGAGATAAGAGAGCCTAAGTGTTAACAAGGAGAAAAGGTTTCACTCACACCATTTTTGCTGACTGCTTCACTTGATTTCTCTGATGTTCCCACATCTTGTTTACAGTTGGGTTTGCCAGGCTTTCTACTTAAGCATGCAGCATGGGAACACTGAGCACCAGGCACAGTTCTATTTCCTGGGCTCTTCCAGGGTGCTCCCTCTCTCAACTCATCTGTGCACTCAGTGGGCTGGGTTTAGCTACAGCAAGACATTCAGGGATCTTACTCCCTGCTTAGTTTTGGGTTGGGATCATTGTCTTAGAGCTAGAGAGAAGCTGGGGGCATGGTTCCTTCTCACACACCCTTCAGGTAACGGGTGTACAGACCCCAAATGCCAGCAAACTCTGGATGGTTCTTATTAGACCATCTGCAGGTTCTTATTAGAGTGGGAGACAGCACAGGGGAATCCAGAAGTCCTGCTCAGTAAAGAGTCCTGCACAGCAAGGGTCTGCAGGAAATGCAATTTCTTTTGACCAGCTTCAGAGGACATAAAACCCACATGCTGTGCCTGACTGGTGCCTTTTTTGCTGCCCTCAGTAGGGAGCACATTGCTGAGCATTTATCAATCAATAATTGAATGTAGACCAGCCTCCCTAATTCCATCCAAGCCTGAAAGATGTGGAAATTACTGAATACTCTGTATCTGCAGAAGTACAGCATTTCAGATCACACTCTAAAATTCTATGGTCTTAGACTAATTGCAGGAGCTCTGACAGTCTCCAATTAAAACTTAGTGGCAGTAAAAGATACATTATGTGCCCTCCTTGGTGCATCTATAAGCCACTCTAGTAGTGTTTTATAGGTTACCTAAACCACTGCCATGTTACAGGCCTCTAATTCTTCTTCAGTGGTGGGGTTGGGGTTTTTGCTTTGCTTTGCTTTGTTTTTCCTAGCTTTGCTGCTTTATTTTTATTGGTGGCACAGGAAATTATACCTCCCTTCCAGAAGTTTGGGCTGAACCCCTCTGACTGGGAGCTATTTTTCCTTTGCAGTTTTCCATGGCTGACTTGTCTTTTGTGTTCATACAACTCTTATATCTTTTTCCTTCCTGTTGTCCCCTCAGTTGTTGCTGCCCTCCCTCTCATGGTGTTCCTAGCCAGATTTCCTGCTGCAATTTCTTTTCTTCTAGAAACATAGAGATTTAACTTCCTCTGAAACCCAGTTAGAGTGTGATACTACCACCCAAGAGTGGTTTTTCTGGTTTTGTCATTATTTCATTGCAGGGTAATGGCTGACTGCTTTTCAACGTCCAGATTATACTGGCCATTTAAAAGCTCTCAAGTCATGCACTCTTCAGCCTACATACTTAGGATTTATTGTCCCCGAGGGCCATATCACTGGTTTACATTTGTCTTGTGTAGATTAGAGAGGGAATTTTGTCTGTACCCAGTATTTTTCTAGTGACTAGCCCTGTAAGATCTTAGCTTGATGAAGGCTTTTGGAAACAGCAGAAGTAAAAATGCTATATATTTGTGTGCTAATTCTTGTCTGATGTCATCTCTTCTAGTCTGCTTTGTAAACCCACACATTTGTTTTCTGTTCTTCCAGAGCTCTTTTGAATGTATTTTCCTTTCTATAGCTGTAGGAAGTGCCCTTACAGCAATTCCTAGCTTTAGACTGGCCTTGTGTATTCTTAAAGAGATCTTATGTTACATATCCTTTTTCTCTGTGACAGTGCTGAAGGAAAGGTGGGTTTGTTTTTTTTTTCATCCACTTCTATCTTTATATTCTAATAGTCAAGCTCTGTTTTTTCTCAGTTGTAGAGATCTGATCATCTTCATCATAAACAATCAGTGCCTTTATGTCCTTTAAGCAATCAGGAGTTTTGACACCTTCAGAAAATGTACTTATTCACTGAAGTTACATGACCCTTTTTCTCTTGATTTGGGCTTTCTGATCACAAATAGCCTCCTAGGGTACACTTCCTGGTCACACCTAAATTTTGAGGAACTCACTATAGGTGTTACTGTGTTCCTGAGACCTCTCTTGGTGTAACCAAGGTCCTCACTGCATATATTGAACACACAAGTTGTGCATTTTGTTGTCACCCAAGGACTTGAGTCATTCACAGGGAAAAAACACTTAGCATGAACTCTGGCTCATCCAGGTCTTTTCTTCCCTGACTGTTTGGATTGTGTGCTTTGCATCTGGTTTGTTAGTATGAGTCAGTAAACTTAGCATAGGTGTGTGCTGGCATAACATTTAGAAGAAGAATTGGTCTAGGTCTCCTACTTTTATCACTGTTTCTTTTGTTGTTCTGTGATGAGGCTGGTAAACTCCCACTCTCCACATTGGTCTTTTTCAGACATTAGTCAGAGCTGTGGCTGTTTTTATTCTTACAGAGATATATACCACTGCTAGGCTCTCTGCTGTTAGCTGCTTTTGATTTTTTTCCTCCAGAATTTCAGACTTAGAGCATGTTCTATTTTCAGCTCATTAGCATTTATGCACATTTAGAGTCAAGTGCATACTTCAGTGCTTTTCTGAACTAGAAGAAGCCTCTGCCATTACCTGACATCTGTAATATATCATCCACAAAAGCAAAGAGTATTTCTGATTTGAAATCACAGAGCCCTTGAAAGAATCTTTAATGCGAGCACATCTATCAGAATGCCTATGAAATTGAAAAGCTGCTTGCCAGAATCATAGAGAGGTGTTTTCTGCCAGGTATCTCACAAGAATTACCTTTCTGGTCAGGCTACATTGATGAAGGAACTCTTGGGCTCTTGTCAGAGTGCCTGAGACAGTGCATAAATGGTTACAGTCCAGTTTGCTATCCTTTGTCTTTGTTGGTTAGCACTTGTGCCAAACACTGCACTGTCCCAGGACTTACTGCTTAGGCTTTCATTTGCAGAATTAACTTTCCTAGGAGGAAGGTTTTCTGAATGAGTTTCAAATTCAAATCAGCATAAAGGTGTCCAGGGAGTAGTTCTCTTTCTGTTTGCTACTGATATTTATTAGAACATTGTTAAACCCAGAGTATATTCCTAGCTGATCATCTCTTCTCTCCACAGCGTTATTCAACCTTATACCAGTGGGACTTCGAGTTGTTGCTATCCAGGGTGTAAAGACTGGCTTGTATATAGCCCTCAATGGAGAAGGCTTCCTCTACACATCAGTAAGTACCTTTCTGAACTCCCTTTGAAGAGTTACAGCTCAAGTGGAAACCTACAAAGGAATGAGAAGAAGTTCTGTGTATGTCTATACCATATGTACCCATGAACGCATGCAGCATGTTCAGAAAGGAGAGACTGAAAATTACTGTATATTATATAGGAAAGTCTACTACCTGTTAGCAGCCTTAAAAGTCCTGTCAGGCCTCAAAGCTTATTATTTTCAGTGAAATTCTCCAGATTTTTCAATTCAACACCTGCAATTGTTTTCTTAGGGACTTGCTGGTCAGAATCCAAAAGCTGTTTCCACAGTTGCTTTAATTGCTAAAACTTGTAAGTGTAACTTCTGTCTAAAAAGTCATTAACAGCCTTCCTGGTTAGCACCATCATCTTGTCATTTTGTGCTTAGCATTATTGATTGTTTTCATTTCAGATATCAGGAAAAACAAAGAGTTCTGTGAAGGGCTCTATCTTTGTAGAATGATTGTTGGAGTCACAACGAAGATTGCTGGATACAGTGCTCACAAAGTCCTTAGGTTGTTTGGGAGATTCCACGTGATTTCATGCTAATCACTCAGTGTGTTGTTTGGAATATAAAAATCCTTAGTTTTTGTGTAAATTAAGTGTCTTAACCTCCTCTGAAAAGCAGAGAGACTTTAATATGAGCAGGCAGTTCTGTCAGGTATTAACAAGGTGGATTAAAGGATTTTTCATTACTGTATTTTTATTGCTGTCTGTGTTGCATTTATTTGCATAGTACTTTTTCTATTTCTTAGTTCTTCACTGACTTACTAAACTAAACTGCTTTGTTTTCAATGTCCATTGAAAGAAAATTGGACAGATTAAATTTCTCTTGCCCTCAGGGGGAAGTATTTTGTTTGTTTCCAATACACAATTCTCTTGGAAAAGCTAATTAGGAATTAAAAATTGAACTAATCTTGAATGTCAGTGTCAAGACAAAAAGAAAATTCCTCCTCATAAAATACTTGCTGGAAACTCCAGCAGTATGATCTCAAGCATTTATTTTCTTTTGTTCGAAATAATAATTAATAATAAAAAAATCACAGCAAAGCATGTAATATTTGCTGTTGGAAGGAAGAAAAAACCTGGAGCTATTAAAGAAAATACACTGGTGACATCCCAGGTTCATCACTTGATGTGGGGAGCTTATTTCAGGGTGCTGGCATGAACAACAGCTAAGTGTCCCTCCTTGCCCAGCTCTGTTCCTGAAGTGAGTTCTCTGTCCTTGAGAAAGAAATAGACATTTCAGGAAAGGCAGCAGTTTCCTGATGGATAATTCTGCACAGGAAGAAATGCTGGCAGCCACTGTGGTTAACAGGCTGAAAATGGTCCAAGTGGTGTCATCTGGAGAAGGGAAAGGAGTGGAAAGTACAAGGCAAGATAAGAAGAGGTGGCTGGATCCAAGCTTTGAATAGACGTGAACCTTACCATTAGAACATCCTCAGGTCTAATAAGATCTTTCTGTCATGCCAGTGGGAATCTGAATTTCTTTGTTCCTGTGTTCTTCTTTATGAGCCACAAAGCTTAGGTTGTGCTCAGTCCCATGGATGCAAAAAAATATTATGTATGAGGAAAATACAATCCGCAAGCTTTATGTATTGCAGGATTTCATGTTCTTCATTATCACTACTAGCAAGGTTTTTTGGACTGGATGACTTCATGTCTTCCTGTAATTATTGGCTACTTTCTTCTGAACATTGTTCTGTGAATGTTGTTCTGTTTTCAGTGTGTTTCACTTAAAAAAACACATTGGGAGAGTGTCTCAATCTGTCAGTTTCCCCTGTGTGAGGTAAGGAAATGAGTGGTTTTGGGATGTACTGCTTATTTGCCATCAGAGAGAAGTCTATCTTCTCCCTGATACTCAAGGGAAAGAAATACTGCATGCAGAATATTAAAAATACTGTCAGTTCTCAAAACAAAATATTCTTACCACTCTCTTTCTGTTACTGTCTTGTTAGGGGATTTATTTTTGACTTTCTCATGGTTGTGTGTCTGTTGCACCTAAATGCAGAAGCTCTGTATTACATATCATCTATGGTTTTCCCTTGGCTATTCAGAGGAGGAAGAGAAAACAAAAGTATTGTGTGTTTCATATGCCAAGTGTCATCACTCAAAGAAAAGTGTCACAGAATGGGAATGCTAGTTAAAACCTCGATGTATTTAGATTTATTACCAATTTCTTATAAACATTAAAAAATGAAAATATGCACTATGTTTGAAGTAGCATTTAGATTGGAAGTTGATCCTTCTCTGCAGAATGCCTCAGTGTTCAGTTCTGGGCCCCTCAGGCCAAGCAGGACCNTCTCTTTTTCCATTCCCAGTATATGAAACCCATAGCTTGTGAGAATATCCTATGTGGTGCTGTCTCTTTTCAGCTGCAGAAAGCCACAATTCAGTTATTTTTATCATAAGCTTCACATGATGTTGTGGGGTTTTTTAATGGTTAGTTATGTCAGTTTGGGAGTCTCTTGCTGTATGCCCTATTTCATAGAATCATAGAATATTTTGGGTTTGAAAGGACCTTAGAGGTTATCTAGTTCCAGCTCCCTTGCCATGGGTAGGGTCACCTTCAACTAGATCAGGTTGCTCAAAGCCTCATCCAACCTAACCTTGAACACTCCCAGGGATGTAGCATCCACAACTTCTCTGGGCAACCTGTTCCAGTGCCTTACCACTAGAAAAAAAAGTGCAGAAATATCCTAGTATAGTGTTATGGCAGTATTTTTTTCTCAGAGCAGAAACAGGGGGACAGGAAATGGTGCAGGGAAGTCAATCTCCAGAGCTTTTCATACCTATTCTGCCTGCAGCTGCCCTTGAGATTTGTGTCCTGTCCTTTGGGGATGGATGGAGGCAGGGTCTCTAACACACACCATCAAAGCCTTGTCAACTAAAGGAGAAGCAAAACCTTTGGAGTCTGAGATGCCTTTGCAGAATTCCTGATAAAATGATAACCTGATTTTTGAGTGCATTTAATGCCATTATTGTAATACAATGATTTGTTATTTTCTGTCATAAAGATGAGAACATAAAATTCTGCTGTAAAATATGAGAACAAGAGCCCTTCCCTTTCATGATCACTTTTTTTTCCTTGCACTTTAAAGGGTTAGCCCACTGGCAGACTATCCATTAAGCTCTCATTTTTGGAAGCCTTTGTTTATTGCACCCACCTTTATTTCTGTGTGTGTATATATACCTATACTGACATGTGTATATTTCTGTATATCCACTCATAATTAGAACCTCTATTTTTTTAGCAATAGCTGCCCAATTCTACTTTTATAGTGTGCAATGAAAATGATAACAATGAGTTCAAACTTATTAATGAACTGTGAATAATTCAGTATTGAGGACTGACTTTGTCACTGTGAAAGCCAGTTGGAGAAGCTGGATTTTTCCATGAAGAACCATCTCAATTACTAGCACTGTTTTTTACATAACAGTTAGGGACTTTATATGTTAGTGTCCCAGAATTTGCCTTCCTCCTTGCCTTTGGAAAGGATGGGCAAGGTAAGCTTTTATTTCCAGGCATGATCTGTGGCTCCATATACTGCAAGAAACCAGCACAGCCCCAGGGAACAGCTATTGCCTGCAGCAGGAAGATGGTAGAGCAGTCCATGCCAGAAGATTTGGTTGGTGCTAATTTTGGTCCAGTCATTTTGCAAAAGGTTCATTAGCTCAGCTTTGGGGGTGGAGGCTGCAGCATCTTGGTTTGCTTCTCAACAGGATGACCTCAGAAGTACAACTTCTATTACTCTATTTCGTGATTCCTGTTTTCCTGGGTGAGGAGATGAGACTTGTCTTGTATTACATCTGGGAATTTCTCTCAAGAATTACTTGATACATCTGGGAGGGTTTGGAAGGTCTGCTGTTTTGTCATTGTGTTTTTCATCCTAGGCAGAGTTCAGCAGGGTGTTACCAACATTTAGTGGCTGAGCCGTGGATGAAACTAGAAGGAGCATGCCTGTGATCCTGTCAGCAGCAGGTATTCCAGTCACAGCAAGCCACTGGGTAGTTTCTTAGTAAGGTTGATGAAAGACAGAGATGTTTTCCAAGATGACTGAGCCTGCAGGGCCAGATTTGAACACCTGGTCACCTCTTCCTGTGTGGTGGTGCCTGGCTGGAGTTCTGTGCTGTGGTGCCCAGAGCTCCTCTTCTGCATATGACCTTGCTGGAGGGTACAGAGAGCAACAGAGAGACTTGGCTGCATTTCCAGGAGGTCTTACCAAAACTGTAAAGCATGTCAGAATTAGGGAGGGCACACTACTTGCTTTACAGAATAATCTTGTTGCAAGGCCAGGGGGGTTGTGTTTGTTTTGATGTGGAGGGTGCCGGAAGGGTGTTGGCTGAGTCATGTTTGTGTGGCAGCAAGATGTCAATCTGTGTCACAGCCTGACATGAGGGAGAGCAAACATCAATATCTGTTACTAAGAAGTGTATTTGTTACATTGCTCACCTGAAAGAAAAGCCTTTGAGGGTTTCTCCTGACATTTCAGCAGTTTCCCAGTTGCTGGTATTTCCACCTCTTCTTTAAGCCTGCTTAATTGACCTGTCTGAGCAGAACAAAATTGAGCCCCAAGGCACAAGATAGGAGCATAGACAATACAGACTGTAAAGGAGTAAGAACTGAAGTAATTTGTATCTCCAGGATCTAAATGAAAGTCAAACAACAAAAACCCAGTAAATTTCTTGTAGCTTTTCACAGAGCTTTGTGCTTTGGAATAACAAGGCTTGGTGTGGGCAGGACTTTGAAGGTTCAAAGGTGCCTAAAACCTTGGCATGAACAGAACAGATAGAAGTTTAAAGTAGGCAAAAGCAAAGAGGAAATGCAATGTTTGAAAATTAAATAGCTTTTTACAAGAATAATCAAAGGAAGGTTAATGTGACATCCAGGCAGCATTTGGTGTTGGCACAGTAGAACAGTGGCTGACCTAGGTTTCAGCACAGATTGTTCCTCATCTTGCAAGGTACTGTAGAAATAGTGAGGAATATATCTGTTTAGAGAGATGTGGGCAAATATTGAGCTTGTATGATTTTAAAGAGGTAGGCTTTTGTTCTAGTAGTCAGAAGTATACTGAATAATAGAAGAGGTAAATCTTGCTGCTCTGGAGGTGTCTGTGTTTTTGTGACTCTACAGGACTCAGCTCACTTGTCATTATCTGTGTCTTGGAACTACTGTGGAATATTTTCGAGAGAGGAAAAATGGTTGAATCAGAATGATTTGAGAATCACAGCTTCTGAGAAAGACTTTGGAAAACTACTTACGTTAACAGTGATTTTTTGGAGTGTAAACACATAGACCTAATGCAAACTCCATCAACTAATTACAAGGGCTTACCACTAAAGTGCTTTCCTATGTTTACATACCTTCATTGCATAGCCTGTTCTCTTGTATTCAGTTTGTTATCAGTTGGAATGTGACCTTTATTTGCCTCATATAACACCATTTTGTTTGAGAAGGGAGTAAACAGCACCTTGGAGGACTGTGTTCCTCTGTTAAGTTGGGCTGCACTGCTGGAAAGGTAAAGTTCAGCATGTTCCAGAAGTAGTTGAAATACACTGACAGGGAGGAGGAAAACAGCTGCATCGTTTATGGTTATTTATACCTGTGTTTGGAGGTAGATAATTTGCCTATCAAGTTGCCTGCCAAAAATAAATAACAGCAAATTGCTAATGTATTTATTTATTCTGTGGTGGCACTTAAGGAACAACTGATAACATAGCCCTGCTATAGTGTACAAAACAGTGCCAGGTGTCCCTTCTACAGAACATAGCAGAAAGAGATATGAAATACATACTAAGTCCATGGGGTTTTTTCAGTGAGGTAGGTGTTCTGTATGTTTTTTGATTGAGTGCACTGAACCCAGGGTTTCCACACACAAAAGGGGGAAAGAAGGCATGCACAGACACCTGAGAGTTTAATTGGGCAGGAGAGAAGTGGGAAGGGAAGAGGTGAATGGAAATAGGCTCACATGAGGAGACTCTGATAAGCAGGGATTGACCAAAGTGGAGAAATAGCACAGATGAGCAGAACAGAGTTGTAGAAAACCCTGTTGCAGACTCACAGACTGTTAGGGGTTGGAAGGGACCTCTGGAGATCATCTAGTCNATGATATCATCCTTGTAGAAATCTTTTATGGGGGTATCAGCATTGTTTGAGTTTGATGTTTGCATTTGTTACTCCCTCTCTGAGTCTTTCACATGCAGAAATGGCTACTATGTGAACTACAGTTCATAAACAATATTAAAGAGATATGTCACTTTGAATATGAAAAAAAAGAAAAGATAATTAGCACAGCAAAGACAGAGCATTTTAGTGTGGCTTCTTCATCTGTAGCAGCTGCTTCACCCTCCTGTCATTTACACATTGCACTGGAGGTGATAACAGGATCTGACTCAGAACTTGCAGTGGTATTTCTTGCCACTTAAACCAAATATGTTTGTCCTGTTTGGTTCATTAATGTCCACAGTCTCCTTGACAGGACCTAGCGGATTTTTTTTATCTATAAGAAGCACTTTCATATTTGCTTAAAATGTGTCTGTTTCTTTCCCTTGTTTAAAAAAAAAACCCCAAACTAACCCACCCCTCTTCAGGAGCAGGAGAGCCTAGAGCAGCTTGCACAGGATGGGCTCCAGTTGCCTTTGGAATCTCTCCAGACATGGAGACTCCAGCACCTTCCTGGGCAGCCTGGGCCACTGCTCCACCAGCCTCAGAGTTAGGATCCACAAGGATTAAGAGGATTGCTTTCCTCAGGACATGCCAGCACTTACTGCAGATGTGCTGAAGGAGGCTTGCCTCTGAACTGCTGGGTGATGGTCAGAGCCAAAGGCTGAGCACAGCCTTGATGGACCAGCAGCTCCATCTAATCTGTCACATTTCTGCTTCTGGCAATTCTGTCTCTCATGGCAACCTCCCTGTGTTCTTGGTCAATGTTTGTTTGGTTGCATAAATACAAGTACACTTTGCTGGAGGTTTCTTCACTCTCAGCTCTGTTGCTCTAAGACAGTTTAGGGTTGTCTATTACAGCTCAGTGTTCAATGCTGCTCACTGTGTATTATGTGTTGTATTCCAATATTCCTCTTGTCTTCTTTTCCTTCCCTGGTGATTGTTACCGCAGAAGCAAAAGGATCATGATTGAATTATCTATTTTTCTATTCATTACTATTTAATTTTACTCATTTATTGCATCCAAGAGTTAAAATCTCAATTATCAAAAAACATGTTTCCAAACCAAAATCCTACTACTTCTTTCTGTTATTGGTTCATGGAGACAATTGTAGGTGGCTTTTATGGTAAGTTGAAATCCTTTTCATAATAACTGTGGTTCTTATGATGTAAAAAAGACTTCTCACTACATCATCAAGGTTCCTAGGTAAGAACCAAAAATGAACTCTGTGTGAAGCAGAACAACAACAATTAGACTCATGTGGTGCTGTCTGTCACTGCTGTGGCTGCTTAGTTAATGCCCCTTCTGTTCTACAGGGCTATTTCCAACAGATATATCACCAAGATACCAAGATAGATGAACAGAAATGAACTATGAGCTTTTAAATATAAAGTCCTATTTAAAACAAAAAATTCTGGGGGGTGAAGAATGGCTTTAGTCAGGCAAAAAATGTGCTGTCATTAGGCAAAAGTTCAGCCCTGTCTTGCAGAAATGAAATAGTCAAGTGCATGGTTTGTTAATTTTTATACTTTGGGAACAAAACAGCTTTCATATTCTTCTTGATTATTTTAGTCTTCTTTTACCTTGTTGCAGCATATTCCTTTTTTCTGTTGAATAGGCAAGTGTGTCACTAAGATTACTGAATGATGCTCAGTGATAAAATTGATAGCCCCTGCTATCTTCCCATATGCCAAGTCCCCCTGGGAAAAAAATGGGGATGTTACAGCTTCTTCTTCCTTGTTGAGGCATCTTTAGCCATGGGCTGGATCCTGCATGAAAACTTGACCATCAGGCCCAGAGAAATGCTGATTCTGCTTCTCCTGACTAATGACCTCTTGCTTGCTGGCCCAGACCATTGATCTGGAGCTGCCCTAGGGTGTTTGTGCCCCTCCTTATCTTACATGGGTGTACTGGGAGGGGTGGCTGCTTCCAAGCAGCCAACCCCTGTTGGGTTTGCTGTGGCCAGGGAGTAGATAAGGTGTGTGTGTCTTTGCAGAGCTGCAGCAGTCTGTGGGTGAATCGTCATCATCGTCATGGCTAGGCTTCGTGAACGAAGCTCCAGGGAGGGCTCCATCCACGCTCCTCCTCAGTGCCTTTTCCAAGCGCTGATAAAAAGAGGATAGCAGATAGCACCCTCGAGCCTGCACTAGGGATTTTTTTTTAGGTGAGACACAGCATGTGCAGAGCTGGACCCACCCTTTAGTCCTAAGGTTCATCTGCCAGGGCCTAGCAAGCTTGGACGCTGGCAGCCAAGTCCTTAGCATGGAGGTTTAACCTCTTAGCTGGAAGGCCTTCCAGGGCTAAACGAGCTCCATCTGCCCAGGTTTGGAATCAGAGTTGTCCTTCTCCTAGGATGACTGCCAGCAGGGTAATGAGCTCATCCTACCCATCCAAGGACTCTAGGAACATGGGTATCACTGCCCACACTTTCCCGTGGGCAATGAGTTTAATGCTCCCTCTGCTGTGGGCACAGTTATGGCACCAGGGGCCAAAGGAGACCACAAGGGATTTTCACACTGCGCCTAGCTTTGGGTGAATAGGTTCACCTAAACGACTGGGATCATCTCTGAAGCCTTCTCATTCCCACAGGATTAAACCTCAGTGAAAGGTTAACTTGAGACCACTTTTCTCCCCCTTTAGCTTGATTTGTAGTTAACTATTTGCTGAGAGAGCTCATTTAGTAGATAAATGAATGTGTTAGGACTGATGTTTAGGTGTCTGTACAGAAGCACTGAGTAACTTCTTGTACCTAGTTGTAGCAAACATCAAATCTTCATCTCCCTCTTGGTTTCTCATGCCTGTTTCCTCAATCCTCCACTTTCTCTGCTGGCAGGTTTCCTTAACAATGATCCCTAGGGTATTTCCATGATAATGTGAGCTCATTTAGGTAAGTATTGTAGACCTTACAACCCACATTTTTCTTTGTAGAGTGTCCCTGGAGGGGTTTAAGAAACATTGAGATGCTCTCCTTAGGGCCATGGGTTAGTGGCATTGTAGTGCTAGGTATGGTTGGACTTGATGAGCTTAGAGGTCTCTTCCAACCTTTGTGATTCTGTGATTGCTTGTCCTAAGTCTGATGCTAATTACAATTGCTGATCTCCTAGGGAGCAGGATTGGGATAACTGAGCACAGTTCAACTGGCAAGGTTTATTGTGCAGTGTTTTTCTGATATGTTCTGTTCACTGTCAGATGAGAAGCTCTCTTGACTGATTCCTGTTGACTGGACAAAGATTGTTGTTTTTTAGCAGACCATAAGTACAGCCTTGGGGACATCCTGTCTATCCCCAAGGGTGTCTCAAAAGGAATCATAAATCTGCAGAAGATCAGCAGTCAAACCTGAATCTTGCACTCATTCTCTACTCTAACTAAGTGAAACAAAAAGCTGAAGACTTAATTCCTCCTGTGCACCTGTGGATTTCTTTTGGCAATAGCATGACCCATTGCAGATAGCTTGAGCTTGTGAGGGGATAATACAAGTTTTAGCATTGCCAGATACTTGCATTATATTCCTTGTGCTTAGTATGGTTGTGGCTGCAGAGCTGAAAACAAAGTGTTTCCACATGACAATGAAATAGCAGTGCTTCGTGGCTCTGCAGATGTACACAGCTGAAGACCTAGAGCTGGCCACAGCAGAGATGTGATTGCCTAATTCACCATGGAATTGTTTACTTCTTGCAGACTTGCCTGTAAGCTGGTGAATTTTAAGAAGATAGGGAAAGGCTTTTCCACCACAGGCACAAAGCAACATCTAGCCAAGTTTTCAAAGGAATAATGTGTTCTCTTTTTTCATGTCCCTCTTGGCCAGCATCTGATTTCTATGTTGTGACTGATGTCCCCTGAGCAGTTACACCCTGTCACATTGCCATTCAGGCTACAGGCCAGCACTGAACACCGTCCAGAGCACCAGGAAAAGGAATAGTAGTATGAAAAGATCTACTCCGCAATGTAGCTTAGAAGATGTTTAGAGTAGGTGGAAGTATAAGCTGGTGTTATCACCAGAAGGAGCCAGAGGCATTGGAGTGTGTGCAGAGAAGGGCAAGGAGGCTAGGGAGGGCTCTGGAGCACAAGTGTGCTGAGGAGCAGCTGAGGGCACTGGGCTTGCTTAGTGTGGAGAAGAGGAGGCACAGGGGAGACCTTAGCTCTCTCTGCAACTCCCTGACAGGAGGTTGCAGTGAGCTGGGGGTAGGTCTCTTCTGCAGGGTTAACTGTGAGAGGACAAGAGGAAATGGCCTCAAGTTGCAGCAGGGGAGGTTTAGATTGGATGTCAGGAGGAATTTCTTCCCTGAAAGGGTTGATAAGTCTTGTCCCAGGCTGCCCAGAGAGGTGCTGGAGTCACCATCCCTGGAGATGCTTAAGAAACATTGAGCTGCTCTCCTTAGGGCTATGGGTTAGTGGTATGGGAGTGCTAGGTATGGTTGGACTTGATGATCTCGGAGGTCGCTTCCAAGCTTAATGATTCTGTGATTCTGTGGTGGTGTTGTTTTTAATCTATTTGCCAAGTATTCCAGTTTCTCCCCTCAGCGTTTTACATTATTGGCCAAGTATGGCTTTATTTAAAGAAAAACCAAAACAACAAAACAAACAACTAGGCATTTAATTTTTATAAAATTGGAATTAGAAAGCAGACTTCTCTGTGGTTAACCACATTCTGCAATCCTTGCTGGTGTTCCTTGTTTCTTGATCACAGGCTGTGTTGGGCTGTTCCCTGCCAAGGGAAGAGCAAGGGGCATGTTGCTGTGATAATGGGAGAGTGGAGTGGTCAGATGAAAAAGTCAAGTATAATTAATCAAGATTAATCTGGAAGCACCATGTCTGTAAATTATTGATGCTCGCAGGGAGCTGTGAACTGAAAAATGAATTCTCTCAGGACTCAGCCACAGCTGTAATTTCATACTTTCCCAAGAATGACTATTTATAATGGCACGAAATCATTTTTAGATCTGGTAGGATTTTTTCCATCCCTTCCAGTGGGATCTGGAGCTATTGGGCTGTGCTTCAGTAGGTACCTGAAGGATCTGGAGTCTTATTCAGCTTCTTGAACAAAGAATCCTTTTTAATTCAACATCCAAATACTGTTTTAAGGCCAAGGATAAGAGAGCAAGAGGCAGCATTTCATATTCCTTTTCAACACTTAATTTCATGAAGGAGACTGAGTTGACTCTTTTCTTCTTGGCATCTGAAGATCAGGAGTGTGCCCTCGTCTCTTCCTTTTCTGCTCTCTATTGGCACCAGTAGCAAAGAAGATGAAGGACTCAGCCTTTCAGCCATTGGAAGTGACAACTTGAGGAAGCATCAGCTGAGGCAGTTCTATCACCCATGTAGCATTCATTGGAGCACTGAAGGTGGCTGAAGAGTAGCCTTGGAAAACAGAAGAGGTAAATTTGGTGTGTCCCTTAATACTCCCAGCAGTTTCACTGCATCTCTGACAGCTCACAGCATCCTGCCTGGTGCTATCCACTTTTCACACAGAATCACACAGAATCACCAAGGCTGGAAAAGACCCCCAGGATCATGAAGTCCAGCCTATGACCCAATACACCACAACACCTAAACCATGCCACTCAGTGCCACATCCAATCTTTTCTTGAACACCTCCTTCATCCTGCCTGGTGCTATCCACTTTTCTTCAACTTGACATGATTAGAGTGGAAGATAGATCAGTTGGTTTTTGATTTTCACAGGTTATTGTGTGGAAGTGACTGCTCTAGAGATGACATGTGAGGAACAGTGAGTTATTGGCTAAACTACTGTGTACCATGCAGAGCTTTGGATGGCTTAAGTGTGGCTTTGAGAAGGAGAAGAAAGGGTTAGGATTAGATGATTGACAGGTAGATCACAATAGGTTCATTTCAAACTCTGCCAATCATATGAAAAAAGTCTCACTAGTAAATTTTGTCTGAAACTCTTCAAGTTAAAAATAGCCTCAGCTGAAATTCCTGGAGTTACCCTGAGAGGAGATGTGAGGCCACTGGCCACTGTCAGATGCAGACAAGATGCAAAGTTCATACAGAGTGTCCTTTTATTCTGGCACATCAGAGGTTCTATTAGCTGTGAAGAGTCATGTTCAGTTTCATTTGCCTCTATATACACCAAACTCAGGTAGATTGGACTTCTGCAGTCCTGGTCTTAAAAGGACACTAGAACCTTCTTACCCTTGTGACTTCATTAGACCTACTTCTGTGTGACAGACTCACAGGCTCATTAAGGTTGGAAGAGATCTCTAAGCTTATCAAGTCCAACCATACCTAGCACTGCCATACCACTAACCCATAGCCCTAAGGAGAGCAGCTCAATGTTTCTTAAACCCCTCCAGGGATGATGACTCCAGCACCTCCCTGGGACCCTACAGTGGTGGAAGTTTCATGGACAGATGTATGGAATGAAGCATGGAAATGTAAAGACAATGTTGGCTGGTTGTTTAGTTGAAAAGTCACTAAAGTAGTCCATGAGTGTAACTGTTAGCTTGTGCTCTTATTGACTAAAGGAATGAGGAATGACCCTTGGGACACTGTAGCTGTTCACAGTGTCAATGCCCTAGTGTGAATGGGAGCAGAGGGCAGGTGACTGCACTCAAACATCACCTGAGTCAGCAAAAGAAGTGTTTTTAGGAACATCTGATTGGAATTAATACAAGGGACAATGGACTTTAATACAACACATTTTGTCTGCTATCTATATTGATGAAATTTAACCCAAGCATTGCAAAACTAGTAATAAATACTGAAAAATCTTGTTGCTTGCTTAGCAGTATTGCAGAGCAAAAAAGAGCAAAAATGACAATATTTTAATTGAAGATATTAACTAAAACTTAGTATCTTAAACTTAATAATAAAAGAGAGAATTTAAAATGATCAAGGTAAAAAATTGACTTTATTTCCAGAACTATTTTGAGAATGAAACTATTCTCTCTTAACACAGCCTGAATAATCCAAATTATCCTGTTTGTGTTTGCCAGATTCAGAGTATTTCTTCCATGCTTCTAACAATAAAAAGGAAGTGTCGATAATAAACACATATTGTGCTGAAAAATGCCCACATCCCTTTTCTGTTCTCTTTGTTAAAGCAGTGCTGGACACTTTTCCTTTCTCTCTGGCTGGAAGAAGGAATTTTATTTGGCGTTTTGTGGCCTGCTGCTTTTCCTGAAGGTTTCTACATCACTAGTAGACAGCAGGAAGGTCTCTAGCTCAAGGAATCACAGAATCATCAAGGTTGGAAGAGACCTCTAAGCTCATCAAGTCCAACCATCCCTAGCACTACATCATAGTGCCCATAGCATGTGGTTTCAATGTTGTCCCAAAGCCTTCTGTCACCTGTTAAACCTTTCCTAAGAGGACTGACAGAGATTCAAATGATTTGAGATAATTTTCTGGGAGAATGATTTTAACAAATCTTTGACATTCCTTTTTTTTTTTCCCCCAGCAAAGCTGTATGTAGGCTGCAGTGTGGAATATCCTAATTTGGCAAAATGCATTGTTCATCCACAGGCTGGATCTAAAAATGTCTCTTCAGTAGATTCTGTGAAAGACCTGTCTTTTTTGTCATTTTAACAATATGATCAAAACAGTGGCAAGACCAGTGAGAAAACAAGTAGCATTTCTTTGCCAGGGGCTAAAACCTCAAGGTTCAAAGTAGCTGTCTAAAATGAGGTTGTTTTGCTTCTCTCTCATTCTTTCCTATTTTGTTTCATACCTCAAGCCACTTTGTTAGCTGACTAGATTACCTAAACACTGCTACTTAGATGTGACTCCTCCCAGGGGAATTTTGGGTAAGGTCACCTTATTAGTGCACAGTAAACCATTACTTCACAGCCTGATCTGGCTCATTTGATCCTGCCCATGGAAATTTTCAAGATGGACTAGAGAAAAAGCAGCAGTACCAGGAGCCAAGCTATAGCATTTAGTATGTTGACTGTTGTCTTCTAGGTTTATCTTCTGCAGTGGAGAACAGTAAAAGTCCTGTAATAATGAGTGATCTCATGTTCAAACTGAAGGAATCCTTTATTTCAATTGCTTTTTGTTAAAATTACTTTATATCCATTTTGTACAATAAACCTAATGAGACACCAAAACATTTCCTTAGCACCTGAACTCTCCAACTCCCTGACAGGAGGTTGGAGTGAGCTGGGGGTAGGTCTCTTCCCCTGGGTTAACCATGAGAGAACAAGAGGAAATGACCTCAAGTTGCACCAGGGGAGGTTTAGATTGGATATAAGGAGGAATTTCTTCACTAAAAGTGTTGTTAAGTCTTGGAATAGGCTGCCCAAGGAGGGCAGCTTAAAGCATTGAACTTAGTAACTGAGGCTGCTTCAGAAACAGAGATAATTTCTGAGACTGTTGATATAGATTCTGAATCATTATTCTGGAGCCCATGGATGCTTCCACTTAGAAATATAATGAAACAACCGTAAAATAACAATAAAATATGCTTTGAAGGTTTACTTTAGAGTAAATCAAGATCAAGTAACTCTTGCAGCAAGAAGAGTGTGGCCAGCAGGGCC
>VWZO01015725.1:4664-15802 GCA_013396975.1 Bucco capensis
TTCCCTCAGCTGCTCCTCATAACACTTATGCTCTAGACCCTTCATCAGCTTCGTTGCCCTTCTTTGGACGCGCTCCAGCAACTCAATGACTTTCTAGCAGTGAGGAGCCCCAAACTGAACACAGTATTTGAGGTGTGGCCTCATCAGTGCTGAATACAGGGGAACAATCACTTCCCTAGTCCTCCTGGCCACATTGTTTTAGATACAAGCCAGGATGCTGTTGGCCACCTTGGTGACCTGGGCACACTGCTGGCTCATGTTCAGCTGGCTGTAAAGCTCAAAGTAACAAGGGAAACCTTGTGGTTGGAATCTACTACAGGCCTCCAGATCAAGAGGAGTCTGTTGATGAAGCATTCCTACTCCAGCTACAGGAGGCATCAGGCTCACAGGCTCTTGTCCTGCTAGGGGACTTCAACCATCCCGACATTTGCTGGAAAAACAACACAACAAGCAGTAGGCAATCCAGAAGGCTCCTGGAGTGTCTCGATGAGAACTTCTTAACACAAGGAAGTCTTCCAGCTAAGGGTTCTGGGTACCCAAAGAACAATTGATCTTACTGTTAGAGACTGAGGCAAAGAAGGCATTCAGTACCTCAGCCTTTTCCTCATCCTTTGTCACTATGTTTTCCCTCACATCCAATGCAGGATAGAGATTCTCATTAGCCCTCCTCCTGATGTTAATGTATTTATAGAAATTTTTTTTTTTTCTTTTACAGGAAAAGTCAGATTAAGTTCTAGTTGGGTTTTGGCCCTTGTAGTTTTCTCCCTGCATAGCCTCACAACATACTTGTAGTCCTTCTGAGTTGCATGCAACTTCTTCCAAAGGTCATACTCTCTTTTATTTCTCTGAGTTACAGCCAAAACTCTCTGTTCAGCCAGCTCATCTTTTGGCACATAGAGACAGCCTGCTTTAGCACATTTAGGAGTTTCTTCTTGAATAATGTCCAGATTTCCTGGACTCCTTTGCACTTCAAGACTGCCTCCCAAGGGACTTTATCAACCAGGCCTATAAACAGGCCAAAGTCTGCCCTCTGGAAGTCCAAGGTAGCAGTTCTACTAACTACTCTCTTTACTTCTCTGAGAATCGAAAAGTCTATCATTTAATGATCACTATGTTCAAGATAGCCTCCAAAAGCAGTCCTCAGGAGATAAATGATGAGTGAACCCCTCCAGGGATGTCAAGGAGGAGGAGAAGAAAATTTAATACATCTCTTCATACTCATTAGCTGGTGTATAACAGACTCCCACTGTGATATCTGTCTTGTTGGCCTTTTTCTTGACTCTTACCCATAAACCCTCAACCCTTTCATCACTATTGTCAAGCTCTAGATAGTCAAAACATTCCCTAAAATACAGCGATCTCCCAGTGCTTCTCCTTCCTTGCCTATCCCTTCTGAAGAGTTTATAGCCATCCATTGAAGCACTCCAGTTGTGTGAGTCATCCCACCATGTTTCCATGATAGCAAATATATCAGTTTTCCAGCTGAAAAATGGCTTCCAACTCCTCCTGTTCGTTGCCCGTGCTGTGTGCATTGGCCCTAATTCCAACGTGACTGTTCTCAGGCACTTCTGTAATTTCTAACACATCAATAACCCCTGTGTCTTTGCTGCTGCATGCATCTGCATTCCCTACCTCCACTGAGATGGCAGACCGAAGAATCTTGCTAGCATTCTGTCCCTCAAATATTGGTGCATTGCCCTCAGGCTTGTTTCTAGTGAGCCTGGTTTTCTCCCTTTCCTTCTTCAAATCTAGTTTAAAGTTCTTTCAATGAGACCTGCTAACTTGGGTGCAAAGATCCTTTTCCTTCTTTGAGACAGGTGTAACCTGTCTGTTGTCAGCAGGTCTGGTGTTGTATAAACTGACTCATAATCAAAACTCCCAAATTCTCCCAGTGACATCAGGCTCGGAGCCAGGCATTGACCAGGCTCTTCTTGTTTCTTCCCTCATCATTCCCTGAAACTGGAAGGATAGAGGAGAACACTACTTGTGCTCCTGATCCCTTAACCAATCGTCCCAAGGCCCTGAAGCCTCTCTTGATTGCCCTTGGACTTCTTATTGCAACTTCATTGCTGACTACCTGAAAAATTAATAATGGATAATAATCCGAGGACTGTACCAGGGTAGGAAGCTTTCTCTTCACATCTTTAACTCATGCCCCAGGGAGGTAGCAGACATCACTAAGAAGTGGGTCCCATCTGCATATTGGGCCTTCTGTTCCCTTCAGAAGGAAGTCTCCTATGACAACGACCCATCTTTTTTTCTTTATGGAAGCAGCTTTGATGCTGGATGTAGGTCGACTTAACCTTGGTTTCATCTCCAGGCTAGATGAACCATTGTCCTTGCCATTGTTTGGTTCCACTTACTGAGCCTCATATCTATTATGCAAGGGCATCTGGGAAGGTGGGATAGTCATGGAGGAGATGTGTCTGCTGTGCCAGGCAGCAACTTGTTGCCATTGCCTCCTATGTCTTAAGTAACTGCATTCTGCCAGGTGGAGAGAGGATAGGGAATCCTCTGTATCATGTGTCCTGTCTGACTGATGGGCCTGTCCCAGGGAAGGTAGGGTACGATTCCAGTAGTCTCTCTCACACTCCCTGAAACTCCTCAACCTACTCACCTTCTCCTGGAGCTCTGTCACTAAGCAGAGGAGCTCTTCTACCTGGGTGTACCTCCTACAGGTGTGCTCACTGCTGTCATTCAATACTGGCATAAGAGTAGGGCACACCCTGTAGCCTGACATCTGGGTAGCAGTATGTTCCCACCAAAACTCTGGGAAGCTGCGTCACTTGCATGCCCTTGCTGATGCACCATACCCTGTTGGCTCTCCCTGGTCGCTAGTGCTCCTTAGGGACTTCTTTTAGATGATTAGAGGGCTTGGCTGCCATTGCTCCTGGCCCCACCCAGGTCTCATCAGCTGCTGTTGCTGCGGGCTCCTGGTGGCTCTTGCAGCTCCCTGTGAGGTTCTTCAGGTTCAGGAACCCTCCCTGTACATCATACTAGAGTGCTCTGCTGTGGATTGTGCCAATACTTGAAGCTGCTCACCTTGGCAACTGAGTATTTATCTTGAAGGCATTAAGCTGATAAGTAATCTTGTTACAGGAAAAAAATTTATTAGCAGAACCAGATCATGGAAAGTTCAAAGAAATTTAGAAAATAGTACAAATAAAGCAGAATAGCAATGGTCAGTACAATTTCTATATTTCATGGTGTCATGTAGAGAAGTTATTAAAAATAGGTCCCAAATTAGAATTTTGATCTTACTACAGACTGTCACTAATAGGAGATCATATGATCAGAGAACTGAGACACATTACTAAAGACAAAAGTTTTAAAGTACTTTCTGTACTGATTCAAAAGCCATCATTAAGTTGTGAAAATAATTTTCTTAGGATTACAGTTGTATTGGGTATACATGGCAAGCTTTTGGTAGCAGACACACATACAGACACACACACAACAAAACCTGCAGGGGTGGCCTCTATGAGAAGTCAGGGGCTGCCCTGTGCCAGACATAGCTGGTTCCAGTTGGCTTGGCAATGGCCCCACTGCAGTCCAAAAATGAGCCAATCAGAGAAGTGCCTTTGTGAAAACATAATTAAGAATGTGCCCTTGTGGCCAAGAAGGCCAATGGCATTCTGGGGTGCATCAAGGAAAATGTGGCCAGCATGTCGAGGGAGGTTATCCTCCCCCTCTACTCTGCCCTAGTGAGGCCACATCTGAGTACTGTGTCCAGTTCTGGTCTCCCCTGTTCAAGAAGGACAGGGAACTTCTGGAGATGGTACAGAAAAGGGCTACAGAAATGATTAGGGGACTTGAATATATCTCTTATGGGGAAAGACTGANTCCATCTGAAGCCTGCCTAAACTCCATCCTGTGCAAACTGTTCTAAGTGAATCTGATCTGGCAGGGGGGGTTGGACTAGATGATCTCCTGAGGTCCCTTTCAACCCCTAACATTCTGTGATTCTGTGAAAGGGGAAAACCACACTGGATAGGCAGAGGAGGGGAGGGGGAAAATGAAAAGAAAAAAAAAGTGTGAGAAACAGCAGAGGGAACAAAGTTCAGAAAAGGAGGTATTAGATGGTGCTAGAGCAGATATCCACACTGCATCCTGTGTGGGACCCATGCTGGAGCAGTTAGATATTTCCTGAAGGAAACATGGCCCATGGAGAACCCACAGAGAACTCATGCCATAGCAGAGTTTTCCTGACAGGAACTGTTGCCTATAAAGAACCCACACCAGAGCAGGGGGGAAGTAAAAGAGTAAATGAGCAGCAGAGAGCAACTATTATGTATGAACTGTAAACTCCTTTCCCCAATTTCCCCTGTGCCACCCTTGGGATGGTGGGTGGTAGAGGAGTCTGAACATGGGAAAGGAGGGAGTAAAGGTGTTGTTTTAATGTTTATCTTCCTGTTTCTTACCACCTGAATCTATTTTAATTGGCAATAAATTAATTTTTCCCAAGTTAACCCTGTTTTGCCTGTGGCAGTAACTGGTAAGCAATCTTCCTGTCTTTATCTTGACTCAGGAACTTTCTCATCTTATTTTCTCCCCCTGCCCCACTGAGGAGGGAGAGTGAGAGGGTAGGTGGGAGTTTGGCCTATAGCCAAGTATAACCCACCACAACAAGGTAAAGTGTGATCAGAAATTCACAAGGGATATGTACAGTGGTAGTTAAACTGCAGCTACAACCTCCACCTCAAAGTCCTTGAACTGCCAACTCCAGAAACCTGGAGAGCATAAGGAAGATTTTACTTACACTGTTTTGTGCACTCTTTCCTTATGCACCAAGGGTGGAAAGGATGAGAGCCAAGAGACTACTGACTGATCTGACACAAATAGGGTCAGCTTCATATTCACAGAGATCATCACTACCCACTGACACTGACAGAGCACTCAGAAGAACTGTCCTTTTGCAGCTGGCCTATAACCATGGGACCTTCTTCCAAAAGGGTCAATGGTTAACTACCATTTTAGTTAAGAAGAGTTCAGAACACTAATCCACACAGCTCATTTTATCACTTCCTCAGTTACTGGACCATGCCCTGTTCCATCCTGTTGGCTCTTTCCTCTCCCATGAATTTCTGAATCTAGTTTAGAATTTCCCCTATGGCCTTCAAGTGCCAGTAGACTTGTTCCTCTTTTTAAGTGAGGAATGTAAAAGTCATCATAAATAAATCAATGACAAAGTATGCATTACTAATTCATGGTCTGCTGTAACAGCTCATAGTAATATCAGCATACATTTTAAAAGAGTGATTCATATCCCACTTAGTATAAACATGTCTACAGCACTACTTATTTATTTCAAAAATGTAAGCAATGAATAACAAATAAAAATAACTATACTAGTCTCTATCATTCTTGAAGAAGTCAGTGAGCACACAAAGTCATTTTGGTTTGGTACAAAATAAAACCTTTACCAAACAATTCTTAAACAATTAAACTAGGTTAAATTAACTTAAACTCAGTTGGGCACTTAAGTTAAATGCCTCAAATCATGTCACTTAGGATCATGACTTAATATGCCCCATAAAAGCCTTTATGCTAAAAAATTATACAACCTGTTTAGGTATTTAAATAAGTGTATATCAACACAACAATACAGACAAATCTAGCCACCCTCAAGTACAAAAGGCAACCCACCTCTGATAGTCTTCCCATCATACACTCCTTTTTCTGAGCGGTTGAAAAAGAACAAGAGAAATTAAATTTTAACTCTACCTGTCTCTAGACAAATAAATGTTTATCTTTGCCTTGTAAGGAGATAGACAAGACTGAATAGTGAAGAGTTGGTGGAAGGAATTAGCTTTACATCAGGTGTTGTGTCTGGAAAACAGTTAATACTAATTCAAATGTTAATCACAGAAGATATTTTTGCCAGACAAATTGCTTTAGATTGATGCATGTTATATATCATCACTATAGGACTTCATATTCAAAATATAACTAGTAGCATTTTAATAAATTTTACCTTTCCCTAGCTTATTTTAGTGTTCACTCACCAGAGATGCAGGCAGATGCAACATCTAGCTGTTAGACAAGGTCAATCACATCTAAGCTATTACCTCTGTCTTCTCACATTTACTCATAGCAGCATTTAGCTGCTACTATTTCAAAACATAGTAGAGAGAATAATACATGCCATGAATGTATAGGATAAGCAAGTATCCTTCACACAAATAGTAGCTACATTATAGAAGTACTTCACTATGTTCTTTATTAAAAAAAAAAAAGTGAAAAGTCCTTTTCAAAAACTAAAGCTGTAATGAATCCTAGAGTACGTGTCCAGTTCCCAGCTTGCAACCTCTTGTCTCTGAATTATAGACTAAATTACAGAATTGTATTGACAGGATAATTTCTCTCAAAGAAACATTCTACCAATGGTACATTCTTTCCATTGTCCTTCCAAAATAATTAAAGTCTGACTCTACACACATACACTGTCTGAATACTACTCCACGTGCTTTTCAAGAGCAAAATGACTGGAAAAATACAGATACATTTCTAGAATGGTACTTGCAGTTATTGAGAACTATATTTTAGGAAAGATATTAGCAACTTACTTGTGAGAAGTTCTTTTCTTCATCATGCTTGCAGAGACTCCTGCATGACCTACAATATAAATGATGAAATTATTGAAAAATAGTATGTTTATACACAATGTCAAAAAGGTATCTTACAGAAAAGTTCTCTTTATCAAGTAAAAAACTGTATAAACATGTCATGTTGTGATTGATCAATGAGCTCCTGCAATGGAAGAAGGCTCTGAGGAGACACACAAGGACTATGTACTAATGAAGCATGTACTAAAGATGCATCTCCAGTTTTAACAATAGTTGGAATTTTAAGTTTTCAAATATGAGCACCTTTGTGCAAATAGCTGCAGTAAAGATCCTATTTGCAATTTTTGACTATTAAAGGACCAAATATATGAACTTCTCTTTGAACATGTTTATAAGAACTATCAGTTAGAAATTAAATAAAAGATATCACAAAAAGTCTGAATATAGAAGCCCAAAAGACTTTAGGACTTGACTGCAACCACTAAACAAACATTCTCATCATATCATTAGTCACCCCTTAGTTATATAAGGAAAAAAAATTAAAAAACATATTTCTTAAAAAAAATCTGTTCTCACAAAGTAAAAGAACATGATCACACAGATTTCATGTTTTCCATTACTGCTTGATGAAACAAAGTAAGATTTAACTAAATCAGCTTGAGTAGTTAAAACACTATAGAAAAAACACCCACATATTCAGCAGGGTGTTTCTGTCCTCTGTTCAGAGACTCTGAATCTTATATAGTGCAATGTATTTAGCCTTCTATTTAGCCTCTTCCTAGTATTCTACAGGTACATAGAAGGAAGATCTATTAGACAAGCTATAAAAACCACAAAGGAGAAGCTATACACACTTAGAACACGTGTTTGCCCTTGTCAAGAGTTAGGGCTGGGCCAGCCACTAAATGAGTGACAGACACTCTCTATTAACTCCTCTCCCTTAAGGACTGGAAAAGAAAACTAAAACTACTTTAATGAAAATAATAGCAATAAAATGAAATATATACAACACCAGTATTGAACCCAGCCCCCACTGATGCTATAGGCAGGCACTGGGGAAGTGCCAGACTGGACTCAGTGGCAGTCAGGAACTGGATTCAGGAGCTGAATTCTGGAACTAGATTCAGGAACTCATGGATCAGGATCAAAGGCAGATCAAGCAGAGTCCTTCTCAGATGCTGGCCATTGAAGAAGAGAGATTGACCCTCATGATCCCTCAGCTTTATACTGAATATGACATATATAGAATGGAATACCTAGTTGGTCAGTTTAGAGTCACCTGTCCTGTCCATTCATCCCCGCAGGTGCACCCCCAATGTGGTACACAAGATCTAGTGGTGGCCTTGGTCTGTGTACCAATCCTTGGTGATAACTAACTATAAACATTGAGTCATTATCACTACTAGAAGTGTCTGTAAAAACATGCTTTTAATTTCAGAAAGTGCAGTTACCTAGAAAAGACTTAGATGAAAAGTAATTTAGTTCAGAAGGCCAATCGCATCCTGGGCTGCATCAAAAGAAGCGTGACCAGCAGATTGAGAGAGGTGATTCTGCCACTTTACTCTGCTCTGGTGAGACCTCATCTGGAATACTGTGTCCANCACAATCTCCACACATGAAATGTATGGCTAGGCTTCGCGAACGAAGATCCAGGGAGGGCTCCATCCACGCTCCTCATCAGCGCCTTTTACAAGCGCGCTGATAAAAAGAGGATAGCGGATAGCACCCTCAAGCCTGCACAATGGATTTTTTTTTAGGTGAGACACAGCATGCGCAGAGCTGGACCCACCCTTTAGTCCTAAGGTTCATCTGCCAGGGCCTAGCAAGCTTGGACGCTGGCAGCAAAGTCCTTAGGATGTAGGTTTTATTAGAGTGTCCTTCTCTTAGATGGAAGGCCTTACAGGGCTAAACGGAGCTCCATCTGCCCAGGTTTGGAATCAGTGTTGTCCTTCTCCTAGGATGACTGCCAGAAGGCTAATGAGCTCATCCTACCCAACACATGAAATAACATGTACCAAACTAACATTTGCAACAACACTGAACTAAGAGTTTGAGAGGAGACTACCCTTCTTTGCTGTCAGGTGAAAATGAGCTTGACATTTCCTGAGAGATTTCAAGAACTTGCTTAAACTCTAAAGAAAAGCCAACTAAGCAAACTGAGTACTGCTCAGTTTCTTGTGTTGGTAGCTTAAGATAGTGCTCAGTTTAATACAAAGTTATGACGTTTGGAGTGGGTCCAGAGGAGGGCCACGAGAATGATCAAAGGGCTGGAATATCTCTCCTATGAAGAAAGCCTGAGAGAATTGGGATTGTCCAGCCTGGAGAAGGCTCCAGGGAGACTTTACTGTGGCCTTTCAAGATATAAAGGGGATTTACATGAAACATTGAGGGAGGATATGGAAAAGATAGCAGAGCTTTATGAAGAGATAAGGAACAAACAGAGCAGGGGAACCAATCTTTGCCAAATTGTTGTCAAAAGAAAAGAGTTAACAGTTACAAAAATTCCAGGTTTCACCTGAGGCAAAGGGGGAAACATTAAACTAATTTCAAACAAAGATAGCAGACACCTGGAGATAAGACAGTGTTAAATTTCTGGTGTAAAGTGACTTGTGAGAATGACTAACCAGCAACTTTTCTTTGCTGTCATTTTGTATATAAGACCTGGCTTGTTTCTCAAGAGGTGTACTAGTTTTGGGAATTATCCTCTAGCACCCTTTTCTGTGCAGAACTGCAATAAACCAATTATCTCGACTTTGTGTGTTGATTGGATTTTGCACACTGGGTAAAGAGCCCAGATTTGGGATAACATTTTGGAGACCCACATGGGACTACCCTAGAGCCTTGTCCAGATTGTCTTGCCGTTCCCAACAAAGGAGAAGCAGACCGAGTACCTTAAAATCCTTCTTAAATTGTAGTGCCCAGAACTGCACACAGTATTCAAGGTGAGGCCACAAGAATGCTAAATATAGAGGGATAATCACCTCTTGACTGGATGGTTATGCTGTGTTTGATGCACCCTAGAATGTGGTTTGCCCTCTTGGCTGCCAGGGCACACTGATGACTCCTACTGAGTCTGCTGTCAACCAGCACCCCTAGATGCCTTTCTGCGGGGCTGCTTTCCAGACACTCCTCTCCCAATTTATACTTGTGCCTGATGTTACACAGTCCTAGGTGTAGAATCCAGCATTTTGACTTGTTAAATTTCATCCCATGCCCAATGCTCCAATCTATGTTCCAACACTAGTAATTAGACAAGTATTTCAATGTGCACCATGCAAACATCATATATTGTTGTTAAAAGCTTGGTGAATCACCACCGCCAACACAAAGGAATAGAATGACAAAATCACAGAATGGTTTTGGGTTGGAAGGGACCTCTGGAGGTCATCTAGTCCAACCCCCCTGCAGTGGGCAGGGACATCCCCAGCTAAACCCTACGGCAACCCGGTATTCCCAGGTGGTCTCCCATCCAAGTACTAACCGGGCCCAACCGTGCTTGACTTCCGAGATCAGATAAGATCGGGCCTTCTCAGGGTGGTATGGCCGTCAAATAGTTACTAACCAAAAAGGACCTCCATTACTTTCACCTCTTATTTGTGAAATATTGTTGGATCCGTGTGAAGATAAAATGCTTGCATGTGAAGTAGTCTTTGAATGGCTGCAAGCACTATTCCTTCAAGTGGTAAAGCTCATTAGAACAAATTCACAATAGAAATGCTGTTCTGTTTTTCTTTTCCATACAGGAATTTAAAAATGAATTGGAATACTAAAGATAGACATAAACCTTATCTTAATAAGGCAACAAATCAGCTGTGCAGAAGACTTTTCTTTCTCAATTTAGAATTCCAAACAACTTGTACAGTTTCTTTACAAAGATGTTTATTTGTAAATGTATGATGTAAATGTACGATGTTAATGCAAGCTAGTCACAAGTAAAAATGTTTCTGAAATTCTGGTTTTGAAACGAAAAGGTTTCAAAGAAATCTTCCAATATCAGTTACTTGTGAATGAATTAGGCACTCCATACTAAATTTCATGAGTTTGTGGTACACTGTTGGGAATTAGGCGAACTACCATCAGACCATCGTGATGCAGTCATCATCACTTTGTATAAGAAGAAAGGAGCTAAATCAGACTGTTCCAGTTACCGTGGGATCACTTTGCTCTCCATTGCTGGTAAAATTCTAGCAAGAATACTCTTGAACAGACTAATCCCGGCTATAGCAGAAGGAATTTTACCTGAAAGCCAATGTGGTTTTAGAGCCAACAGGAGTACCACAGACATGATATTTGTTCTAAGACAACTGCAAGAAAAATGTAGGGAACAGAACAAAGGTCTCTATGTAACCTTTGTTGATCTCACCAAGGCTTTTGATAGTGTGAGCAGAAATGGTCTATGGCAGATTTTGGAATGTTTAGGTTGTCCCCCCAAGTTTCTTAAAATGATTATCCTATTACATGAGAATCAGCATGGCCAAGTCAGATACGGCGATGCACTTTCTGAGCCCTTTCTAATAACTAATGGCGTGAAACAAGGCTGCGTTCTTGCACCAACTCTATTCACACTCTTTT
>VWZO01015726.1:524-18521 GCA_013396975.1 Bucco capensis
CCAACCACAACATTCTGGGCTCTGTCCTTCAGCCAGTTCCCAATCCATCTCACAGCACAGTTTCCCAATCCACGCTTCTTAAGTTTGGCAATGAGGATACCATGGGAGACAGTATCGAAAGCTTTGCTAAAGTCAAGAAAAAACACACCCACCGCCGTCCCCTCATCTATCCATCTAGTTATGCCGTCATAAAAGGCTATCAGATTAGTCAAGCATGACTTCCCCTTACAGAATCCATGGTGACTACTTGTGATAAACCTCCTCTCCTCCAAATGCGTGGAGATGGTGGCAAGAACAAGCTGTTCCATCACCTTTCCAGGGATGGAGGTGAGGCTGACTGGCCTGTAGTTTCTGGGGTCGTCTTTCTTGCCATTTTTGAAGATTGGGATAACATTGGCCTTCCTCCATTCCTCAGGCACCTCTCCCGTCCTCCAGAACCTCTCAAAGATCATGGAGAGCGGCCTTGCAATGACCTCTGCCATTTCTCCCAGCACCCACGGGTGCATCCCATCCAGGCCCATGGACTTGTGGATGTCCAGATTGCTCAACTGATCTCTGACCAAAGCCTCATCAACTGATGATGCATGTTTTTGCATAAGTAAAAAGGGTTTTTTTAATTCAGAACTTTTATTTTCAAAGCCTATGCAACTCCATTATCAAAACTTCTTTTATATTACATGTTTCATTGCAGACAGTATATATTAGGTAATCCAACCCAGTGTCCAGAATACAAAGAAAAAAAGGATTTACCCAGTTAGCTTTTTGAATTACTGTATCCAGTTGAAAACTCATATACTGAATTTTATATTGAATCTGTAGGTCTGTGATTTACTGAGTTGTGTGTAGTTCATCATGTTAAGAATCTATCAATAACAAGTTCAGAAGTTATGCATGCTTTTAAAGGAATACTAGTCCATCATTTCTCTTTACAATTACAACTGTATAATCAGAATTTCCATCTTTTTGACTGACTCTGTATCTTCCAAAACTTTGTTAAAATGCACTAGAAGTGAAATAAAGATTTAAATCTGTCATGCACTCTTTTGGTACTAGAAGATTTCCCTGCAGGGACTTGGTTTAAATTAATCTTTAGACTGCTCAGGAAATTTCTGTGTAATCATAAAAGCAGTCATGACAGAACATGTTTTTTCAAGAGTTGTCTAATAATAGTTCTGGCTCATTCCCAACTTACTGGAGATGCTGTATTAACTATTCCTTCCAGGGAATTAAAATTATGCACAGTTTTTTTATTATGTTGTTGAAATGCAACAAAATTGTAGGAGTGCTGAAATATTATCAATTTCCTTAACCTCAGATAAAGTGATTCTGGCACATGCTTTCTCCTTCCTGATTTTGTGATCAAACAGTGTGTGTTCTGCTGCCACTCAAGAGTTTATTTTCCATATGACAGTGCTGATTAGACCCAGTCCTAGACTCACCTATGAATCTTGGGTCATCAGTTTTTAATACTTATTTTTCTGTGCTTCATTTTCCTTCACCCTTCTCTGGCCTTCCTGAAATAACTTTAGGATAATAGAAACATTGGTTGGAAAAGACTGCTGGATATATCTTGTCCAACCTCCTGTTTGAAGCAGTACCAAGAGCAGTCAGACATGACTGCACATGGGCTGGTGTTGTATGACTTGACCCTTTAGTCACATCTTCACTAGAGTAAAGGAGCCTAGTCACAGGTGACCTTTTGTCACACATAATGCAGTCTAGTCCCTCCCAGTTTCTTCACATACTCCTAGAGAGCCCAACACCTGGACAAAATATTCTAGATAGGACTTACCTGTTGCCAAGTAGTTGAAGTGAATCACTGATTTGTTTGCCACAGACCTCCTGATGCAGCCTGGTGTGTGATTTGTCTTGTTTCTAGTGAGAATACACCTTTGCCTCATACTCCACACCTATTGACCATAAACTTGGGCATGGGTTGGGTAGGGCTGGTACTCAGTCAGTCCCCAGCCTAAGTTATTGTAATTCAATTGCTAGAGCAAAGGGTTGCATTTCACCTCAGTAAACTTTGTGAGTTTCTGTTGGCCCAGTCATCCATGACTTTACCATTTGCTGCGTTAACTGCTGTGCCTGTTTCCCACAGTTTACTGTCACCTGAATGTCGTACATACATATTCTGTCTATCCGCTTTTCTCCAGGTTGTTGAGGAAGCTGCTGAAGAGCAGCAGTCTCCAGAATATGCTACCCAGAAACTACCAATTGTTGCTATTTTCTCACTCCTGGCCCAAACCTCTGAAACGAAGAGGATTTTCATCCCTCAGAATTTCCAGTCATCATTTTTTACAGAATGAAATTATTTAGGAGAAGCAGGCTGGAAAAGTGCAGTACAAGAGACCCATTTATGACTTCAGAGTAGAGACGGTCTTCTGCACCAGACTGAGGGTTGCTCAGGATGGAGCAGATCTGTTCTTGTACTTCTTCCTATATTCTTTAGTCTTTTTTGCTTAATAGGAGATAACAATCTTTCTGTTCTTTCTGATCTGTTTCTGAAGATCATAAGGAGTAAGATGGATGCACCTTTTTGTAATTTCATAGTGTGAATTATTATATTTTACTTTCTCAACCAGAAGTCAAGTGAATGGCTTGAATGCTGAGAGAAGAATTTGGAGATTGTATTGGTAAAATCACTATCTGTAGGGTAAAAATATCTGTTTATTTTGAGAACTGAAAATACTTCTCGTAATATATAAGAGTTATAATTCATGAAGTTGCTTTTTTGTCATGTTTATTTCTTATACAGAGCTAAATCCTTCAAAGTCTTCAAGGAAATACCATTAGGATGCATCTTGTTGGCATCTCATTTTTTCACACCTGCACTGAGGATTGCAGGATCAATTCTCACCTTGTCAAACTCTACTGAAGAATAAAACTACTGTAACTTGGAATCTTGCTGTGGTAGTAAATACTTTCACAGATGCTATCCGCTGCTTTGAGACTATAGGCAGCTGCTTTAACATCACTTGTAGTCAAAACAGATTCCCTGTTAGCTATTATTATACTTCTGTCAGAAGAGTAGTTGAACTAAACTGTCTGGCACCGAGTTGGGTTTTCCTGGCAAGAATTAGGTAGCCAACAGTGGACTCTGAGAAATGCTGGCACCAAAATTATTGTAATATCATTAGGCACTTGGTTTTTTATAGTTGAAGTTATTCTACTATTTAATCGACCTTTAAAGCCCTCACATTATCTCCATCTCAGTTGAAAAATTTGTGTAGAGGTTTTGTTTTAGGCCTCACAAAAATCTGCCCTGTACTTGTCCTTAGAAGACAGGTTAGATACTATACCCAACAAGCTACTTTAGCCCAGAAGCCTCTCAGGCAGCTCATACACTCTCAGTAGACAAGATATGGTCTTTTTTTATTAGACTGCTACCCAAACTGTATCTATCATGCTCTCTTGTAGAAAATTGGATCTAAGCTTTGCTATATTAAGAAAAATATTCCAGAGGTTAGGAAAATAAGACTCTTTTTAATTTTCTCACAATGTTGAAATGACTATCTTTAAAATAATTATTTTCTAGCTGAGGTTCTCCCTTTAAGTATGTTACAATCTCAGCTTTATTATTAGCCTTCAACCTTTCAGAAATCCACAAGGAGCACAAATTCTCTGTGTGCTAATCCTTCTGCTCAGGTATTGCTTACTTAAGATAATTTTGAAGTCTGTACAAAATTCTTCTTACTAGTTCTTTTTGATTAGTAAAATTAATTTCCAAATAGTTTACTCTGTCTTTTGGAGAAATTCAGAATCTTTACACCTGTCTTTCTTGTAAAGAAGTGTAATTCTCTCCCTTCTTTCATCTGGGGTCTTACAGGCAGTCACGTAGCTACACTTCTGAATTACTTATCAGCAGCTGTGAAAAAGAGTTAAAAAGTAATTTTAACTAATTAAATGATGAAACACAACTACTGTTCATGGCGTGTTGACAAAATAAATACCCTATGAGAAAGAGGAGATTTTACCTTTTGAGTTATATAATCATAGACTCACAGAATGGTTTGGGCTAGAAGGGACCTTTCAAGGTCACCTGGTCCAGCCCCTCTGCAGTGAGCAGGGACATCATACTCAGAGCCCTCTCCAGTGATGAGATCCTGAAGGCTGTATTCCAGTGGGTTTCCACTGTGTCTCCAGTTTTAGGGGTTTAGATGCGTGCTCTCTGTTTACATGGCATGGCAGTGGCTTTTATTACATCTTGTAAAATGATTCTCTTGTGCTAAGTCCTCATCTCTTTTCTTGAGGTGCTTTTAAATGTCCTCTACTCCTACTGCAACAGAAGAAATACTGGCTCAAAAATGGGAAGGACATTGAATCACATCAGAAATTAAAGCAAAGAGACCATAAATGAGTTCTGTAGAAGTGTGTTATAGTTTGAATGAAATAATGAGACTTGNCGCTGCAGCCCAAATCAGGACAAAGTAGCATTTTTTTAAGGTGGTTACCTTCTTAATATAACTTGGAACATCCCCTCCGTGATAGATAAGCAAGCTTCAGAGAAGGGAAGTTATTAAGATTAAAAATTCACAGCCAAGTAAGCTAAAAAGTAAGGTGCAGAAGAAGTGATAATTGATAGTGGTCAATGGAAGATTGATGTAACAGACTACATATTCTCTGCTGGAATTGTAAATGAGAGTAAAAATGGAAAGAGGCCAATGGGCATCCATTCCTATCATACATTATTGCATCCTTGTGGTTGCTACAGAATTGTGCAAATACGGATACATTTATTATTCTTTGTTATTCAATAATTAAAGGAATAAAATTATATAACCATATATATTTATAATCATATAATATTGTTAATGAAAATAGTTAATTACTATCAGTGGCTTGGACACATCTAGTTTTTATCTCTCTCATCCTTTGAGTAAGTGGGGTAATGCAAAAGTGACATAAAACTAGCTTGTCTAATTATTTCCTTATATTTGAAAACAGCAGTTTTTTTCAACCAGAATTCTATTTCTCATAAGGTAGTGAAGGTCCAAAGCTTCTGGTCCAAATTTCTGACTAGTTTTATCCAAAGTCTATATGTACTTTGCATGTTATTCAAAAGAGAACCATTATCATTTCAAAATATATTTCACTTATGATTATGGTAAAGTATTGATAATGTGATGGGTGTATTATGCAGAAGTAAGACAGCTATAGAAATGAATGACTGAAGAGCAATTTGCTTATTTGATGGATTTTCAAACATAGCTTGAAAACATGCTATACAGGAGTAGAAACATGAAGAAAACTAACAGTGCTAGATAACAAGTTTCAGCATGAAAGTAAATCAGGTGTAGAATGACATTTTTAACAGCATGTAAGATAAATTTCAAATTATGTGTATGCCCACATATATTAATGTACCATTTTCTCTTAAGGGATTTTCTGACTTCTATTTGTATATATTTAGTACTAGTGATCCAAAAGCATTTTAAGTCTTCCATATAACTCAGATTTTTTTTTTTTCCTTTTTCAGGACATTTCTGAACAATTCTGAAGAACATCTTCCTCAAGATTTTTCAAAACTCTTTTATCATCCCTTACACTGGTTATTTTGCATACCATCATCCTGTTCTTCTCTTCTGAAGTGAGTACCAAAAGTTGATTGTTGTAAAGGAATCGCCAGATAGATAGTCAATATTGATCAAATATTGTTAGAACATTTTGGAAAAAGGATAGCTGAATAAACGTCTAATTAATATTATTAAGAAACTTTTTTTTTTCAATTAATTGCAGGTTTCCCTAATCTTTACACTTTTAAAAGTCTGTAAGAGAGGTCATGATGAAAGCAGTAGTGCACTGTGTAGCTTTTTGCTAGTACATCCATTATGATTAGTATTTGAATTATCTGTAAGGTTTTCTTACCGTAATTAAAGAGTATATAGCTTTTGAAAATAATGTAGTTCAGCACAGTTGCTGTTTTGAAAGACTTATATTTAAAAGGGAGATAAAGGCTGTATCTCTCTGTTTATGATTGCTGGTTAGGAAAAAAAAAGGTTTGATATATAAATAACTCATTATGTGGTGCTTGATCGTAGTTGAGTTTTTGGGAGATCATTGCATGATGAGAGGCAAAAGCTTAATTTCTTCTGTGTCACTGCATATAATGACAAATTACATATGAGCCATATGCTACCAGCTGTGCTGTCATTCCCTTTCTAATTTTGAGCCTGAAACACTCCCACACCAGTGTAGATACTCTTCTAACCCCTTCACCTCCTCCTCCTCCTCTTCAAAAGTTATTTCCTGAGAGATTTTCACTCTCCATTTTCATGAAAAGCTGCTTTTGTGAGCTCTTATTGTGTTTTCTAAGAAAACATCTTTAAATTTTGAAGGAATACATTATCATATAAGTGGTGACCTATAGTGACCTTATTGACGACCAATGTGCTGTGGATTTATTACCTCTTACCTTGTACACACCGTATCTTCTATCTTGTACATCACATTGTCTTCCTGATGATTTTACCCTGTACTACACAAAATATACTGATTTCTCTGCATAGCCTTCATTTCTCAGCAGTACTGTACCTCCTTCCTTGGTGCCTCTGATACCTGCTGAGCCAGAGGCAATTGATGCTGTGACTGAGTCGAAGTTGTATGATTGGCTAACCAAAATGCCAAACAGAGTGAATAAATAAATGTCTGAACTCAAAATATGTTCTTTTCCTTGCTTGAAACAGTAATTTAAGTTTTTCTAAAGCCTGGAATATCATGTGTTTTTACCTCTCAATTGAGCTTCAAGGAAATTTGTCAGTGGCTTCATAAGTTATGCTTGGGTAGGGAGAAAGGAGAGGATAAGGAGGTTTATAGGGGTGGGATTTACTGCATGATCACTTAAACAGGGATCTACTCTATTTCTGAGAAAATTTATGCTTCATTAAGGACAATTTTCATCATAGAAAAGATGATAAGCTTTTTGATGTCATATTCCAAGGCCAGCACTCAAAATTTAAATTATACTGTGAATTATGAGTTTTGGGGGATGACTTCACAAGTGAGTACCCTCTTCTGTGTAAAAGTATGTAAAGCAAATGCAGGCACCATTTCAGTCTGACATAATTCTCTTTTTTGAGGTGGAATTAGGATTTTACAGATGCTATTCAGTACAGATTTGTCTTAGATAAATAGNTTCTATCTGTATATATTTAGTACTAGTGATCCAAAAGCATTTTAAGTCTTCCATATAACTCAGATTTTTTTTTTTTCCTTTTTCAGGACATTTCTGAACAATTCTGAAGAACATCTTCCTCAAGATTTTTCAAAACTCTTTTATCATCCCTTACACTGGTTATTTTGCATACCATCATCCTGTTCTTCTCTTCTGAAGTGAGTACCAAAAGTTGATTGTTGTAAAGGAATCGCCAGATAGATAGTCAATATTGATCAAATATTGTTAGAACATTTTGGAAAAAGGATAGCTGAATAAACGTCTAATTAATATTATTAAGAAACTTTTTTTTTTCAATTAATTGCAGGTTTCCCTAATCTTTACACTTTTAAAAGTCTGTAAGAGAGGTCATGATGAAAGCAGTAGTGCACTGTGTAGCTTTTTGCTAGTACATCCATTATGATTAGTATTTGAATTATCTGTAAGGTTTTCTTACCGTAATTAAAGAGTATATAGCTTTTGAAAATAATGTAGTTCAGCACAGTTGCTGTTTTGAAAGACTTATATTTAAAAGGGAGATAAAGGCTGTATCTCTCTGTTTATGATTGCTGGTTAGGAAAAAAAAAGGTTTGATATATAAATAACTCATTATGTGGTGCTTGATCGTAGTTGAGTTTTTGGGAGATCATTGCATGATGAGAGGCAAAAGCTTAATTTCTTCTGTGTCACTGCATATAATGACAAATTACATATGAGCCATATGCTACCAGCTGTGCTGTCATTCCCTTTCTAATTTTGAGCCTGAAACACTCCCACACCAGTGTAGATACTCTTCTAACCCCTTCACCTCCTCCTCCTCCTCTTCAAAAGTTATTTCCTGAGAGATTTTCACTCTCCATTTTCATGAAAAGCTGCTTTTGTGAGCTCTTATTGTGTTTTCTAAGAAAACATCTTTAAATTTTGAAGGAATACATTATCATATAAGTGGTGACCTATAGTGACCTTATTGACGACCAATGTGCTGTGGATTTATTACCTCTTACCTTGTACACACCGTATCTTCTATCTTGTACATCACATTGTCTTCCTGATGATTTTACCCTGTACTACACAAAATATACTGATTTCTCTGCATAGCCTTCATTTCTCAGCAGTACTGTACCTCCTTCCTTGGTGCCTCTGATACCTGCTGAGCCAGAGGCAATTGATGCTGTGACTGAGTCGAAGTTGTATGATTGGCTAACCAAAATGCCAAACAGAGTGAATAAATAAATGTCTGAACTCAAAATATGTTCTTTTCCTTGCTTGAAACAGTAATTTAAGTTTTTCTAAAGCCTGGAATATCATGTGTTTTTACCTCTCAATTGAGCTTCAAGGAAATTTGTCAGTGGCTTCATAAGTTATGCTTGGGTAGGGAGAAAGGAGAGGATAAGGAGGTTTATAGGGGTGGGATTTACTGCATGATCACTTAAACAGGGATCTACTCTATTTCTGAGAAAATTTATGCTTCATTAAGGACAATTTTCATCATAGAAAAGATGATAAGCTTTTTGATGTCATATTCCAAGGCCAGCACTCAAAATTTAAATTATACTGTGAATTATGAGTTTTGGGGGATGACTTCACAAGTGAGTACCCTCTTCTGTGTAAAAGTATGTAAAGCAAATGCAGGCACCATTTCAGTCTGACATAATTCTCTTTTTTGAGGTGGAATTAGGATTTTACAGATGCTATTCAGTACAGATTTGTCTTAGATAAATAGCAGAAAACTATCCCAGTGCTATCCAATACTTACATATCATGAGGTATCCAAAGCTATCTAGCACCCTGATGGAAGGTGAGAAAATACTCATCTTCTTGTCCACCAAAATGGTGGCAAATGAGAAGTCCAAAAGAAAGCTCATATTTGAGGAGATATGGTTAAGTGTATCTGTGTGAGGATGATCCATATATGATAAGCCATCTGTACTGTCCTGGTGATAATGGGTCAACTATGTTGGTAAAATATTTACGTTTTCTTTGAACAGCATACCTTTCAGCTGCTCTGAAGAAAACAGTGAAACAAGTTGTATGGAACGAAGTACTTTGAGGGATATATTCTGAGGTGTTCTAATTTTGTTACATTTTATAGTGTATATTTGTGTCATAGAAGCTTTTCTTTCTTGAAATAGAGCATCTAGAGTATTAACCTGACACATTGTGTTTAATTATTGCAGAGACTGTTTTTCAGATCATCCTAATTCTTCCTGAATTGTTCGATGGTTTTACTTCTTACAGTTCATAAAAATATATATTCACTTTCTATAACAGAACTGGAAGCATAGGCCATTGTACACCTCTCAGCTGTAGCCACCTAGTTTTTAACTGAAGACTCTAATCTGAAATGTATTTACCTGTTAAGTATTTGCTCTTCCTAAGCTTGGTATGTCAAGAGAAAGTTTTGCTAGTTTCATTGTTTACACAGATTTACTACATTATTTTTCATCCCTAAAAATGGCTACAGTCTGTTTTCTTTTTATCTAATTTTTATCTAATTTGACTTCAGCATCTTTATCAATATTAACATCATTAACATGAATTAGTGTTAATGTTTATGATGCCTAAAATTCTGGAAAATAGGTACTTGGCACAAAGTTAATGGAGAAAGATAAAGTTACCTTTAATTGAAATTCCACCCCTTCGAGATCTTGTACATGAATGCGCTTGCAGATCTAAGGGGTTACCCCTTTTTTATACCCTTCTAGCAATTAACATGTAGGATATCTATAGCCAACCCTGGGCACAGCTTTCTCCCATACCCCACCCCCAGTGGTCTTCCTATCTGCCCCTTGGAGAGGGTCCAAGCTGTTTGTAGGCACCTCTCACAGCATCATGCCCTTGGTGAGGCCTGAGAAAGTCCAAGGTAGTGCTCTAAGAATGTACCCAGCGGCTTCTATTATGCAAACAGTCCAGGAAGTTTACATAGTCCTAAAAGTTCTAACAATCTACAAAACATACTAAATCTTCAGGCATCATTTATTTGCCTTATAAAATCTCAAACTTATCATTTGAGGTATTCTTCCCCCCCACCCCCATCTTGGATACAAACCAAAATAACACAGTTGGTTATCACACTAAATAATTACTGATAACATTTATTACAGTTCCTCTAGTGGTAATTGTGATTCATTCTTTGCTTCATTTGGGGTTTATAATCATGCCATTTGCAAATCAGAATTCTAGGGGTTTTTTTTCTTTTACTGTACAAAACTGAACATTTATATGCGTGATATTTATATGTACTTCACCTTTTGTCACCTTTTATGAGGCTAGTCTTATTTTCACTAGTACTGAGCTACGAGGATGGGAGAACATATGCCTCTCCATATGCATGTTACAGAACTTCTCAGTGCATTTATTGGTGCTAGCTTCATGGCTGTAGGGAATGTCTGCTGTATTTTATTTTTCCTCCAAGTGAGTCACACCATTGTACATTTCAATTTGCAAGAGGCTTAAAGAGCCAAGAACTGGTGTATATTACAACATGATAACTTCCCATCTGGTCAATGACAGACAAGTTTTATTTCAACTCAAATACTCTAAAAATGGCATTTATTTCTGAAGTAATTTAAAATATTATCCTTCATAAATCTAATTGACCAAGCTTGTCCCTTTTCTTATAGTTGGAGGGCAGTGAGTGACCTTATTAGAAATGATAATGTGGCATTCAAGGGACAATCAAAATTAAGCTGGCCTGTGTATTTTAACTGAATTAGTGAAGTGTTGAGTTTGCTCTCAGCCACAGCTGAGAATATAATAATTGTTTTGATTTAAACTTTAATTACATACTGGTAATTAGTTCTTAACATACATGAGAGTTTATATATATATAACTAATCTTGAACATACAGAAATTAAGATAATACTAGTAAGAATGCAAAGCCCTAATGTTGAAAGTTTAGTGCAATATGTGTTTTAAATACAAAAAAAGTTATTTTGGCTGTGAGTTCTATTCAAGATTTAACAGTATATGTGCATATATTTTTGATCAATATTATTAGAATCCAGTATGTGCTTATATGCAGATATCTAATTGTTGAGACAATACTACATTATCAATGGTTGTATATATAATACATCAGATGAAAAGCACAAAAGCCGTGCATAAGTTTTCATGTCACATACATTGCTCATCAATACATATGTAATTGTTTTACTGTAAAAATCCCATAGGCAGAGGTGTATAAAATCATCCTTTAGTCAAATCCTCCTTTATCCTCTTTTCCCAGGGAAGCTGATGGAGCAGATCATCCTGAGTTCCATCATGCAGCACATGCAGGACAACCAGGTGATCAGCCCAGTCAGCATGGCTTTATGAAGGGCAGGTCCTGTTTAACAAACCTGATCTCCTTCTATGACTGGGTGACCCGCTTGCTGGATGAAGGAAAGGCTGTGGATGTTATTTATCTTGATTTTAGTAAATCGTTTGACACAGTTGCCCACGGCCTTCTCCTAGAGAAATTCAGTGCTCTTGGCTTGGATGGGCATACGCTTCCCTGGGTTAAAAACTGGATAGATGGCCGAGTCCAAAGAGTTGTGATCAATGGAGTTCAATCCAGTTGGCAGCCAGTCACGAGTGGGGTCCCACAAGGCTCAGTACTGGGGCCACTGCTGTTTAACATCTTCATCAATGATTTGGACNGGGACATTGAGGTTCTGGAGACAGTACAGAGGCAGACTACCAAGCTGGTAAAGGGCTTAGAGCATAAGCCTTATGAGGAAAGACTGAGGGATCTGGGCCTGTTCAGTCTGGAAAAGAGGAGACTGAGGGGAGACCTCATTGCTCTCTATAACTACCTGAAGGGAGGTTGTAGAGAGGCAGGGACTGGTCTGTTCTCCCTGGTGGAGAGTGATAGGACAAGGGGAAATGGATGGAAATTGCGCCAGGGGAGGTTCAGGTTAGATATTAGGAAGAATTTCTTTGCTGAAAGGGTTGTCAGCCATTGGAACAGGCTGCCCAGGGAGGGGGTTGAGTCACCATCCCTGGAGGTGTTTAAGAGACAGGTGGATGTTGCATTGGAGGGCATCATTTAGCAGGCTGATAGGGCTAGGACTAACGCCGGACTCAATGATCTTCAAGGTCTCTTCCAGCTGTAACTGTTCTATGATTCTAAATGAGTATTAACTGAAGTTTTCACATAATAATGTGTTGTAAAGATTCTGGTGGGAAACAGGGTTATGGAAGCTTGGTTTCCTTCAGTTACTTCAAGGTTGCCCTACAAGATAACTGCTTTTCTGGTAACAGGAGCTTACATACACATGAGGGAATAAACGAGAGGAGTATATCAGCTGGCATTTTCATTTCCAGACTTAGCAGGTTTGTGTTAGGTATATTGTCTGTATAGCAACCTTGATGGAACAGCAAAGTTTTTGTGCAGTCTTCTCTGGCTCTTTTGATGCATACAAACAGGCAGAGTTGGGTAGTGGCACACGTGGCTGAGTCAGATGGTCATAGAAGTGCACAGTGTTGGGCAACCACCAACAGCATAATGTTTAACAAGGGCAAGTGCCGCACTTTGCACCTGGGACAGTGAAACCATGGATGTATGTATAGACTAGGGAAGGAGAAGCTGGAGAGCAGCACTGCTGAAAGGGACCTCGGGGTCCTGGTTGGTATCAGAGTGAACGTGAGTCAGCGGTGTGCTCTGGAAGCCAGGAGGGCCAACTGTGTCCTGGGGTGCATTAGAAACAGCATTGCGAGCTGTTCAAGAGAGGTGATTGTCCTGCTCTACTCTGCACTGGTGGGGCCTCACCTTGAGTATCACAGTATCACAGTATGTCAGGGGTAGAAAGATCATCTAGTCCAACCCCCCCTGACAGAGCAGGATCACCTAGATGAGATCATACAGGAATGCATCCAGGTGGCTCTTAAATGTCTCCAGAGAAGACGAATCCACAGCCCTCCAGGGCAGCCTGTTCCAGTGCTCTGTCACCCTTACTGCAAAAAAGTTCCTCCTCATATTAATGCTAAACCTCCTGTGGTCCAACTTTCTCCCATTCCCTCTTGTCCTAACATTAGATGACATTGAGAAGAGCCTGGCTCCCTCCTCCTGACACTCTCCCTTAACATATTTGTAAACATTAATGAGGTCTCTTCTTTTCCAGGCTGAAGACACCCAGCTCTCTCAGCCTGTCCTCATAGGGCAGGTGCTCCACTCCTTTAATAATCTTGGTGGCCCTGTGCTGGACTCTCTCCAGCAGCTCCCTATCCTTCTTGAGCTGAGGGGCCCAGAACTGGACACAGTANCTATCCTTCTTGAGCTGAGGGGCCCAGAACTGGACACAGTATTCCAGGTGGGGCCTCACCAGGGCAGAGTAGAGGGCGAGAATAACCTCTGCTGGCCACACTCCTCTTAATACATCCCAGGATACCATTGGGCCTCTTGGCCACAAGGGCACATTGCTGGGTCTTGGTACTGTGTGCAGTTTTGGGCCCTGCATTATAAGAAAGATCTGAAGCTATTAGAGAGCGTCCAGAGGAGGGCTATGAAGATGGTGAAGGGTCTGAAAGGGAAGCCTTACAAGGGGTGGCTGAGGTCACTTGGTTTGTTTAGTCTGGAGGAGACTGAGGGGAGACCTCATTGCTGCATTCCCCTCCTGAATCATGAGGGGAAGCATAGGAGCAGGCACTGACCTCTTCACTCTTGTGCGCAGCAATAGGACCAGAGGAAACGGAATGAAACTGAGCCAGGAGAGGCTCAGGCTAGATATCAGAAAAAGGCTTTTCACCCAGAGGAAAGTTAGACTCTGGAACAGCCTCCCTAGAGAAGTGGTCACATCACTAAGCTTGACAGAGTTCAAGAAGCACTTGGACAATGTTATTAGGCAGATAGTGTTATGCTTGGGTGTCCTACACAGAAGCAGGACTTTGACTCAATGATCCTTGAGGATCCCTTCCAACTTAGAATAATGTGATCCTGTGAATTCTATCCTCTCCCTTAGAAGAGCCACATGAACCTCTTTTAGTTCTGTCCCAGTTGCTGTGTATAAATGTCACATAAAGTACACGTGCAGAGGCATAGAAATCCTCTCCTAGTCTGACAGGAAAATATAGCTCCTGATGAAGACGACTTTAACTGATGCTGAAGGTGTTTGTTGTGTGCAAACTGGCAGATAATGTTTATGCCTGCAGAGTTAACACGTCAGTGCATATGTAGTTTTTACACTGATGCATGTAAAATTTGTGTGCATAAAAGTTTACATACTGTTGGCACATAAAGTTGCAGTGTTATCAACTAGTGTTGTATAAACTTGTAGCCAAAATGAGTAAATACAATGGTTGAACAGCAGCTGAAAATTTGAAAACCTTCAAAATAATGAAAAATTAAGCTTTCAAGGAAGAAAGAATACCCACAACCCAATTTTGAAAACTTCTTTTAAAAAATGTTTCAAGAAGAAGAAAATAGTAAATGCAATGGGTGATAAACATCTTGCAGGACAAGATTTTTTCTTTAAGTTATGTTTTTTAGATTTAATTTCTCCAATGTGAGTTTAGCAGTTGGTGTTGGGTCATTGGCTGAGGGCAGAGGAAGCCCTGAAATATTTTTGTTTGGAAACCTAAACTTTTGCAGAACATGGAAACCACAAATGGGAAACAAACTGCAATCTCCTTAAAAGCTGATGAATTGGTACCATGCTTTCTCAATTCCCTTTGCCAGCCTAATATTTCAGGTGAATTTTTCAGGACCTGTAAGAATTGGTCAACCTCATGCGGAGTCCTGCAGCCTCTTCGAGCATTCTCTCTGTTTTTTAATTAAGAGCTTTGTATACTTCATCAAGGACATTTCAGAGCTCTTACTAAACCATTAATGTTACAGTGAACTAAAGCATAATAGCCTTAAATTTATTGAAGCACAACAAAAAATCCTTTTGCCTGGTAGAGCGAGGCAAACATGGCTCCATGAAAGAGGTAAGTGAGGTTGCTTTGTATCAGTTGTAACTTTGGCAGACTACCAAATGTTAATTTGCTTTTAGCTGGTTGAGATTAAATGTAATTCCTTCCCTGAGCTGCCTTAAAGTGAGCAAGCGTGAAAGTATTTGCAGAATAATCTGGGAGGAATTGACATTTAAGGGAGTTAGCATGACATCTGCACTTTAAGGATATTAATTTCGTAGATAAATTAACTGCATTATTCTGTCTTTATCTTAACGTTTTGAAAGGACTCCATCAGCCAGAGAAATGGCAGCCCAGGGTCAGCTGAAACTGCTTTTATCCCAGCCATACTGTAATTTGAACTTGCTCTTGGAAACATTGCTGCTTCATGATTGTCTCTTGGTGAAAATTTTACTGAGAAGTTCAAGTAAGTATTTTTCCTGTCAATCCTTATCAGAGTATCAGTGAGAAACACAAATTCATTTTTAACCACTTAAATACTGAAGGAAGGCTGCCAACCATTTTGGAGAGGGTTATTAGTAGCCTCTTAGTTATGAATAGGATACTTCTTGGATGGGTAAAAAAAAAAAAAATCATCCTTTTTTTTTTTTAATTTTTAAGTGAGAATGTTTTGAAGTCAATCTTGTCTAAAAGTTAGAGTCAAAAAGTCAATTTTATTCATAGTTTCAATGTAGACTACAGTTTGGTAGAACAGGCTGCTGTTGTAAATGCAAAGGAGTCAAAATGAGTTTGAACTTACTAGAACTTTGATACAACAACTGCTTTACAGAGATTTTAAAAATGTAGATGGGTAGTCTGAAAGATCACTTTCAAAATTTTGATTCAGCAGTGAAATCTTAGAGTTTTTGTTCAATTTATTTTAAGTTTGTCACTATAGACATTCTAGAGGTAGATTTTTATGTTTCCTCATGTTAATACTGTCATTAATGCTATTATGAAAGTAGAACAAATAAAAAAATGGTCCAACAGAGTTTTCTTTTCATTCTGCTAATACTGTGTTTGAAGCAACAAACTTTATCACATCTTTCCTTCTACTAACTTTCAGATCAGATGATCAGATTGTTAAGCTAATGGTACAATCACCTGTTTGACATAATCTTGCAGTAATAGTGAATGAGACTATCAGCTTCTTTCTTTCTTTAGCAGAAGAATTCTCCCTACTTATTAAAAAAACTAGTAAGTTCAGATAATATTCACTGTAACATAATTTAGTTTTGTCATTTTAAAGTGGTCTAACGTTTGTCAGGGGTACCACGTTGCTTCCACTTCCATCATGCCTCTTATTGAGAGCTGGACTGCATTCATTTGGCTATTCAAATACCTGTCATATTTTAGAAAGACTGACAAATGTTTGATCAGGATCATATTCTTACCCTAGTCTTACCCAGTATTGAAATTTTACTAACTGCTGAAATTATCACAGATATTAAGTGACAGAATACATTAATCTGTTGAATGACCAACCTCATGCGCTTCAGGGAAATATATGCTACTTTGAATTAGAAAATGTGCTATTTACACAGACTTTATGAATGTAGTTACAGTACTGGTGTGAATAAAGTTTCAGTTTAGATAAAGTTGAAAACTGTGATGAAACCTTCTAAATGAAGATTTTCATCATCTAAATGATGAAACCTGGTTGAAACCTCCTAGATTAATTTCAGTGGGGTTGATTATCTAATGATAAAATGATTGCCTTTTTTATTCCTGCTCCTTTGCAGCACCTTCCTTCCTGATGTTATATAAGCTAATTTTTTTTAGTATGTGAGCTATTATGTATTATTACAAAGAAAGTTAGACTGATAAGCTATACCTTAGCACTAGCAATGACAGTTTAGCATTCTTCTATCAGCAGGATAAAATGCTTAAAGAATTATGTACTCAACAACAGTAAAATTTTGCAATGTTATGCATGCAATTTCATCCAATATTATGCATGAAAACAGAGAAAAAGCTAAGTATATTATATGTTTCAAGTGATTTGCCCTAGTGGTAACAAAAATCTCTAGTATTTAGCTAGATTGTAAGAAAATTTTTTATTAAGAAAAGCCTTTTCACATTTTGCTTTATTTTACCCTCAGTTTTTCCTTTTTGTGTTTAAAAATCAGGCCAGAACACAAAAGTTCTGTATAGATGCTTACATATAGAAGTTTTTAGGTAATTATAACTTTTCTTTGTGCATGTTGTAACAATACTTTGCAATACTTAGAGTAGGCATCACACAAAGACATCTAATTGTACTCACATGCTTAGTTATACCATATTCCCCATCATAGTAGGGAGTACTGTTGGGAATGGCAAAGTCGTCTCAGGAGAAGGAGTATTTTGGGGGCATGCACATATACATGATTTAGTGTTGCTAAATTTTCTAAGAAGGTTGTCACGTTTGTGGAGGCTGTTGAAATTCCATATGTGAACTATAAACTATCTGGACAGAGAAGTGACAAGATTGGAACTTTTTTTGTGCAATATGATGTATGAAATGTACATATATATATAGTAAAATACTCCTCAAATATGAATTTACTGCATCAAAAATAGTAAAAGCAATGAATCAGGATACCCAAAACTGAACTGTTTTTGTCTCCAGTGAGTATGGCTGCTGGGCAACTTTGAAAAGAGTTGAAAAATTGGATTTGCATACTGGACCTTTGTAAATTAAACTACGTTCCAAATAAACACAGCGGAGCAGACCTGTCTGGGCAAGCGGCACAGCCAGCACTTTCAAAGCGTGCGGGGATTTTTAAACTTTTTTTTTTTTTTTTAATTGAAGGAAAGCAACTATGGTTTCCACCTTGCAGAAAGTTTTGCAACACGTTTTTACCACAGTGGACATGGGAACCCAGACTGAGTGCCAACAGAAGCATACAGCCATCCAGGTTACATACTGCAGGGAATACCACAGCCTTTCCCAGGCAACAGGTGGCAATTCTGAGAACTGCTGTGTGTG
>VWZO01015729.1:0-22455 GCA_013396975.1 Bucco capensis
GTGAAGCCTAGCCATGACGATGACGAAATTATTCTAGTTATACCAGTAAAAGCCATAATGTAAATGCTTTCAGAGCATTTAAACTTTAAAACTGCTTAACTACATGTAACTTTGTTAGTAAATTACAGAACTAAGCAAAGCAAATTTAATCTCAAAATGAAGTTAAGTTTGTGTATTTACAAAGACATGGTATTTTTTCCCCATGTATGTATGGCTCCCTCTGCTGTCGGCACAGTTATCGCACCAGGGGTCACAGAAGACCCCAAGTGATTTTCAGACTGACTCACCTGTGCTGGATTTTTTCCCCATAGCCCTTCAATAACAACAGCACTGAGGTATACCCCTTCCCTTCTTAGTACTAATATCTATTAATCTATCAATTACTAATACTTTTTTTTACAGGCCAAATGGCTCAGCTATAATGTAAACTTGCTGACAATTAATTTTGTAATTTAAAGCAAGGGTTTGAGCAAGGGTTTGAGCTGTTCTTTACATTGCCGAGTTGGCATGCATTTCCCAGGCAATATAGAGAACATCACATTTATTAAACTAAGCCTTGGGCTTTCAGAAGACTTTACAAAAGGTTATGTTTGTAATCTTCAGTGTTTATTTTACTATGAAACCAACACATTCAGCAATAAGTCAGATTTATTGTGAAAATAAACACTTAAGGACCTTATAAATAGCTGTTAGAAAAGTTCCGTATGGCCTGCCAAAAGCCCCAAATGATTGGTTCATGAACTTTTCCTTGGTATGCTCTAATGGCTTGAAAAAATTGTTTATTTTTGAGTGGTTATGAATAGATGAGGATTATATTTCATCTACAGTCTCCATTAAAGTATCAGAATTTAGAAAACTTCCAAACTTTTAAGATACTCCCATTAAAAAAAATAAACTGTTGACAGCAGATATACATAATGGAATGGCGAAGTGGAGTGTTATTTTAAAGCTGCATTTACACAATGAGTTTCTCAATTTATCCGATTATATCCCCTAAAAAGAAAAAAAAAAACATTGCCCAATGATACTGCAAGACTTTAATTTCTAGCTTTACCTAAATGCCTACAGTAATTTCTACAGCACAGAGTAATGCAAAGAACTGTCTCTGCTTCATGAAGAAGGATCTTACATTGGCGTAGACTTACAGCAAATACGTTTTAATAAGCATAGGAGTTTTTCAGTGAGAGGACATGATCCCTAAGTCCTTTGGTATGCAGTGCCTTTATAGATTGGCTCCCTGGGAATGACAACATTTTCCCCAGTATCATGAAGTCAGCTATGTTTTTCAGATCACTCAGACTTCTTCAGATCTTTCCAGCACATAATCTGCACACAGAAACTGACATACTACCTCCAAAAACTAGGATGGAGAATTGTTCCTCTAAAACACAGCCATCTTTCTACAGCTGTGCAGAAAGACTGAAGTCCTCATCCTCAAACGTCAAAAGAATATCTGTACAAATATATTCCAGTGAGCATGAAACCAGTTGTCACTAATAAAAACCATATCAGAGCGGGTAATGTATTAGGGAAAGGTTTCTCAGTAGTGTTAATTAATACAGTAATAACAGGGAGGGCCAGAAAACATTTTTATTTCATGAAAACTGGAGGCTTAGTATTATTTTTTCATTCAATACTAGAAAAATAAATCAGTTTCTCAATGTTTTTTGAGGAAATAGGAGAGATGGAGAACAGCTGAGAGCCCAGCAGGCAGGACACGCCTTGTGACAGGGAAAGGCCACCACTGCACAGTGCAGAGCAAACATTCAAATCTAGCACTTCCCTGTTCCTAGGTAAATTCCTTGGGAGTTTTAATTCTTAAAACTGTTCCTTTTTGTATGTATAAAATAAATGCTACCTGCATCACAATGGTTCAGTGGAAGACGCTGCCAAGTCGTTTACCTCAGGTACAACCCCAGTGTGTCCCTGCAACTCCTTCTCTCCCCCTGGAAGTGTCACCAATGCATTTATTAAAAAATTTTCTATTTTGATTTAGAGAAAATACCCTTCCCCCAGTTCTGAAAACAAATGTAGGTCTCTAACGTCACCTGATACCCATCAGAAGCTAGATGACATTCCAATTACAGAAAAAAACATGCAGCAGAATTCCTCTTAACTGAGCAGAATTATTTCCTCCTAAGAAAAAGGGTATTTTTTTTTTTTTTAGTTACTTTCACATGCTACAGCAGATGTACCACATTTTGTATTAGTTTCTGCTTGAATGAATAATGGAGACATGAGCACTTGTATAAACAAGGAAAGGTATTTAATGAACATAATGTACATACTAAAAAGGCTGCTTTCTGTTGGAAGAGTGTAGAATGCATTATTCCAAGTGCATGAAAATCCTATATTAATGATGCATGAATTTTCTATGAACTGAGCCAGGCATAAACTCAGCTGCATTTAAAACACTGAATCAAATCTGTTAATTGCTCATTTCAATATTAAAAAAAAAAGAAAAAATCCAACACCCCCCCCCAAAAACATCTAAAATGACAGTATAATTTTTACCTAGTTTTTCATTAGATCATTTGTTTGTATTTCTATTTTGAAAATTCAAGCCTGCTGGTTCCAGATGAGTGTGTTCAGCGAGAACTGCAATTTATTTCATTGTGTTTTCATTCATTTTCATTCTCTCCATGAGCAACAGTGACATTTGAAAAACTAAAAGAAATGGACAGAGTAGCTGGAACCTTGTATTTACAGCATATTTATAGCATTTGGCATGTTGGACAGAGTTTTCTGAAAGATATTATTAGATTTGTCAGCTTTTTCAGGACTCTGTGGGTTCAATCTACAAAGGCAAGTGCTGAGGCTTTAAGTGCCTGGCTGCAGACAGACTCAAGTGAAGCACTTTGGCATCCTACGCACAAGAACTAGCAGACAAGACAAGACTAAAAGTCTGTCCAGCCAAGAGTCCTGTATCCAACTGTGGCCAATAGTGGAAATTTCTATTAAATGCTTATGAGGAACAGAGTGACACCTCTCTTGCACTCTCACAGCTTTGAGCTGGATGCACCACATGTATTTCATCATCATTTAGTCACTGAGAGGAGAGAGCAGCATGCCCTGAGACAGGGATTACACAGGCAGCACACTGACATGATGACATGGAGCTGAGTGATGCAACAGGGGGTTGCTATGACATTTCTCATGTTTACTGGGAGGTCAGAAGTATGGCAACAAGCACAGTAGGTGAGAGCTACATTGTCACACTGAAATGGTTATCAGTATGTCCCATATGCATGAAGCTGCACAAAGGACTTTACCAGCACATAAGCATTAGGTTCACATAAGTGTGACTGTACGAGTCTTGAAGAAGACTTTTTTTGAAACCTACTGCCACAGGCTACCTAGTTTGAGACTAGCAAGTCAAGTAGTGGGTGTTGACAGGTAACTTGGGTGACAATGACTTCTGTATTTCAATCATAGTGAAAGGCAAAGAAATGCTAGAATTCTCAGCCAGCACTCACAAACTACGTGAGAGTCTTCCATAGTCTGCTCCCACAAAGTGCAAATACTTTGATTAATTAAAAATAGAACCAGTCATTATTATGCAAACTTCCCTTCACACAGGACTGCAAGGAGGTACTTCCCACATTCATGGTCTTTAAGGCACAGCTTTTCTCAAAGGAAAGATGGTGACAGTGATGCTCTCTCCAGTCTAGTTTAGGAAACCCATACCTATTTCCAGTAGGTAAGATCTCAGTTGTCATCAACCTTCCAAATATCCTCCTCAACCAGGTATTTGGTATCCTCCTTATGGACTTCCTCAATCCCTGACATTGAAGTTTTCTGTTCTGGTATTAAACAACTCAAAAAATAAATTGGTCACAACTATACTGATGATGCATTCAATGCCATTTCCTGACTTGCACAACCAGAAACTGCAGTCTTAAGGTTGTAAATAGACTGTCGTACAAAAGAATACCTCTAAACTATTTTTAAAAAGCTCAGAGATAACTCAGCCAAATTACAATGTCTTTTTTTATTTTAGCAGATTGTGTGACAAGCATGTTTGCCTCACAGCAGATTTTCCACCAATTCACTTAACAGAGCCATATTTCATTAGTATAGCTCTAAATTTCATTTTAAGTCTTCAAAGGAAGTTGTTACAGAATTTATAAGATTTCTCTTGTAATTCACCAAGGTTTCACAGAATCACAGAATATTCATGGCTGGAAAGGACCTCTCTGATCACCAAGTCCAATCAAAAAGCCAAACCAAAACAAACCTGCCCTCCATGCCTGCCACTAGAGCATGTCCTGGAGCATCATGTCTACACGTTTCTTAAATACCTCCAGGGATGGTGACTCAAACACCTTCCTGGGAAGGCTGTTCCAGTGCCTTACCACTCTTTCTGTAAAGAATTTCTTTCTAATATCCAATCTAAGTTGTTAGGATAGAAAAGTCTTTCAATTAACATCTCTGCTTGCACATAAACTTGCATGTGGTTTAGCAAAACTCAACCCTTACCTAATAAAACTCAATGAGGAAACAGGAGCAGAGATCTCAGTAGAACAATGCTCCCTTCATACCTTCTCTTTGCATCTATTTTGAAACCTATAAATATGAAGAATTTAAATATCAGTCCTGTAACAGTTACTGCTATGACCTAGAAACAGAAGCAAATAGGTTCATCATAGTAATTAAAAGGCTAGCAAATGATCTTTGTTTAATTCAGATTTTTCTTTGGAAGCAATAGGCCTCAGTGCTTCAGTCATGGAGCAGTGATGTCTAGGGAACAAATTGCTAGAGGCCAATTAATTAATCAGTTATAAAGGGACAACACAACCTTTTGTTTTCCGAATATTTATAATAATTTTTAAAAAAGACTGAATAATCATCTAATTATACACAAATATATAGCCATTATGTTCAATTATACATACTTTGTCATAATAGAAGAGCAGCAGAAATGCTCTATATTTTATGTTGCTGTATTTTATAGCCAATTACAGGCTCTCAGATGAGAGTGAGATCATCACCATTAACTGAATCCAATTTCACATCAATAAAATTGATCCTATTAAAATAAACCTACTGGCACAAAAGGCAACTTTCATTGTTTCCAATCAGCCATGAGGGAAAGGGAGTTCAGTTTATTCCTACTTTAATCAATAAGTTTTTTAAATGGCATCCACTGGGTTCCTCACTGATGCTGCCCTCTGAAGAACCCTTCTGCAGTTTTACTCAAGCAGAGACCAAAAGAAAGCCAGTAACTTCTTTAACCACACAGAGGGATATGTCTTTTCATTGTGCCATCCACTTAGACCTCATCACCAAGAGCATTAACCTAATACAAGTAAAATTGTTTATATGCCTCAAAGTTTTGCATAAATAGTGAAAGTAGTAGACCTGTTCTGGTCAAACATACCAGTAACATCCAAACAGACCTTAAACTTCACCAAGTTAGCAGAGTCTAAAGGTTAAATATTGATTGACAAGAAACTATTAAATCCAAATATTTTCATGGACAATGTCTCATCTCTATGAGCTGAGCAATCTTAAGTCACGCGCTTATAAACAGTAATTCTACTGTGCCCAAAAACTTAGAAAGCTGCATATAAGGTCTGTAATTGGGACCAGAAAGTGGTTTACTCAGCTGCTCCCTTTAGTGGTTCTGCCTAGTGAAGTGCAATTTAAGGCTTGGACTTTGTTTCTAGACTATTACGCGACAGTGCAGTGCATCTGAGTGCAGTACAACACTTTCAAGAACCAATTGCCTAAAACAAAAGCAACACTATCAAATAGAACACTTTCACACATACACAACGTCTCAATTTTACCTAATTTAAAAGAATAAACCAGACTTTTCCAACAACGTAAAACTGAATATCTAGATAGCAAGTTTGACATACATCAATTACATAGTTAGAGGGTGTTTGCACAGCAAAACTACTCAAAAGTACCAAAAGTATTCAAAGTATTGTGGTTCCAGGCAATTTTGTGGCTCATACAAAACACAGGGTTACACCCCACAGACCTCTGAAATTTGTACAGATGTTCTTACTTCTATTCAATCAGGCCATGCCTATAACTTACAGAAAAGATAATCTGACAAAGTATTTTCATGCCTTAATCACATTAGCTGAGTTCCAAATGAATTGCTACCTTTAGGCATTACTTTCAGTAATAGGCAACACAGTTACTGAGCTTTTCTTACAACATGATCCAATCACATGTATCACAAAAGTAAAAAAAAAATTCATAAATAAGATATAAAGCATTGATTCTTAATGTGTTAAAATACATTTAAATCAGTACAAAGTTAAATACACAACTTTTAATAAGCAATAAAAAGTGATCATATGGCACATCTAATGCAATGTCTACTGTTGACACAGATATTATGACACAGATACATCACTCTGTTCACAGAGCTGCTATTTTTAACTCCCTGGTGTTTCTCTGTTTTTATGTGGATTTAAGTGCCTTCTATATTCGTGTACATTTTAATAGTGAAATGACTTTTATATACCAGTTTCCTTTTAAAAAGTATCATTTTAGACAGCAGAAAGATAGAAATTCTTTGGCCCTCTGAATATTGAAACCATGCATAGAGTTAACTGACACATTTAGGATTCTACTCTAAGAATTAATCCAAATAAAACAGAGGTAAAGGTTTCTCCACTAACTCCTGTTCAGCTGTGGCTGAATATGACTTAGACAAAGCCAAGACAGCTGTGGCATTCAGTGCACTGCCCTTTGTCTCGATCTTTTTTATCTCTGCTGTATTTACAGAAGGAACAAACTTCAAATACAATTAATTTTTTCATTTAGAGAAACCAAAGGCAAATTTTAAATCATGTCTAAAATGTGTGGTATTTATAACAATTTATCATGGTGGAAAAACTTGTATTTAGTCAAGTTTTTTAAAAGAAGCAAATACAAAGCATGTTGCATAAACTGCTGGAGTGTGTACTTCATATGATTTGAAAAGCAAAGCGCCGAATGTGATTAAAGTCAAAATTCAGAAAACAATCTCATTTGGAAGGCTGCACGTAGGGAAACCAGCAGCTGCCATTCAGTTTGTCTGAAAATGTGCAAGCATAAGAATCATTATGAAATTAGTTAAATCCAAATATCAAGAAGAGGAGTGGCTGGAAGTAAAGGATGCATTTTCTAACTAGAAGATATAGGAGGAGAAGGTAAATACTCATTATTCAGATAGCATCATGCTGTCAACTGTGAACTAGTTAAATCAGTGAGATGTAGAACATCTGAACCACAGTAAAAAGATGAAAACTGAATAGCCTGAAATATTTTATATTGCCATACAGCATAATGAACTTATATCCGTCACTACCAGGAAATGCGATACAAAGTTGTCATCAGGTGATAAAGGTCGGGAAACTCAAATCAGTCTAATAGCACTTTTGTCATATTTTCCATATTACATACTATGAAGAATTGTTTCCCACACAGTTTTTCTTCTTTAACATTCCACGTATACACAATTTCCTGCCACAAAATCTAGAATTTTGCTTGACACAATGGAAAACCTGGATCTACAACACCTCAATAAGATTAGTGTCAGTGAATGGCAAAAAAAAAAAAATTAAAAATGTTCTAAAGTCTTTGAGCTATTGCAAATAGAATATAGATCCAGAATAAATTTGTAACTCTCAAGTTCAGTGATAGCTGCCCGCAATGCACACACATGAGGTGCACTGTCACACTGAGCACCATATTTAAGGTCTGCTTCTACAATATTTATTTGTCACTGACTACTCAGGGAATACAAATCGTTGTTAAAAATTACATAAAGATGCTAGAGAAGAGGAAAAGAGAGGGCAATGAAGAAACACGCTAATTACTTTAGCCTGACAGTGTATTCTCTATCCAGAATATTCATTAGTCCAAAATTTTCAGACATCTGAGTGCGCACATAACAGATCTGGCACTTCAGGGGCACACTGAACCCAGCAGAGTTTGACTTGCACAGAGGTCAGTTTATGCTCAGAAACTTGACCCATTGGATTTACTGCACATACACAGATCAAAACCAAAGCACATGCCCATCTAGTTCATGGATCTGTATTTTTACTTGAAGTTTTCCAGAAGGAAAAAAAGCAGAGCCATGGAATGTAGCTGTAGTAGTGCATCTTTCCCATACTGCTCACTGAGGCTTTGCTCACTTCTGAAGTTTCCCACACAATTGTCCAATCTCCAGTTATGACATCTGTGGCAATGGTATTTGACATAAAAATGAATGTAACTAAACTAATTACAGTAAAACTACACTATAAATCAACATGCATAAAAAATATTGAGTACGTTTTACATATTCGGGGGAAAAAGTGCCACAAATAACTTCTTAAAGTTTTTTAATGCTGACATTAACATTTAAAAGTAATAATGACTATAAACCAGTATTTTTTTAAAAGACTGAATAATCATCTAATTATATACAAATATATAGCCAATATGATCAATTACACATACTTTGTCATAATAGAATAGCAGCAGAAATGCTCTATATTTTATGTTGCTGTATTTCATAGCCAATTCAATGCAATGATAAGACCATTGCATTGTCTTACTCTACTACATCTGTCAGAGTTTTAAAAGACTGATTTTATACAAATGCAATTTTTTTAAGTGATCTTGTTAACTAGTCTCAAGAGTGTGTTCCAACACAAACTTGTTAACTATGCATACACACCGCAGGAAAAAACTGCCCACAACCCTATAGCTTAACTAGTAACCTACTTGCTTTTCTCCCATTTGTGTCAAGTGAGAAAAAAAATATGGTTAAACCGTCATGAGTATTCAAGACTAACTATGATATTGCATTAATCAGATTAAAAACTGTAAGAAATATAGGAAAATCTTGTCTTTTTAAACTTCCAGTCTTAAAACTGTGCCAGCTAGCAGGCACTATAATCTGGAAAATTGCATAAGTTTTTTTTGAAAACACCAGAAATTCCATCATGTATAAAAATCAGAAAGGCAAAATGTGAAGTATTCTAAAGGTAAATTGAAGCTTGGTCTCACTAGGGGATTCCTGGGCAAACATTCATTAGAACTGAAAGACTTGCAATCAAACAACATGACCTCTAAGAACAGGTTCCAATATCCCGTCCCCTTTCGTGTAAACATCCATCTGACCACTATGGGTCATCAAATTCAGTACAGTCTCTAATCCAGGGCAAAGGGGACTGAAGAGTTTACATGATAGTTAAGTTTAGTTAGTGAGATAAATTGTGGCTAATACAGAGAAAACCAATTTCATCAAGTCTTTGCTACCTGATGCCTTTGCAATGTCCTTCACAGGACACAGGTTTTCAGAAAGACTGAGGAGCCTACATGCAGTGCTGTACTAGTCTCTGTGTATTTACTTCACTGTCACTCACCTGAAAATTTACGATTTCTGAATATTTCTGAGTGCTCCCAGGTCCACCAAAGATCCAGCACATATTTTGAGCTCCAGCTTTGTGCCACATGAAACCATGGCACTACTTCTGAATCCACAGTCGTCAAAGCTGTACAGCCACACACATACACTGCTCTGCTCAAACTAATATGTACTGCAGAAAGAATCTGCAACTCATATTATCCACTCATGGATAAACAAAAGTCCTTATTTAAAGGGAGAAACATTTTCAAAAATCAGCAAAACATTCTACAGGAGTCCCAAAGAAGTAAAAAAGGAGCTTAACTGGCAGAAACCTCAAGAAAATACTTAAAAAAGACAGAAACAAGTCTTTTCTCATTTACTTATGTTAAAGGCAACTCTTTCTATTGTAGGTAAGATCCCAGTCCAGTGAACAGGGTGATTGCTACACTGTCACACTGTTTCATTACAGTAGTGACAAATCTACCTGAAAGCGATACTTGGTGCTTTTTTTCTATGTAGGCTTTTGAAAAACATGAATAATTTTCCCTAAAATTACTTTTTTTTATTTTTTAGAGACAGTTTTCTCAAAGGACGGAAGTGCATCAACACAGAAAGAGATTTCTTTAGGAAACAGAAGGTAGGAGTGTTCCACACCCCTCCCCCCACCACACACAGTCACAAGGTAACATGACAGATTTCATAAATTGAGGAAATAAGCATAAAGTTCAATCTGTTTTCCCATATAAAATACTATCAATGATACACTAACTTATATAACCAAGATCATCTCAAACTTTCCAATTATATGTTGGAAGTATTATTTGGGATTGACATCATTAATACCGAAGAAAACCAATGGGAATTCCGCAATGTTCTTTAGCGCATCAACAGAAGAACATTCCCCGGGGGAATTATTAAGGAATACCTATATTTAGCAGTAAGTTAAAAGAAAATTATCAGAAAAAAACTGGCACTTCAGCAGTCCTTATTAAAGGCAGAAGTTCACTTCACTTGAAGTTCTTGCAGAAGAAAAGCAAAAGATAATTTTGTATTTGTTAACATGGCAACTACAAATCTGATTTGGAATATATGATTCTAGGAAAGCTGGCTATAATCAAAAGCATAATCGGCAAAAGAACAGACAATAGAAATTGCTTTCCTGTGATTTTACATGGCTAGAGTGGAAGAATCTTTCAGCAACTTTAACTAAAACTAAATCTGTCTTACATTCATCATCCTGTTAACATCAACAGGGAAACAGGCACACACTTGTTCAGGTCCCAAGTTCTGCCTAGAGATTTTTCTTCTTTCTCTTTCTAAATTTAGGATTCTATTTTCCATTACCTCTAAATTAACTTTGACCAGCAAAACAACAGAATACCGAGCAAAAGATCGTGCAGTGCAAAATCTATGCAAAGAGGTAACTTCAACAATATGCGAAGTGATATGAGCAGATTTCCCCCATTTTCTAACTGTAAAATCTTTGGGGTTTTGCAATTAGTCACTTCTTTGTGGGATGTCAATAAGAAGGTGAGTACATTGAAGGGTCCAGGCACAGTCTGAAAATCACTTTGGGTCTTCTGTGACCCCTGGTGTGATAACTGTGCCGACAGCAGAGGGAGCATTAGACTCAGTGCCCACGGGAAAGTGTGGGGAGTGATACCCATGTTCCTATAATCCCTGTATGGGTAGGATGAGCTCGTTAGCCTTCTGGCAGTCATCCTAGGAGAAGGACAACTCTGATTCCAAACCCGGGCAGATGGAGCTCGTTCAGCCCTGTAAGGCCTTCCATCTAAGAGGTTAAACCTCCATCCTAAGGACTTCACTGTCAGCATCCAAGCTTGCTAGGCCCTGGCAGATGAACCTTAGGACTAAAGGGTGGGTCCAGCTCTGCGCATGCTGTGTCTCACCTAAAAAAAATCCCTTGCGCAGGCTCGAGGGTGCTATCCGCTAGCCTCTTTTTATCAGCGTGCTTGTAAAAGGCGCTGATGAGGAGCATGGGTGGAGCCCTCCCTGGATCTTCATTTGCGAAGCCTAGCCACGATGACAACATTGAAGGGTATGAGAGGGTGGCTGGGAGCACAAAGAAGGTACTCACACACTTCTTCACACCCTGTGCTCCCATGTGCTTCCCCAACTACATTCTTTTGCAAGACTGTATACATAACTGGGAATGACTAATTTAAAATGCCTCCCTTAGACAATGTGTTCTTGCCCAAGTGGTACACAGCTGCTTCAGTCATTCAGAATATTTTGCAGGAAGCTGCAAATGGCCATCTTCCCTGATGTCTGATATTAATCAGCCAATGAATGCAAATAAAGGGAGATTTATTGCATTATGTTCGGCAAGTTTTGTTGTGAGAAAATGCTCAAAATAATAAAAAGGAAAATAAGCTCAATAATAATACCATTTTGAGTGCATGTATTTCTGGGAATTGCATTTGCAAGCTTAATAATGAATGGCAATTTTTGCCAATAGAAAATTTGCTTCTGTTGGAAAGCCAGGGTAAGGGAAATAGTAGGTGAGTCTATTTTATCTATAGAACCATAGTCTTTTAAGTATCTATAGACATTTTTATATAACATTAATATCTGTATTAGGTATACTACATTATCATTTGCATAATGCAGATTATTAGTAATATGTATATTACTGTAATATATGCACAACTGAAAGCTGTAGCCAGGTGTTCTTAGTGTTCGTTTCCATGTATGTAGCACAGTTTAAAAAACATATTTGCTTGTAATGAACAGTTAAACAGCTGCTAGTATGGGAAAACATGTAACGTCCTGCTACAGTAATGCATTTTAATTCACAAATTCCTGATTTTATTTCCATGAATTCAAAGCACCAAAGCTACCCTTTAAAAAAATAAAAATCCAGAGCCATTTAGTTTTCAAGACAGGTTCTTAATTTAGATTTCCACCATGTAAAACTGCATTTTACAATGAAGATACACAGAAGAGAATCTATTTAGGCCAGTTAACTGTCCAAATATCTTTTTGCAAAAACAACAAGAGTGCTCAATATCGTACCAATTTATACCAACGTAGTTGTGTGGCTCATAACTAACAAAAAATCAAATCAGATTGATTTGATTCAAAGCCACCCGAGCTGAAAATATTTAGAACTACCACTGCAGCGTGCTATAAGGGAGGATTTTGCAAGCTTTATAGCCTTATTGCAGACGCCTCGTGCATTAAACATTCGATGATGTGAGAAAAACAGAACACAGTCTGTGCAAAAACCTTCTGTCTAGCATAGCAACAAAAATAAATATTTAATTGAAAAACTCTCAAACCTGTAAATGAAGATACTTTTGTTACTTATACAGTATCAGCTTTATCTTCTGGGTGGCCAAGCATGCACTAGGCAAAAGAAAATTAAAAGTTTTGCAAAAGGAAGAAACTTTCTCATTTTGTGTGGTTCTACTCAGACTACTAAGCCTTCCCTGAGAAACTGGATTACATTTCAGTATCTTGTAAAACACTGCATACAACTTGGCACAACACACACTTGAGAGGGTTTGTCACACACGGACCGTTTTTGGCATTTCAAAACATTTAAAAGGCAACCTACTGACATATGACAAATTTCCACAGACAGCAGCAGCTGCGTGGCCTGGTGCTGTTGCCACTATTAACCTCAGTCACAATTTGATGGCTGAATTAAGTTGTCTGCCAGCAGTTACAGCTGGCATAATACATTACTATGCAATGTCATGCTGTTTATCTACGGTCAGTGTTGGGACATGCTAAGCTCCATGTGTTTATCCTCTTTTTACAGATAAAGTGTAAGTCCTGGAACTTGATGCAAAGTACTGATTTAATTCATAGCCAACTCAAGCCTTATCAATTCTAGTTTTGTATAAATTTCATTTAAAAAAGTCAAATTCTCTCATCTCTGCTCACTGTGATACTGTACACAGCAAGAGCTGGATGGACCAAAGATAGAACTAAATGGCATCTTGGGGACAAATCAAGTTTCATATCTCTGTATTTCCTAGCTTCCAGATTGATGTACGAGCAGAAATAGTCCCTAGAAGATCTGTACAAACAGAGTAACTTCCTGCAAGCTGTTTTTGGATGTTACCTTATCTTGATTTGACAATCCCATTTCACGCCTCCATGTGTCCTGGATACTAAGTGCATTTGCAGGATACCAAAAAGAGTATCATTTGATTAGAGACAAACGTTTATATAAAGTAGCAAAGGTTATTTTGCTAATGCTCACTCTTTTAAAGCAAAGGTGTCCAACTAGTCTGCAGGCACAGGCAATCCACCCCTGAACTCCTGTTTTCTGCTGTGGGTACCTGCAGAGGGGTCAAACTGCAGACCTCATCTCACAGTCACAATAAACAAAAACTAATCTGCTTCCCCCATTATCATTTTAATAGATACCTGCTGTATCAGAAATGTAAGAACGATAAACCTCAGTGTCTTCATAAGCTACATTGCTCTCAATATTATACTTATTTCTAACACATTAAGTTTGAAACTCTATATAGCTATAATTTCAAACAGATTTCAAAATCTGATTTTAAGATTAGTGATAGAGGAACAATTCCACTGGCTCATTTTGAGATGATGGGGAATACTTCACAGTGGTATTCTGACAAACAACTTTTCAGAAACAAGTATTTCTCCAGAGGTGAAAATAAGTTTAATGGATTTTTTACATTCATTGTATTATATAATCTATCTTCACAACACTATTATGTTTGTTACTGGGAAGCCTTATTTAGGACAAAAAAACCCCCACAAACTAAAACATGTTTCCTGTTCATTTCAAAATGCATTTATATCTTCAAACAGTTTTCTTTCCTTAAAAATAGAAATGTATTTTAAGGTGAATAATTTTTAAATGTAGAAAATGAAGCAGGGACAACCTTCCTGAAAAAAACAGATTAATAAAAAGGATGAAACTTTATATAGTCCCATGGCTGTTGATTGCATTCACCACACACTTCTGAAAAAAAAAGGAAAGAGAACCCTTTCCTCAATATTATACCAAACTCACAACTAAGCCATGTTTAGTAGGTTTTGAGATTTTCCTGCAAAATTAGTTTTTACTCATACACTGGTTTTAATTGTATTGCCCTATATTATTTTCAACAGTGAATCAAAAGAAGAAGACCTATAGAAGGCCTATAGTCCCACGTGAAGTCAACAGAAGCATCCTCATCTCCGTCATTCACTGACCTCTTGGGATGTGACTAGACTCGCTGCTTTTGCCTGCTCAGACTGAGCACACTTTTCCCCCTTTCCAATTACACTAGCAACCTTACATTAATGAAACATTATTAACTAGCTCCACCACAATACAGCACCTGATCACTTCTAAAAAGTTACCTAGTTTGCAGTTACAGTAATTCACTTTGAGCTGTTCCTCAACCCATATCAAAAGCTCTAGAATAATCAAGAAACAAACTCTTTATATGCTTTTCTGACATCCAAATGAGTTTAAAATGGAGTTTTGGGTTTGTTAGGTAGGTTTTTCAGGGGGAGGAAGGGGTTGATGTCTTACAATTAATGCGAATGAGAGTCATTCCCAAGCAAGCAAAATGTGTAAAGAACGCAGAACGGAGCCCTTGAGGTATTTGGGGGATGGCAAGGGAAACAAAATTAGAAGTGACTGAGGTTAAATCCATCTACTTTTTACGCACATGAACATTTCCTCATTACAGATTCATAAGGACTTTATAGTTTTAATGCACATGTGGCCAGTGTTACAGTTCAATAGTCAGAACTTTTAAAAAGGGAAAAGAAAGAAAAGAAGAAGATTCTTTACTTGTTTTTAACTGACTTTTCATGGGAGATAAAAATCTCCTTTTTAAACACAAAAGCGCAGATGCTGCAGAAGTCTGTCATTCTAAGAAGGTCTAAACAGTCAGAAAACAAATCAGTATTTCTGTTGTAATTCATATTCACAAACACTGCCCATTTCCTGCTTCTGAATTTCTACATTTTCATGCCTCAACAAAGGATGAAATCATGTCCCTTAGTCTCAAATGTTTTCTACAATCAACAACCTCTCTGAGGAGCACCTTCAATGGCTCCTTAGCTGCAAAGCATAAAGAAGTCAAAAAGAGGAGAAAAGGATTAGGGAAGGAAAAGAAGAGCCCTCCCTAGATTAACTTGAATGTTTGAACATAGAAGGCTTGGCACTGGGTTTCTGTAGATCATCCTAGGATAATTATGACTTCGGCAAGGATCTACTTGCTGTTTAAGAATGCAAGGGTTTTTTTCTTTATGTTCACTTTTTTTCTGGTGCAGGTTGTACTCCAGTTTTACTACAGTCTGTTGTATTTCAAAAGTAGAAACATCTCTAAGAGCAGGTATAATGGAGGTGCATCTCACAAGCTGGGTAAAAATGATGTCTCCCACCCTGTGAAGAGCTCTTGTGAAGAGCCCTGCTGCTCTTTCCCTTGTCATTTTCTTCCATTGTCTAAATGGCCCACTTTTCAGGATTTTTTCATTTTTCTTTTTGCCAAAACACTATCTGCACCTGGGAAAAAATCACTTAGACAGAAGACAGGCAGGCACCAGCTACCAAACCTTGTATCAGACTGAGTTATATGTCATTAGACCTCTGGCCAAGTTGTACAATGGAAAAGTTTTACAGTGAAGAAAATAACTGTAGAGAGATTAGTCTTTAAATTGATTTGGGTTTTTTTTAATTGTTTTATTTGTTTCCTACCAAAACAATCCTGGATTTTTTTCAATACAACATTGACCATTCATTCATTGGCCAGATTCCCCCTTCAGTGCTTATCTGAAGTGTATTATTTTTAAGCAATGTGAATTACTTCTGATCCTCCTCTGCCGCTGTGTGGAGCATGTGACTCCCTCTGCAGTACTTGCCACTCATTCTAGAGATGAAGCACACAAAACAAACATTCAAACACAGGTTTGTAGCAGTGTTCTAGGCCAGGCTGAGCCAGCCTGCTCAGGTAACACCATATGCCTTTGGTTTCAACAGATTCTGAGCAAATTTTTTTAGCACCTCTTTGTACCCTCCCTTCTCACTCTGTTAGTATTGGCATTCTATCGCTCAGACATGGGTGTCCTTTACTTACATCTTCATGAGCTATCGCTACTGCTAATACTAACTTGAAGTTTCCATCCCTGCTCTTTCCACCTTGATTTTTATTTAATCTCACACTCTATTTCTACTACTCCTATTTTTATCTTCTCTTCCACCATTTCCACACGTCTCTTTAAAAGCAAAGGCCTTAAAAGTGCTTTAAATCTTAATAACAATATTACAATCTACGAAGATCACCTTCACCTTCAGTTCAGCTGAGCACACACACTTCCCTGATATTGGTTAATGTGCTATTTAGCTTAGTGCTGTGACACTTCAATGCAGACAAGGAACTGAAGAAGTATTGCTCTGCACTCCATCCTGAGCATGTAAATCCCTGATAAAACAGGCAGCCTTCCTAGACACCAATTTTCAATTGTCTAGCTTCTTGATGTAACAAATCCAATGCTAGCATCCCTATATTAGTAAAATATTTATTGTTGTCTGTTTGACTTCCATTGCCCAGAATTATTTGGCAGGAAAACTCTCTATATCCCAAGACAATTATCTCACTATTGGCTTCAGGAAGACAGAATATTTTTGTAGCAAATAACCACATCTGTACCATGTCAGGCTTAGTTAGAGATTAATATTGGGTACTACTACTCTGCCTTCAAATGCTCATGCTCACAATATCTTACAGCTACATTTAGAGTGACAGATTACACCACATACTTACAATAAATGTCAGTCACAAAAGCATACAACTTAGCTGGTAGCAGCAACAAATTTCTGGGAAGACAGGCAAAATGTAAATTTGACCAATGTAAGTTTGTTCAATAATACTCCTAAAATTTTGACTCAGTATAAGCGCACTTTGTTATATATTCTTGTGATTATAGCACCTTTATAATTAAGCATTCCATAGGATCACACAAAATTTATTCATATGCTTATGCCTGCATCTAACATGGGCAAAGACAATCAAGCTGACAACTATACTGAAGGACATTGTAAACAAAGAGCAATTACCATTATAACACCTGTTTTTCTGAGAAAAAGAGGTTATTTGATACCTCTTAGTTATCAGGTATTTGATACATCACCATGAGGAAAATTTCCAGGTTCCTTATGATGGAATTCTATAGCCTACAGGCACAGCAGCCATTGAAACATTATTTCCTAAAAATCTTAAGAAGTAAAATCAACAGCAGAGAAATCTATAGTCCAGTTGTCATTTCTTTTAATCATTTTCAACATCTGTGGTTTAGTATGCCTATAATTCCATCATCATGAACAATGACTTGGTATTCAGAATTCTTATACTCCAGTCCCCAATTAATGAGGATACAATTTTCCCATCAATGATTTTCATTAACATACACTATTGTTAACAGTCCAGAGCCATGTATATGTGTTTGAAATCCTCACTTATTTTTTTGTGCACATAAATCCAGCAATTTACTGCAAGAATGACTTTTACTGGGAATTTCCACAATGTTTATACACGACACACGCACACACATAAGTGAACATTATTAGATCATTGATGTCATCATTTAATATAAATCTTTGCACAAACATAACATTTTAAAAAAGTTACATCTCATCTGAAAACAGATCATTACTGAACTGTCTAAGACCACATCTGACACATAGGGATAACTCTTTGCCAGATTTCAAGTCTGAAGATAGCGTTGAGAGAGGAGAGGGGATAAAAATCTCAGTTTCTGCATTATTTCTACAAATCTTAGGCAAAACACTTTTCCATTTGTCCTCAGAAAGAATCCAGCTGCTTCTTTATCATTCTCTGTAAGAAGTTAAACCCTGGCTTAACCTAAAATGAACCAAACAACCACCAAAAGATCTGATTAAATTATTCACACTAGAGATTAAAAATACAGAATTAGAACAGATCTGCACTAAGCTTTCAGAAGAGACTTGTGTAGGGAAGGAGAATAAAAATCTTAAAATTAAAGTTTTAACCTTTTAAATGAGGAATTTTAAAGGAAAGTTTTGTACAAATAATCTACATGTTACATTTACCTGAAGGATGGCAACATTAATTTCATGGCAGTATCTATTCCATTCTAGGAAAATACAGTATACAAATCTATTAAACAGTTCTAAAAATAGTGCATAAAACAAGTTTAGAAAGAGTTCTATGGTGCAGTAAATTAGATTTTTTTTTAAAGGAATTTATGACCTATAATCATCATGCAACTGAGCAAACCAAGAATGGGTACTCAAATTTATGATGGTTCAGATTATATAAAAACAACAAAGCAATCCAGAATTTTGAGAGATGTGAAGAAACTGGATCATTGAGCATTGTTCTAAGTAAAAATCATGCAGATCAAATGATAGCTGATAAATGTTGCTGATGAAAATTGTTTTATGTCAAGAATAGACTTGACCTCCAACATCACTTCAGAGAGAGGTTTGTTTAGGTTAAGACAAATGAAACTGCTTTGGCCTGGTAATAGTCAATTTTGTGATAATCACTGATTAGGTTTTAAAATAAAAACCTCCTAATAAAGGTAACCTGCCAATAATAAACAAAAGCAGATGTCTTTTCCAACCTTAATAATTCTATAATTTTATGAAACAGGAAGCACAGATCATCAAGGAGTGACATAAACATGTATAGGGGTATTTTCCTTACCTGAACTGTAACCTTCCCCTGCAAGGAATAGGTACTTCCATTGCCTGTCTCTGAGAGAGGAGGAGGTGGGAACATAGAGGAGTCAGAGGGTAAAGACCCGCAGCAGTGCCTCCTATTGTTTTTCTGTCAGGCCCTTCTTGCATTGTTCCTTTAAGACTTTCCTCTTATTGAAGCAAGTAAGAGGTTCTTGCTTCTCTGAATGAAGCAAGTAAGTAAAAGTTACCTTCAACGGAATTCTGTAAAGTCAAGATAAAACTAAATGGGTACACTTAGGCAATGTCCTGAGTTAGAACACAACTAATTCTGTTCGATGATTTTAATTTTCAGCTAAAGCTCTAAGAAACTGCACTTTCTGAAGTTAACAGCATGTATTTGCAGACGCTGCCTGCTTCTAGCAGTGATAAGGCCTAACGTCTAGAGTTAGTACCAAAAATTAGTATGCAGACCAAGGTCACTGCTAAATCTTGTGTACCACATTGGGGGTGCAGAGTAAAAGGCTGCACCTGCAGGGAGGAGCAGACAGTTCAGGTGACCCTAAACTGACCAACTAGGTATTCCATTCCACGTACGTCATATTCAATATAAAGCTGAGGAAACATGAGGGTCAAGCTTTCCTCTTCACTGGCCAGCATACAAGGAGGACTCTTTTAGTTCTGCCTTAGATCTCAATCCCAATGAGTATGTGAATCCAGCTCCAGGATTTAGCCCTTGAATCTGGTTCCTACCTGCTGTCAAGTTCACTCTGGGTCTTCTGCCACAGGATCAGTGTTGACAGTGATATAGTTGTGAGGGTCAATTTCGTATTAGTTTTGAATATACATATAATTTCATTTTATTATTATTTTCATTAAAGTAACTTTACTTTTCCAATCCACAAGTCTCTTGGTCTTATTCCTTTTTTCCTTCTAGGGTGGGGTGGGAAGAGGGGATAATAGAGAGAATCTGTCACTTGGTTAGTGGCTGGCCCAGCCCTAACCCTTGACAGGCAAATATAATAGTAATAAACACTTCAAAATTCCTTGTTTTAAGCAAATAATAGAATGAAATATATTACTAGGAAAATACAAGTGAATAATATAGAAAATAATGCTTATACATTCCTAAACATACAGAAAATGCACAGAACAGCTGACACGCAAAAGAAGAAATGCCAGCAGAGAACAAAAAAAATTGCTTTGACTTTTAGCATTCTGAGATGTAGATAGCTTGCTGGGTAATTGGCTGATTGACTGTTCTGCTAACTTTCTGGGTGAGCACTGGAGCAGGCAGGCTGCCTTCAGGCTCACTGCTGGCAAATTGGCACTGATATTATACTAGATGCACATGAATTCTTTTTTCATTTCTTTGAATCCATGCTCAGGAGCTTGAAACTTCGAGGGGAGATGAAAGATAATTGCATTTAGAACAAATATTGCCAAACTGGCAGCATTGCTCTGATCTATCAGTTCATACTTAGTTAACCTGAGTTTATCCCAGAAATCAATGTAAACAGTACACTTGTGTAGCTCTAAGTTAGAAATTCATGAGGATTTGTGCAATTCTTAATGTCAGAACATTGACTTAGGAGGTAAGACTACCAAAATATTAAATGTAAAAGGATTGTTCTCAAAGTCAAGATCAATACAAGCTGCCCAGCTCTATTGCTACCTCACTATTGAAACAAATACCGTTTCTAGTTTTAGTTCAGCCTGTGGATTGAAGTAGGAAAGTCAGAAGCAGTTGCTCTCACAGATTACTCTTTGTACATTAGTCCTCTACTAAAGTTTTACACTAAGATCTGTAAGCCAGTATAAAAGGTTCTTTCAGTCATTCTGCAAGACTCAACACCTTGTGTGATCCTGTCTGCTCTTTGATGGCTCAACACACTTCATTAGGGTTTGTTTTTCATATATCATCTTTTGAATGTTGTTGAACTACACAATGACTTAAATAAGTCATCAGAAAAGCTTCGGTTTCAGAAAATTTTCTTAATTTTATGGAAGACTGACTATGGATCAAAAAGAGCCGTACATGCTGTTTACCCTTTTCAGCTATTTTATGACTTTTAAGTTTTGTATTAATGAAAATAGTATCCACATCTGCTTCTATATGACTAGGCTACCAGAAAAACAGGACAATCAATGCGACTTCATAGTGTACCACCAGTGGCTTCAATAGTGTACACTAAAGCAACAGATTTACCACCTCTGAAGCATGCAAGCATTAAAATAAAAAGCACACAGCTAATGCTCTACAGTTCATTAAAAATGCTAGAGCATTATTCCTTTGAACCTCAGACTCACTAAGACACAAAATATTTAAAGAAGTGAATTTGCCAGGTTCATTTAGCAAAAGGGTGGCATACCATGTGTTAGAACATTGCCCAAGTTGAAGCAACAGGGGCAACAATGACATGCCTATACCAGTTTTTGCATACATTGGCATGAGCCCAGAATCCTGAAGAGTTCATGCTCTGGTTGCTGACACACGCTCAACTTCACATGTCCATTATATATCCTTCATAAATTACAGTTCTATAGTCTTTGTAGGTACCAACCAGAGTTTCACTTTCCAGCCTGCACCTATCTTGTTTTTCCAAAACACTCGCTAATGAAGTAGCTGCTCAGCAGCATGCCAGAGATGTTTTCTGAAGAAACATGGGCTGGTCCCATGAAAAAAGAGGGCAGCATTAGGGAACAGAACCTCCACAATATGGAGGTGTGGAAAGTCACAAGGCCTACCAAAAGGCATTAGGCAGGCTGAAGAAATGAAACTTGGCTTAGCTCTGGTATGTGAAAAATATACCATATGTCTTTTATTGAGGAATTGTCACATAAAAATGTTTTACTAGATTTGGGCAAAAAAATAAGTAAAAATAAAGGACTTCATGCACACTGATGAAACTGTTTAAATTACACAGGTATAGAATACTACACATAAAAATAATGTACACATCTTGGGAAATTATTTCAACACTAAAGAATATGCAGACAGAACAATGTAAGGACACAAACAATGACAAATGGGGGTTGTTGGTTTTGGGGTTTTTTTTTTAAATGATGCCAGAAAAATCACATCTAGGAAATATTTCACCTAAAATCAGAGACCTTTGGGGAATTTTCAAAAGGGAGAGATCTGAAATGAGGAAACAAAGCATGTTAGGACATGCATCTATTAGCACAGCAACTCAACACAGAAATGTGAAGACCAGAAATTTCCTAATGTCACTATGAATGACAGAAAGAAATCTGTATAAGAACCATTTTCAGCACATGCTATTGCTAACTCCTTCCAAACACTTAGAATCATAGAATCATTTGGGTTGGAAGGGACCTCTGGAGTTCATCTAGTCCACCCCCCTGCAGTGGGCAGGGACATCCCCAACCAGATCAGGTTGCCCAGAGCCCTGGCAAGCTTCACCTTGAATGCCTCCAGGGA
>VWZO01015731.1:0-18459 GCA_013396975.1 Bucco capensis
TTTCTAGGTCCCTTCCAACCCCTGACATATTATGATACTGTAAAAGATAACTTCTAAAAAGTAAAATGCAGTTGAGGGGTGTGGAAAGAGTGCTTCTATAAAACCACACTCAATTTAGCCTTGTCTTTTGCCCTCACCTCTCAAAAGCTCCTTAGATCTCACTCCTACGGAGAAGCAAGCAAGTACAAGTCACTGTCCTCCCTCTCTTTTGTAGTTATTATTAATAACAGAATTAACTAAGCTCTTTTAGTTATACATGTTATCTCCTCTGTAAGGACTTTCTGAAAAACACAGCGTTTATTCATCATCCCACAGTATAGTAAATACTAGTCCAGCAGCTTACAATGACTCCAAACAAGCTTCTTCTTTGACTTTTTTGTTTTGCTTTTGTGTTTTTGGTTTGTTTTTTGTTTGGTTTTTTTTTTTAAAAGCTGTCTCCTTCCAAGTGCAATTGGAATGAACTTTTTCTATTCCAATCCTCCTAAACTCCGTGACTGCTGCAAGGCTACAGAGCTCACCCACAGTGGTGAGCAAGAAGCCAAGTGCTTTCCCAGAAGGCTGCTTGCAGGAATGAAGGAACAGGCACCAGCTGTGTGAGAGGTCCCTGCAGCAGCATCCAGAGGGTCTCTGTCCTTCCAGAGGGTGAGAAGAGGCTCTCCTTGGGCTGAGTCAGTGCTGCCTCTGCTGCAAAACACATAATCACTGTGCAGCACAGCTCTGTAAATCAAGGAGAACATGTGCTGACTAACTCCATGCTCACCTGGGGCTTCAGGCCACAACCAGCCCCACATCCTGCTTCACATTCCCATTTGCATCCCTCAAATTACTCCTCTTAATCCGCAACTCCACCACCCCATATGCTGCTCTGCTTGTTTTCAAGCCTGACACTCAGGCACGACAGCACCAGGCACGTCTTGAGCTCAGGCAGCTTCTGCCCAATGGGGATGGCATATGGCATAAAACTCACTGAGGTCTGTCCTGCATGGACTGAGCACGCAGTCCAGCCTCCAGGAATATGGTCTCACTTCAAGTGAAAAAAACAGACACCTCACATCCTCTCTCCCTTAACAACTCTGCACCTCCCCAACACCATCAGGGACATATACATACCATACCTGCCTAGTGCTCACAGCAGCCTCCATTACACTGGTCCCTTCACAGGTTAACCAAAGCAGTGCTGCAGCCTTAGCCAAGGACACTCACTGGCCCTTTACCTTCTGAACAAATAAAGTGCCAGAGGTCAGAAATTGGTCAGCTCAGTGGATCCCAGATCCTTTATTTTTCTTCTTGACGTCTAGACATACAAACATTTACCAACAAGCCATGGGAAGAGTGCCCAGCTAGCAGGGGAAGGTGGCTTGGACTGGGTGGCTGCAGCAGGGCCTAGTGACACCCCATGCGCTACCCTGTGTGGGAGCTCACTACTGGACTGAGGAGACTCCATTCATCCCTGGGAGAATGGGTTAATGCAGACTGAGATGTCTCAGTCAGAGTGACTGGCTGCTCTCCAGCTAGAGTCATCACAAAGACCCAATTCAAAGGCTCTTCCTATCTGGCTTCAGCATCTTGCAAAGGGAACAGAAAACATCTCATAGCAGGGCAACTCTGCCAAAATATAGGAAATGAAGCAGAGAGCACAAATTCTCTGTGCCATGTCTCTGGTCTGCTCCACAGTCTGGTCCCAGCCTCTCTCACCACCCCACGGTGTAAATCAGGAAGGATCCACTCAGGTGATGCCAATTGGCAGAGCCACAGCAGAAAGGGAAAGGGACCCCTGGCTGACACAGCACCATTGTCAGGAGCCCTCATTTGTGTTTTACATCTTCTGCTGAGGGATGGGAATGACCCAGAGGAGCTCTGAAGGCTGGCAACTGAAGGAAGGCTTTGTGCCCAGGCAATACCCAGAGGATGCAGCCCAGTGGGACCTGAGCCAGTGCAGGCTCCTGTCAGGAAGGCATCCGAGGTGAGCGTAAGGCTCTGAGCGGGCTGGGGCTTGCTCCCAAACTCACACCGGCTCAGGGATGCAGGGTGGTGTTGGAGGCAGCGTTACCTGCTCATTTATCATCCCCTGTCAGTGTGGGAGCACCTGCTGTCCTGCTTTGAGCTAGAACAGAACTAATTCTTCTGTGATTTGAGTTTTCATCTCAGTCTCTTCTCACTGATGGCACTTTCTGAAGTTAACAGTGCATTTTTGCAGACAGTGTCTGCTTCTGGAAGTGATAAGGCTTGATGCTTAGAGTTACTACCAAGGACTGCTGTGCAGAAGGGCTCTTGCTTATACTTGCTCCTATGAAGACCCAGGTCACTGCTAAATCTTGTGTCCTGCACTGGAGTGCAGTAAGAAAGAGGTGGCTCCTGTGGGAAGGAGGAGACAGGATAGGTGATCCTAAATGACCAACAAGGGATTCCATTTCATGTACATCACATTCAGTATAAAGCTGAGGGATCACAAGGGTCATAGAATCATAGAATTGCCAGGGTTGGAAGGGACCTTCAAGATCATCTAGTTCCAAAACCCCTGCCATGGGCAGGGACACTTCCCCACTAGATCAGGTTGCTCAGAGTCCCATCTAGCCTGGCCTTAAAAACTTCCAGGGATGGGGCTTCCATCACCTCTCTGGGCAACCTGTGCCAGTGTCTTACCACCCTCATGGTGAAGAACTTCCTCCTAATATCCAACCTAAATCTCCCCTCCGCAAGCTTATATCCATTTCCCCTAGTCCCATCGCTGCCTGATATCCTAAGAAGTCCCTCCCCAGCCCTCTTGTAGCCCCCTTCAGATACTGGAAGGCCACAAGAAGGTCTCCTCGGAGCCTTCTCTTTTCCAGACTGAATAATCCCAACTCTCTCAGCCTGTCCTCATAGGAGAGGTGCTCCAGCCTCTGATCATCCTTGTGGGCCTTCTCTGACACATTCCAGCACATCCCTATCTTCCTTGTCCTACGGGGCTCCAGAACTAGATACAGTACTCCAGGTGAGGTCTCACGAGAGTGGAGTAGAGGGGGAGAATCACCTCCCTCGACCTGCTGGCCACGCTTCTCTGTCCAGTGCACACTGGACTGGGTCAAGCCTATTCTTCACTGGTCGGTGTCTGAGGAGGACTGGTGCCTGGTGCCTGTCACAGCATCAGCAGTGATGTAACTGCCATCAGGGGGCGGGGTTCAATATATTGGTTTTGTATATATTTGTATATATTTCATTTTACTGATATTATTTTCATTAAAGCTGTTTTAGTTTTCTTTCCCAATCCATAAGTCTCTCTCCCTTAATCCCTTTCTCTTCCCCTTGGGAAGGGAGAGTGATTCATACAGAGCATCTATTGTTGTCTAGCGGCTAGTTCAGCCCTAATCCAACGCCTGCCAATATGGTGGTGGGGTGCCAAGGGCTCCCCTGTAACCTCCTGTGTGCCAACACCTCTGCTGAGCCCTCTTCTCACCAAGAAGCCCCTGACACCTTTGCAGTTCAAGATCCTCCTAAGAAACAAAACCCAAAGCCAAACCATGCAGACCTCCAGGCACCTGTGATGAATCCCTACCTTCTGCCACCTCCTGTAACTGCTTCTGAGCAGCATCCTGCCATAGACACTGGCCCATGCCTGGCCCCTGAGTACCCTGCCCTGTCAGCAGGTACTGGAGAAGGGCTGTACACTGCTGTGAACCCTTGTCAGTGCTCAGAGCATCCCAAGCTGCTGGGGCTATAGCTCCAGCCGTGCTGAGACACGTGCCTGCCAGGCAGGCTCCAGCCAGCTCTGGAGCAGGAGGCAGGGTATGGGACTGTGGTGGCACAGCTCTTGGAGTTGAGAGCACTCTGGGCTGTAGGCAGAGTAATCCTTGCACACGTAACAGTATTTGCTTTTCATAGGTTGTTTCTTTAAAAGTTTGACCCATCTGAAAGATTCATTAGATGCTTTATTTAGGTATTTCATAACAAAAGCCCTATGACTATAAGCAAGTTCTGACAGCCAGCCTCTGCAGCACTCTCTCCCTCTTGCTCTAACACACATACTTAGCCAAAGAAGGTATTTTATCCTCAATAGCACTGAATGAACAAAGGGGAGAAGAGAGAAAAAAGCAAGAAGTATCTCCTGATCACTGGTCAAAACAAGCACTCACTGCTCAGGATGGAGAGGATGCTGGAATCAGACCAGAAGAGAACCCAAAGAATTCAGGAAAAGGTTTGTGGAGCCTCTTATGATTGAAAAATCAGACTAAAAGTCACAGCACAGCCTCTCGTGCCAGCAGCTGAAAGCCAGAGCTAAAAGGGCAAGTTTCCAAAGGCATGGAGTTGAAATGGAGTATAAGAATTGTCTACATTTTAAAAACAACAAGAACCAGGAGAAAAAAACCTGAATTCAAACACAGAAAACAAATTTGTTTAAATTTAAAACAAATAAGCAACCAATGCTGCTTTACCTTGGTGAATCCTATTTGCTCCTTCCGAAAGTTTTCCAGGGGTTTGATCAGCAAATCACTAGCGTTCTGTACCTGCAGCACAAAGAAAGAAACAGCTTCATTACAGGACCCAGATTCATTTTCTCCCAACTAGAGCCTGAACAAGGCTAGAAGCCAAGAACTCAGATTTTTGATGTCTCTGACTTGCAAACTTGTTAATCCACTTATATCCACATTTCTTCATCCGTAACGCACAGAAATCCTCAATCGCAACACATGAGGCTTTGGGAACATCCTGTAGGTGACAGCTGGGCCTTCCCTGCCTGCCACCAGCCCTGTGGCACAGGCTGTGTCCAGGAAGGACAATCCCATAAGTGAGAGCACCTGCCACACTTGTCTATAATGTAAAGATGTGATGACAAAGATCCCAGAGGCAGGGATGTTGAGTCTCTAGCATCTCCCAGTGAACACAGCAGATTCTTATGCTGGTGACTGCATGGCCAGAAAGTGGCTGCCACAGCCCTAAAACGAGCTGTTTTCCAAAGGAAAATAACCCAACAGAGCTCAGCAAGGCCCTATGGGCAGGAGCTGCAACTCAGAGAAGGTGCGATGAGGCCCCAAGCCCACACAAGCAGAAGGGAGGGCTGGGGCTGGCTCCTAGCCATGGCTTTCTCACGGTCTGGTGTTTCTCACCACAGACAGCACTGGCCTTGATGGCTCCGACAACATGGCTCTCAAATGATGGACTTTCCTTCTCTTGAAGGAAGAAGAGGAATGACAGCAGGTTAGCTGCTGTCACAGTGAGAGAGTAATGATAACAGTAACAGTTAAGGGAAAAGGAAAGCCTGCCTGTATCTCTTCCAGTCCTGTCAGATGTCTGGAAAATGCTTTTCTGGGACCTGCTCTGTGCTCCTTCTCCATGAATCCACAGGCAAACTCACTCCACTTTGTATCAATGGCTTCAGCTCAACTCTGGCACTGTGACATGACCTGCTGTCTCTTCCCATCCCCACACCTCCTGTGACAAGCTCTCTCTGAGCTCCAGAGAACAGAGAGGGGACCCCTAAAGGCAATTTAAAGCTGGTCAGCATGGGGAGAGTGTGAGACCTTCTGTGTGAGCTGCTGTAAAGGCAAGGTGCAAAAAAAAAGATTTAGAAAAGCCAGGCAGCATCCCTAAATGCATCCATTATCCTAAAATGATCCCTTCTACCAACTTACCTGCTGCCAAGGAGCCCCTGTACCTGGGATGTAATCAATAAAGAAATGTCTTCCTTTCCTCCAGCCTCTGACTAGTTTCCTCCCATTCTCTGCCTGCCTGCCATGCAGCATGCATGGTGATGTCCCTGTGGTGTGGCCCAGCCAGCAGCCTGGCACCAGCTCCCACTGCTGCACGAGGCAGAGGAGAGCAGAGCCAAGCAGCACATTCCTGGCATGCTGTAAAGGCTCTCCATCAAGCCTAACCTTCATGTTTTTCCTGGAATTAGAAGTGAAATGGGAAGTCAGCACTTGCTCTGGAGAAGCTCTGCAGAGGCAGAGGGCATAGTGCAGCAGGAAAGCAAAGGCAGCACATCACCTGGGGAGCTGTGCCAGCAAGGGCTGGGGCACCCACGTGCTCCCCATCCAGCAAAATCAAAGTCAAAACCACATTGTGCTTCTTATTCTTTCACCACAAAACCAGCTTGTTATCAGCTCAGACCCACCTGGCTCTGCAAAGCAAACCTGCTGCAGATGGCAGGGTCCTAGACCTCCTGCCTGACAGTAGAGCTATTGGACACTGCATGGGACAACCTCTCCCCACTCCCTGCCCAGCACCTCCTCTCTGCTGCTCAGGGTCCATGGTGATGGCACTGTGGCCCAGATGCGGCACAAAGCACGTTTCCAGTGCTCCCAGGTTCCCTCTGATGGCAAGCTTCACATCAAGGTATGTGGTGCTGTTTGGCCATGATTTGGCATTCAAACATTGTGATGAGGCAGTAATTACCAAAGCACAATTGAGATCATCTTACCATCATGGACCTCTCCAGCTCTACCTCCTGGAGCAGCTCTGCGAACTCCTTAAAGGACTCAGCTGTCAAGAAAAGGAGAGGCTGGTCAGTGGAGCTGGGATGTGGCACTGGAACATGGGACATGTGCTGGGGTACCCAGATCTGACTGCAACCCCAACAAACACTTGCCAAAAACCAGAGGAGAGGTGGCAGAACACAGTGAGGCAAGGCCATAGGTGAAGGCTGGCCATGAGGGAAACAATGCCCTGGAAAGGGAGGACAATGTTAGTTAGCTTTCATTGGGAATTGTAAGGCAGGCATCAGGGAAGGGCAAATGAGCGGAACAGGCAAATAAAGGGAAGAGGAATCCACTGGCATCAGAGACCACAGAGGGACAGGCTCTGCCACAGCGGGCAGGACAGGGCTGGCAACTCTACCCGAGCCAGGAAGAGCTGCAAGTGCTTCCCAAGGCCAAGACAAGTCTGGGAAACAAAACCAGCCTGGAAAGACGAAGACTACATTAAGCACAAAGCCCAGGCAGCTACAGAAATGGTCACAGACACTGACACCACTCACTGAAGTGTTAAAAATGAAACAAAAAAAGATCTCATGGATCAGCACTTTTCTCAGGGTTCAGATGCAACAAAAATACAAAAAGTTTCCTTTAACAAACTGAAACAACAAGGTTTATTTAGCCTGTGGAAAACAGAGGCTAGGTAGGAGCGGTTGGCTCTCCCCACACCAACAGGTTTAGCAGCCAGAGGGAACGCTCAGCCATTCTCCCTGCGCACCAAAGCAGAACATAGGAAGGGGCTGAATTCACAGTAGGGGAGAAAACCTCTCACACCAGAAGAGCACTACCTGCACTGAAACAAGGAGCACCGCAAAAGCCTCAGCTCTCCAGAAGGCTGTAAGACAAGGCTGGGCAAACATCTGCCTACACATATCCCATGCACTGGCTGCGTGCTGAATGCCTGCAGGGAACAAACCGATTGCCCCAGAGTTCCTGGGAAGTACCTGGGAGTCAGGGAAAGGTTCCCACAGTGCCACTCACCATGGTCCAGCTGCCAGAGCAGCACCCTGCTGGGAGCAGTGCTGGGACAGGTCTGGCAGGGCTGCACCTCACCCTCCCACTGCCACGTGGAAAGCACAGAATGGCTTTGTAAAGCCTACAGGAGCTCTTGTGCTTGCAGCTCAGACCCTCCCTTGCTGCGAAGCACGCTGAGTAACTCAAAGGCTGTCTGAGAATGAACAAAAGAACCCCCTAAGTGCCCGGCTGAGATCAGAGCTCTGGAGGCATCCCGAGCTCTGGCACGCCTGGCTCAGCAGGGCAACACATCAGGGAGCACATCAGGCGTACAGCAAGGATGTACAGCAATAGCTCATCCCACAGATAAGGGCAGAGGACGCATTTGTGCTCCATCTGCAAGCTGAGGGCCCTCTCCCCTCATCCACAGGCAGTATCTGAGAAGTACCTGTCCTTGTGCTCAAAATCAGCTGTAATGCTGCTGCACAGCCAGTGAGTACAAGCTCCCAGTGTTAAGAGGATTCACACTGTAGTTGCTGAGACAGACACAAAGAGAAAAACCACAGCCTCGTGACACAGTCTCTCAGCTGCCATCATCAAAACAGAACCTTCTTGATGAGTGTAACTTCTGAGTTCTCCTTCAGAACGAGGGCTTCAGAGCCCAGCACATGCCATGTCCTACTAGTTCATTACACTCTGACAGGACTGACATGCTGACTTTCACTGTGGTTACTCAGGACAATGTGAAACCTGAAGTGCACACAAGACACGGGGAGTCCAGAGCCAGGAAAGGAATTATGTTGAGGAGAAAGAGCATCCAGCCCTGAACTTACAGGCAAAATGTCAGTGTCTAAAATTTTCACTAGATGGTTTTATTGCTCTACAGGAAGAGTCCAGGCACACATTTCCTGGCTGCAGTCACAACCCACTGACTTTGTCCTTGCACTACAAACATGTGTCTGAGGCTACACCCTGCTGACAGAGCAGCAGTGTTGGGGAGCACAAGGGGGGATCCAGGCTCTGGGACTGGGTTTATGCTTGCAAGCCTTTCCAGAGCAGGGAAGCTGCCTGTCATTGCTGCCTGCCAAGCCACACCTGTGAACTACCTGGCAGTCACCCAGCTGGTCCTGGCCAGCAGCATGCCAGGAATGTTCAGCTGCTTCAAAACAGAGGATTTCAGGTTCCTGTGCCTGGGAGGGAGGGACAAAGCATCTGATTTCATTGCTCTGTTAATCTCTGAAGGAGCTGCTGATGCAGGGTGCATCCATAACTATTAACGTCCCTGAGGAAAATGGTGCTCAGGACAGATATCAACTCAGTGTTTGTGTCCTGACTCAAGCTTGCAGCATTCCAAGCCCCCACCTGATGTGCAGGAGTGTCAGCCTGCTGTCTGCCTACACAAGAGAGAGAACTGCACACACAGATCAAACACATTCCCTGAAGGATAATAAGAAGTGCTTGTGAATGTTCTGCTTCGTTCCCATATCCTGCACATCAAATGAGCTCCCACACAGATCTCTGGCACCCCTGCAGGAGATGGAAGCTGCTGTGGTCATGTCAACGCCCTGCTGCTGTTTGGGGAATAAGGGAGCCTTGCAAAGCAGCTCAGCCCCAGCAAGCACTGCAAAGCTTGGTGGAGGAGGAGAAACAGCAGAGGCTTTTCACAGGGGAAACCAGGGACCTCTTCTTGAAAAGGGAAAACAAACACTCCCAAACATAAGCAGGAGAAGAGAAACACATTGGTTTCACTGTGGAGTGTTTTACATTTGCTGTGATCTCTTCTTGCTCTCCTCCATCCATGATCTCCCCATTTGGCCTCTGCCATTTCCGGAATTCCTCCTTGCCTGCCGAGTCCCACAGCACCAGCTCACTGCTGGCAGGCTCTGTCCTTCTCCCAGCGTAGGGGCATAGGATGTCAGAGCTCTGTCCCCTCCTCCTTTCCTTGGGTGGCTGTTTGCTTCAGATCCCTCTCCTCTCAGGAGGGACATTTCTAAGGCCATGCTTTCCCCTCCCTCATCCAGACATGTTTGGGAATTCAGCACCTCTACTGCCATTAGACTGGGAAGCTGACTCATTTCCAGTGGGTTTCACCTAGAGACTTCCCATAAAGGAAATCAGACTTTGAAAGGCAAGCTGTAATCTGCTTTAAATTGCTTTAAATAAAACAACCCAAAGAACAGGCTTTACTTCCTTTCCCGTTCAGTGATGGCTTGTAGACCTGACATCAGCAATGTCACACTTCAACAACAGCCTGACAAAAGCTTTTTTGGTTTTGTTCTTTTTTTTTCTCCCTTGCTGTGAAGGCAGAGACTAGTGATGATTTTCCACACAACAACACATCCAGCAATTCCTTGCTCTCAGCACTTTTGCAGCCTGTTCCCCTTTTCAGGGCAGATTTTGTAAGGTGTTTTCAGTGGAGCAAAGGAAGCTTTAGGAGCAGTGTCCACCTGGATCAGGAGATGTGGCTGATGCTCAGTGCCATGCATGCTTCCACTCCACCTGCAGCACTGGGAAATGGGACTTGCTGGGAGGCCAGTGCCTGGCAGCACTGAGCAGGGCTAGAGCTATGGAAACCCTCTGCAAAATACCTGCTGAATTGGGATTGTGAAATTCTGTCTGTTGAAGAACCCAGCTCCTGGTGCTGCTTAAGAACCAGGGAAACTGCCAGGGAAGGAGAGAAGTTCTCAGTGACTGGAAATTTGCATCAACAAGAAGAAAACTTACCAATATTAATCTCATCATCTGTTAGTGTGTCACCAATAAAGTCAAACTGAAAGGACTGCAACGTCTGGGAGAATTTCTGCACTGCAGAGGAGTAACCTGGAAAAGGAGAAAGCAGTAAGGCTGTGTATTAAGGCTGTTGTATTCTTGCAGTTGTTACACAGAAGCAGCAAGTCTTAGAAATTTAGCCTAAATGGAACAACTACAGGAAAACTCATAGTCATCCTGAATTTAAGCACTTCAGAAACCATTTCAATGTCAACAACCACAAGAGGCTGTAGAAAGCATTTGTTTTGGTTTTTTTTCTTTGTCAGTGTTGTTGAAAATGCTTCTGCAATACTAATGGATGCCCTGGATTGTAAAAAACAGCTGATTAATAGCCTCGTGTCCTGTAGGGACACATTCCCCCCAGGAAAACACAGCCACAAACGTAGTATCACCACCAGCACCACAGGAAGGGCTCTGGAGAAGCAAATATCCCTGGTGCCACGCAGGCATTGGCACTGCTCCTTGAAGCACGGAGGCTGTGGGACAGGTTTGTCACTGCTCAAAGTGGTATCTTCATAAGAAAGGAGAAAAATCTGCAGAATCAGAAAATAAATGTGGGGATAAAGACAGGACTCAAAATAACTGCCCCTCTGTAGAGGGTCAGGGACACAAACAGGCAGAAGAGAAGCTCAGCAGTGCCACAGCTGAGCACAGGGAGCCAGGGGGGTCAAGCTGGGCTGGTCACAGCGTCTGCAGATGGCCCCAGGACCTGTTCTCGGCTCACTGGTGAAGAGCTTTCAGTCTTGGAGCAAAGACACTTCCTGATGGTGGTTGGTAGCTCAGCCCAAATTACTTTTGGACTTTGCAGAGAAGTTTCTACCCAAAAGAACCTCTGTGCCTTTGCATCCTGTGTGGCTGCTTCAGAGCTTTGTCAGTGCCTCTGTTGTTGTGAAGGCATCTGCTGACACTGGCAAAGAAGCTGCTGCAGGGATGGGGCAGCAGACCAAATCACCCACCCAGTGAGGCCTGTGACAGCCACAGGTAACCCTGCACCACAGGAGAAAGCACCTCCTTCTCCTGCAGAGCACAGGGAGATGTGGTGGATTGGACAGCCCCACGTCAACCACAGCTTCCTGCACAAAGTGACAGGCTTTTGGATGGGGCTAGTCTTTCTCCAACAGCAAACACCTGAGAGACAACATAGAAGGAGACTGAACTTGCCTGACCTTATCGCATAGGATGTAGACAGTAAAACAAAATGCAAAGGAATAACTTTATAGGTTGAATTACACTGGTATTTTCCCCAATTTTGGATCCAGCGACAGGCACAGTCCCTGGCTGGATTCCTTTTTGTGGGTGTACCAGAGACAGAGCTCTCTGAAATTCAGGAAGCTGCAAATATGGAAGATTGGATGGCACAAAGCAACCTTTGCCAAAACAGAGCAACTCTGTGTACATGGTTGGGTTTTGCCTGTTTGTTTAAAAAAATAAGACATGCACAATCACTTCTGGCATCAACTGTTAAAATCTGGGGGAAAATAACAGCCAAAAATGAGACGTGAAGTAGTGAGGAATGGTGTCTTCACAGTATAGGCTACCCCCTGCATTTCTAGACTGAGGAAAACAGTAATCCATGTGTAATTTTGTTTGTTCTTTTCCACTGCAGACTCAGCAATAAAAGAACTTATCACCACAGCAGCAAACACTGGTGTTTCTGAAACACTGCTACCAAGGGGAGAGAAAAATTGGACAGCAATGAATTGGATGTTGGGAAAAGAAATCAAGTGGTACACATGGGATCCTGGCAGGTCCCCACGCTGCTCTGCTTCCCCTGTCCCCAGGTCAGGAGCACCCCAATGTTCCCAGAGCCCTCCCCAAGGCCCCAGACAGCCAAGGCACATGGGGACAGGCAGGTCCCTAGCCTGGGGAGGAGTGTGGCCTCGAAGTGCACACAGTCCTTGCTTTCCCCTCAAAAGCCTCCTTCAGCAGTTTCCTCTGATGGGTCAAACCTTTGCTTCTGAATGGGCAGATTCAGGATATAGCCTGAATGTGGCCTTTTAAGCACAGCTGTGGGGGGGGGAGCTGGGAGCACATAAATGGGTGAACTCCAGCACAGAATGATGTCATTGATTTGGTGGAAAACCCCAGCAAATAATTCACTCTCAGTCCCCGCAGCGTTCACGTCAGGCCAGGACCAGAGGCTTTTCATTCAGTTGTCACTCGAGAATCTTTGTTCGATTCCCTGCAAGCCCTCATCATCCTCCCTGGATGCTGCTGATGGCCCTCGTCCAGCCTCTCCTTGCTCTGCAACTACCTTGGCTAGTGGGTGAGCTTCAAACACTCCAGAGTGTCCAAAACTTGGCTCTCCAGTTCAAGAGAGACAAGGAAGTACTGGAGAGAGTCCAGCAGAGGCTAGGAAGATGCTGAGGAGCTTGAAGCATCTCTGGGAGAAGGAAAGGCTGAGAGCCCTGGAGTTGGTTAGTCTGGAGAAGAGCAGATCCCCTCTGGGATCTGAGAAAGAACGACAGTGTGAGGGTAAGAGGCTGAGGCCAGACTCTGCTCAGTGGTGCCCAGTGACAGGATAAGGGGCGGTGGGCACAAACTGGAACTCAGGAGGTTCCACCTGAACTAAGGAAAATATTCTTTCCCCTAAGAGTACAGAGCACTGGACTAGGCTGCTCAGAGAGGTTGTGGAGCCTCCTTCTCTGGAGAGATTCCAAGCTCACCTGGACATGACTCTGCTCTGGGTGACCCTGTGTTAGCAACAGGGTTGGACTACATGATCCCCAGAGGTCCATTCCAACCCTCACCATGCTGGATTTCTGGGATCTGAACACCCATGCACACCCAGTGCCAAGTCCCTGAGCAGCCCCTAATGCAGCTCACTGCATCTCACCCTCCTGCAGCCCAGCCAGCATCCATCTGTCCCTTCCATGGCCAGTGTCCATGTCTGTCTCTCCACACGTGCTGGCATGGGGAAGGTGCTGAGGCACAGTGTGCATCCCGTGATCCCTGAGGTTGGCTGCACATCCAGACCCTGCTGGCTGTGCCTGGCAGGGATGGAGGGTGTGCACACACCATTTTCCATCACGTGTGTCAGCTCAGCGTTCAGCTCCAGCATGGGAGGAACAGGCCTTGGCAAGCTGCTGCCTTCTGGGCTTTATAGAAACAGGAGGTAGGGCAATAGCAGAGAAGGGTTTGAAAAAACAAAACACGATCTACTTTAACCAGAAAAAAAAAGAAATAATATAGCTTATTTAAGTTACATTTTCCTTTCAAAACATTTTCTGCCCTAAAAGTTAATGTCAATTGTCCAGCTGAAGGAAATCCAGGAGGATGTGCTACAAGCCACATCTGGCATTAGCTTAACAGTGGGGAAAAAAAGAAATGAGCTCCCCTTAATGCTGTTTGGTTTCACTTGGGAGAAGGAATGCTTTTCATTTTGGGGAGCCATCCTCATCTTCACCATCAGCAAAGTCAGGGTAGCAAGCCCTGGTTGTGAGCAGTGATGGTGTGCATTCATCCCACTGTGTCACTCTGCTGCTAAAGGTGGACAGCCATCCCCACTGTCCCACACCAAGGACATCCCTGGGGTGGTCAGACAGCTGCCTGGCACCAGGTGGAAACCCCATCACAGACAAACAAGCGTGGAAGATGTCGGGTTAGGAAAGGAGAGAACAAGCTGGAAGGAGCCAGTGCTGCAAACACTTGGTGTGGCTCCTGAGGAGCCTTTAATGGAAACCAGACTCCTATGGCCCAGCGTGACTCATCTTTGTACACATCCTGAGCCTTGGCTGAACACCAGCTTCTGAGCAATCCTACAGGAACAGGCAGGATGGACAGCATCAGGGACCACGATGGGATCACAGGTGTTATTATAACCATGGGGTGGTTACTGGGGATGACTGTAGCTGCTGACCCTACCACGCATTGTCTGCTAGCACCAGCCACCGAGGGAACCAGACATGCTCACACCCTGGGGGCTGTGTCCTTGCAGGGTCTAGCAGCCAGAAGAGCACCAGAGGCCAGTGCAGAGCATCACAACATGCTGCTGAGACACTCGGCAAGAAGCCATCCCTGCCCTCAGTGGCACCCAAATGGTGCCATGGTGATACTGAGGGATGGAGCAGGGAAGTGGGGCTGGAAGAAAGGGATGACCCATGCCACAGGAAAGCAGCTCAACAGNCAGCTGTGGGGGGGGGAGCTGGGAGCACATAAATGGGTGAACTCCAGCACAGAATGATGTCATTGATTTGGTGGAAAACCCCAGCAAATAATTCACTCTCAGTCCCCGCAGCGTTCACGTCAGGCCAGGACCAGAGGCTTTTCATTCAGTTGTCACTCGAGAATCTTTGTTCGATTCCCTGCAAGCCCTCATCATCCTCCCTGGATGCTGCTGATGGCCCTCGTCCAGCCTCTCCTTGCTCTGCAACTACCTTGGCTAGTGGGTGAGCTTCAAACACTCCAGAGTGTCCAAAACTTGGCTCTCCAGTTCAAGAGAGACAAGGAAGTACTGGAGAGAGTCCAGCAGAGGCTAGGAAGATGCTGAGGAGCTTGAAGCATCTCTGGGAGAAGGAAAGGCTGAGAGCCCTGGAGTTGGTTAGTCTGGAGAAGAGCAGATCCCCTCTGGGATCTGAGAAAGAACGACAGTGTGAGGGTAAGAGGCTGAGGCCAGACTCTGCTCAGTGGTGCCCAGTGACAGGATAAGGGGCGGTGGGCACAAACTGGAACTCAGGAGGTTCCACCTGAACTAAGGAAAATATTCTTTCCCCTAAGAGTACAGAGCACTGGACTAGGCTGCTCAGAGAGGTTGTGGAGCCTCCTTCTCTGGAGAGATTCCAAGCTCACCTGGACATGACTCTGCTCTGGGTGACCCTGTGTTAGCAACAGGGTTGGACTACATGATCCCCAGAGGTCCATTCCAACCCTCACCATGCTGGATTTCTGGGATCTGAACACCCATGCACACCCAGTGCCAAGTCCCTGAGCAGCCCCTAATGCAGCTCACTGCATCTCACCCTCCTGCAGCCCAGCCAGCATCCATCTGTCCCTTCCATGGCCAGTGTCCATGTCTGTCTCTCCACACGTGCTGGCATGGGGAAGGTGCTGAGGCACAGTGTGCATCCCGTGATCCCTGAGGTTGGCTGCACATCCAGACCCTGCTGGCTGTGCCTGGCAGGGATGGAGGGTGTGCACACACCATTTTCCATCACGTGTGTCAGCTCAGCGTTCAGCTCCAGCATGGGAGGAACAGGCCTTGGCAAGCTGCTGCCTTCTGGGCTTTATAGAAACAGGAGGTAGGGCAATAGCAGAGAAGGGTTTGAAAAAACAAAACACGATCTACTTTAACCAGAAAAAAAAAGAAATAATATAGCTTATTTAAGTTACATTTTCCTTTCAAAACATTTTCTGCCCTAAAAGTTAATGTCAATTGTCCAGCTGAAGGAAATCCAGGAGGATGTGCTACAAGCCACATCTGGCATTAGCTTAACAGTGGGGAAAAAAAGAAATGAGCTCCCCTTAATGCTGTTTGGTTTCACTTGGGAGAAGGAATGCTTTTCATTTTGGGGAGCCATCCTCATCTTCACCATCAGCAAAGTCAGGGTAGCAAGCCCTGGTTGTGAGCAGTGATGGTGTGCATTCATCCCACTGTGTCACTCTGCTGCTAAAGGTGGACAGCCATCCCCACTGTCCCACACCAAGGACATCCCTGGGGTGGTCAGACAGCTGCCTGGCACCAGGTGGAAACCCCATCACAGACAAACAAGCGTGGAAGATGTCGGGTTAGGAAAGGAGAGAACAAGCTGGAAGGAGCCAGTGCTGCAAACACTTGGTGTGGCTCCTGAGGAGCCTTTAATGGAAACCAGACTCCTATGGCCCAGCGTGACTCATCTTTGTACACATCCTGAGCCTTGGCTGAACACCAGCTTCTGAGCAATCCTACAGGAACAGGCAGGATGGACAGCATCAGGGACCACGATGGGATCACAGGTGTTATTATAACCATGGGGTGGTTACTGGGGATGACTGTAGTTGCTGACCCTACCACGCATTGTCTGCTAGCACCAGCCACCGAGGGAACCAGACATGCTCACACCCTGGGGGCTGTGTCCTTGCAGGGTCTAGCAGCCAGAAGAGCACCAGAGGCCAGTGCAGAGCATCACAACATGCTGCTGAGACACTCGGCAAGAAGCCATCCCTGCCCTCAGTGGCACCCAAATGGTGCCATGGTGATACTGAGGGATGGAGCAGGGAAGTGGGGCTGGAAGAAAGGGATGACCCATGCCACAGGAAAGCAGCTCAACAGCAGGAAGGGGCCACCATGGTTCTGGAACTGGGCAGGAAAAGGTTAGTCACATCTCCATGCTGTGCGAGATAAACCCATGTTCTCCCTTGTTTTAACTGACACTTGGTAACCTCTTCACTCCTGACACAAACATATGGCTGCTAAACACCCCAGTTTTGCACACCCAAAGCCTGGCAGGAGGGAGAGGGTAGGGGCTGGAAAGAGGTGGCTGCAGGCTCTGCCCTGCTCACACAGCACTGGGAATGTGTGCAGAGAGCCAGATTGCTGCTGAAGGGATAATGCTGTGCTCCCGAGCCAGGGATACCCCTGCAAACAGCATGGGAAAGCTCACCACCACCCCAAAGGACCCTGCCTGCTCTTGGTACAGCTCAGCCTGTTTCCATGGAAACACACCAAAACGAATTGGATCAGGAATCCTCTAGGACTCTCCTTCCCTCCAGCACTCAGTGAGCAATGCCAACTTTCACAATTTGCGGTCACAGTAACATATTCTTCTAGGAAAAACCAAGACCCACCTCCCCTCACAGAGTAACCTCAGCCCAGCTGGACTGGGGGTGGGGGAAGGAGTCTCAGCTACAGCCACCCCACTCACAGGAGGTACACAGAGGACCTTCTGCTTGTATTTATGTATATAGGAACACACCTCCAGATACTACAGCTCTTGAAGGCTGTGTTCCTCTGCCTGTTCAGCAAGGACCTGGTGATGATTCTCATTTCAACCTTTCACAGCAACCACAGCTAACAGAAGACCACAAACCAAAAGCCTTGCTGTCTTTGCAAAAGCCACGGGCCTCTGAAAAAGCACAGATTACCACCAGGAGCCCTGAAACAGGTTGTGGTTCTGCTTTTTGGATGTAAAACAGAAGGAAACCACAGCCACAGGACAGACCCTCTGGGAGGACACAGCCCCATCCACCACCATACGCTGCCACACGGATGAGTGGACATGGCTGGAGAGGGGGCACAGAGGTGCCTCTCAAGGGTCCACGCTGCTTGGTGTGTCACAGATGTACACCTCTAATCAGCTTTCCACTCCTTAAAGCAGGGTCCCACTTCCCTAAGTGTCCATCTGCATGACTGCAATGGTTCTGTCTTGCCAAGAAACCACGCCCTCAGGTACGTGGAAGTAGAAATGCCAGTGACAACCCACTGGCAACAGCTACAAGGACCACCAGGATAGGTAGCCTGTGCTTGGACTGCCTCATCTAACACCACAGGGACACAAGGTGATGTCAGGTGTCACAGATACGCAGAGTGAAATGAGCATGGCTTTTAGAAATAAACCCTCTAAAGAACAACAAAACCCTCCTACTGTCTAGAAGAGCAGCTGCAGAGCATACACATCACATCTGGCAGGACCAGACTGCCAGGATACAGGTTACTCCTACCTAAATATCCCAATTTTATGACATTGTGCAGCCATACGTAAAGCCAGCACCACCTCTGCTTCTCCCTAGGACATAGCCAGGAGAGAACTGCCGCTCCTCTGGAGCAGGCACAGGAGCAGGCCATCCCTACATGCCTTAAGACAAGCCAGTGGCACAGAAGACCAGCCTGGCTGAATAGGGACATATTGCTGAAGATCAGGGAAAAAAAGAGAGTTTATGGCCTCTGGAAAAGAGGGCAGGCCACTCCTAGTGAGTGTAAGGATATTGTTAGGTTATGTAGGGAGATTACTAGAAGGTCCAAGGCCCAGCTAGAAATTAATCTGGCTTTGAAAGTAAAAGATTATAAGAAAAGCTTTTATAAATACATTAATAACAAAAGAAAGAACAGAGAGAGCCTACATCCCCTGCTAGATCCAGAAGGAAATATAGTAACAAAAAACAAGGATAAGGCTGAGGTGCTTAATGGCTTCTTTGCCTCAGTCTTTAGTAAAAGTAATACCTGTACTGAGGGAAGCCAGGCCCCCAACCCAAAAGAATGGGACCGGGAGCAAAATGTCCCCCCAAAATCACAAGGAGATGGTCAGGGACCTACTCCTCCACATCGACGTCCACAAATCTATGGGGCCAGATGGGATTCATCCTAGAATCCTGA
>VWZO01015731.1:18770-79724 GCA_013396975.1 Bucco capensis
GAGCCAGCAGTGTGCCCAGGGGGACAAGAAGGCCAATAGCATCCTCCCTGGATCAGGAACAGTGTTGTCAGCAGGAGCAGGGAGGTGATCCTGCCCCTTTACTCAGCTTTGGGGAGGCCTCACCTCCAGTACTGCATCCAGTTTTGGGCCCCTCACTCCAAGAGGGGCATGGAGGTGCTGGAGAGGGGACAGAGGCTACTAAGCTGGTAAAGGGCTTAGAACGTAAGTCTTATGAGGAAAGACCGAGGGATCTGGGCCTGTTTAGCCTGGAAAAGAGGAGACTGAGGGGAGATCTCATCGCTCTCTCTAACTACCTGAAGGGATGAGGGGAAATGGACGCAAATTACACCAGGGGAGGTTCAGGTTAGATATTAGGAGGAATTTCTTTACTGAAAGGGTTGTCAGCCATTGGAACAGGCTGCCCAGGGAGGTGCTGGAGTCACTGTCCCTGGAGGTGTTTAAGAGACAGGTAGATGTTGCACTGGGAGGCATCATTTAGCAGGTTGATAGGGCTAGGACAAAGGCTGGGCTTGATGATCTTCAAGGTCTTTTCCAGCTGTAACTGTTCTATGATTTTATGAGGGTAGATACAGCAAGAAAGGAACAGCTGAACCGATATGGGGCTATGGCATCCCCGTTCTGTCTCCAGGAAGGTGCCAGGATGCCGCTGCCCACAATGGAAGCAGTCAGGGGATGAGCAGCCAGCAGAGATGATCAAGGGAACAAGCCACTCCTAAGCTTCTGCATCTGACTGACAGCACAGCACAGAGGTGTCTGGGATGGAGCCACTTAGCAATATCTTCAACAACCAGTAAGGAAAACCCTACATGATTCTGAGCTATGGTAATGCAAATAAACCAGAGCAAATGTATGGAGCAGCTCATTTTTGTATTTTGCCTTCTCCTCCAGCTTGAAAACCAGCCACACATTTTGTTTTCTTTCAAATAAGCAAACAAAAGACAATAAAAAGTTAATTTTGTGTTTAAATAAGAGCATTTTAAGCCAAGAACAAATGTTCGGGTTAGGATCTTAACTCTGGAAATCCATTTTTCTCAGGGAAATGCTGCAAGACCTTGACGCACAACAGCAGAGGATGCACCTACATTTCTTCCCAATGCATGGTCACTACAGCACGTTTCCTGCTTCCTTGTGGAGAGCTGTGCCATGGGACATGCAGAGTGTGAGAAACACTACTTCTCAGAATCACAGAATCACCAAGGCTGGAAAAGACCCCCAGGATCATCAAGTCCTCCAGTATGCAAAAGAGAAGGCTGTGATCCCTGAGGGGAAAAGAATGTGTCCATTGTTACCAACTCCCACTGAAGAATTTCCCAGGGAGTTGCATCATGAAGGAGACTGAATTCATCCATGTTGCCAGCCCAGAGAGGAGGTTCTGGATGCAGCACCCAACCCACCAGCTCCAGGGAATTCTCTGTGCTTGGAGCAATGCTTTATGAGCCAACACATACAGTGTTTGGCCCAGGGGCCAGATTCTGCTCCAAGCTGTTGCATTTGATTTACGCAGCATGTACTGACTGCATGAAGTCCTCAAACATCATCCCACCAAAATACCTCAGCTCTGGAATCAGTGAAGCTACCTCGACTGAGCCCAGATGTGCTATGAGGAACATGAGTAAAAAGTCCAGACTCACAGAACGCTCCTCAACACCCTACAGCTGCTCAAACACAAAAACATGTTGATTTTTTTTCAGAGAAGCAGAAAAAGAATAATCTTCTTCTCAGTCTTCTAGGCAGTCCCAAATCTACCCAAGCCTTTTGTGAGGAAAACAGCACTCCTGTTTCTTCATGACAAGGGATGCTCATCATTAGACAATGAAAAAGGAGTCCTGCAGAGCACAGGCAGTGCTCTGCATTAACCCATGGCAAGTTGTTTGCCAGTGCCCCTGAGGCTCTCTGGATGCTGTGGAGATTCAGAAATCCTGACACACTTCACAAAGGCCATTTTTCACACCCTGACATTGATTTTCCACTTGCCAGAAGTAAATGGCTAGCAGGAACTTCTAAAAATAACTGGCTATTTGTAGCTATACTTCACAAAACTGTTGCAGAGGAATTTACTGAAAGTCTAATACTTCTGTTATATATTTATCATTTCTAGTCAGTCTTTTATTGACCAAGTCTTTCATAAACTGCCATTTCCCTGTTACAGTTGATGTAGCACAGGCTCCAAGGAGAAGAGCAGGGCTCTGCTTCAAGTACAAACACGTTTTTCCATAACTCTCCCTACCTGGTGGCTTGCTCCTTTGCAAGCTGGTTATCTGCCTTCTGTACTGCCACCTAAACTTACACATCACCCTCACCCTTTCCCCTTGCCTATTTTCCATTTCCTGTCCTGCACCTGATTTTTTAGTCTCATAAATTCTCCTCCTTGCCCAGGCAACCTTGTGGTAAGTGCAAAAACTTGCTCAACAGGCTTATTTTCTTTAGTTACTGTTTAATTAAAAAACAAGACACCAACACAGCAATGCTTGACCTTTATCATATGCTCCTTACATTTGTCTTCTCTCCCTGCTGACTGATGGAAACCTGCTATACCACATGGTCACACCTAAGAAGTGCTGTCAGATCTCATCAGGCTGGATCCAAGATCAAGGAAGTCAAACACACAGAGAGGCTTTTCTGGCTGCCATGAGCAGCAGGAGATGGGTCTCCTTGCCAACAGCTCAGAAGTTAGGCAGTGCAACATATCAGCTCAAAAAAAAACCAAAAAAACCACACCAAAAAAGAGAGTAAGCAAGCAAGGCTGGAAGGACAACAATGTTTGGGGTGTATTGTCTGTTTGGGAGGAAACTGGAAGTGAGTAATGCAAGTTACAGCTTCTGGGGAGAATGGTACCCTCCTCCCCAACCTCTGATTGAGTGAACACTAATTATCCAGTTGTAACTTTTCTTCCCCAGATCTTCACAGTAACAGCAGCCACTGAGGATCAAGACAAGCATACATGGGCCCCTGTGCTCTCCCCACGAGCTGCAGCATGACAAAACTACCTCTGGCACCAGCTCTTCACTGAGTGTTCCTCATGTGAGTGAGAGGTAAGACTACATTTTGAATGCCTGAACTCTTCAAAGCAGAGTTTTTCACCTGTAGCATTTTCATGGCCTTTCAAGCTGATGTGGCAGCCACAGCTGGAGGAATTTCTTCAGCAAAACTGGGAAAAGACAAGAGGCAGAGAGCCCAGAACACGTGGTTAGCTGAAATGGATGTTAAAAAAATATCATCAGCCTTAGAAATTAGCAAAAATATCCAAATGCGCATTAAGAAATACTACAACTATAATTTATCTCATTCATATGTAACATGACATCCATCTGGTATGTCAGAGGGGAAATGACCAAGTTTCCTCCATTAATTTAAACCTCAGGTTTAAAGACAAGTTGCCTTCAAGAGCTCCCACTACCTCAGAGGGCCAAGAAGGCTGGCAAACACCAGTCAGCCCATCCCAGATGTTATTCCACCCTAAACTCTCACAACAGGAATTCCTTTGTTCACAATTCAGCTTCCAGCAAAGCCCAATCAATTCAGAAAAACCTATTTTCTGTATCTCAGCTAAGGTGATGCAGAGGAAGACATGCTTCCTGAAGACCATCTGACCACAGCACCAAGCACCAGGCTTGGCACAGCTCCAGGACAGAGGTGACACAAACCACAGTCAAGCTCTGTGCCTCACTGATACAAAAGACTGTCAACACAGGGCGCTCCACTTGAACCATTCAGATCAACTCCAACAGAAATAACTATTTTTCAAGCAAGCAAATGCTCAAAGAGTCACAGATGCAGAGAAGATTCACTGAGGAGGAAACACTGCCTTTGGTCCGCCATGGACCAAAACCCAACCACTGGGGGTGGCTGCCAGTCTGTGAATTTCAGAGTCACTAGTGTCCAAATCTAACCGCCACTACAATGGTGAACTGCTCAGCACCACCCTGGTGTGTCTGAACTTGAGAAACAAAGGGGAGCCTGTTGAGAACTGCAGAGCGAGGGGAATGCTGCTCAGCTTCACAGGCATCAGGGCCATGGAGGAAGGTGGTGTCAGTGCTCCTGTGCTGGGGTGATCAGCAGCTCTCAAACTCCTTATAGAAAGGCTCCAAGTGCAGTGCGTGGGGACGCTTTCCTTCCAAACGTCAAATACCAAGGCTGCCAGATGCCTGTCTCAGCAGCAGTTGCCAGTTGCCTTTCTAACAGCCTTTCCCAATCCTGGAGATTGAGCTTAGGGAATGTGCGTAAAGGACAGACCTTACAAAAAAATAAAAAAAACCGAAAAGCTGAGCCATGGAAAACAAGTTCATTTTCTCCTCCCTCAGGAGAGGCAAGCTGCGGAGGAGAGGCTAGGCAACCCACCTCCCCGGGCCATCAGAAGAACCATGCACAAAGCAGCTGGTCAATATGGAGAGGGCAGGGCTGCACAAATCCTTGCAGTGCTTGAGGCCACCCAGAGCTCCTCAGCTCCGAAAGCAGCTGAGCAGGCTTTTGGCATGGCTGCTTTGGCGTAAGCAGCAGGAGAGGGTGTGCTCCAAGAGCCACGGCTCCCTGCTGCACAAGCAGTATGAACACAGGGAAAACAAACACGAAAACAACAGACTCTTATCCGGGGCAGAGTATTAGCAATCCCTACAGACATATCTTATGATCTGCAGGGCCATCAGATGCACCTCAATCCAGCTTTCCAGGAGCCACCCTTTCCCAGGCAGACACAAGGCAAGGGGAAATCAAGTGCTTTCACAGGCGGCTGTAGGGAGCAAGGGGACCAGCAGCTCGCTACTCTGGCACGCAATGAGTTCAGAGTTTCCTTCGATAAGGACGCAGGGAGGGCCAGGCAGGAGGCCAGATGAGTCACACGCAGTGCAAGGGCAAGACTTGTGAGCAGCTCATCCGTGATCTGAAGTGGTTGTTCAGTGTGGGGAGGAAGGTGCATCCCTGCTGCTCCAGGGCTATGAGATGCTGCCAGCACCAACATGGCCCATCCCATGACAGCCAGCGCTTCCCAGGAGCCCCCCTGGCACCTTCAATCTGTCCAGCACCAGGATGGCCTGGACCCACCTGCTCTGTGCAGCACCTGCCAAGAGCTACCCCACCTCTGGGCACCTCTGCAAGCCCCACATCCCATGAAGACCCAGGGGTTCAGCTCTGTGCCTCTGTCATGGAGGGTCCCCCAATGCCCTGCAGGTCCTCAATTCAGCATTTGAGGGCACAGGAACACATCATATCCCTTGTTCTCCATTTTCTCAGCTCCTTGTTTTAAAAATACCTGGACTCAGCACTTCATAGGCAGTCTTGGCTGGAGGAACAGGGTAAAAAAAAAGGCAAGATGACAGACTGCAGAGAGCAACCTGAATTCTGGGCTTATGTTTACAATCTTATTCACCTACTTCTTATCATTATCCAAACAGCTCCCAACTGCACATTCACCTGCACAGGGAATTCAGTGACAACCAAAAAGGACACCAGCCACAAAGGCAGAGTTTGGAGGTGCTCTAGAAAGGAAAGGCCAGCAGGACCTGAGGGTAGCTGCTTGTAGCAGAGGAGTTCGGCTGACACCCACGAGCAGTCTGCAAGGCAAAACAAAGGCCAATGTGAAGAAGTCCACTATCAGCAAAACAAAAATGAGAAGTTTCCAAAAGCTTTTTTTCTTCCCATGTATCAGAAACTCCCCAAAAAAGGTTTACATGTTTGAAACGTTCATTTAACGCTTAGTAAGAAAAATCACTGCTGCCTGCTGAATTTCACCAGCACCATCAAAGAAGCTTTCATTTTGGTGTGTTCAGCATCTGTAAAACAGCACTGCTCGTTCACAGGAAAAAAGGTTCTATAAACCTCACAGTTCTGCACACTGTGCAGAAGCTCTGTACTTCTGACAGACAGTGTTGAAGGGCTGTGCTCTCAGCAGCAAAGGTCCTGCTCTGTCAGGGAAGGTCCCACTCCAGCAGCACACCGTGCCACAACACAGAATCCACGGCATACTCTCACCCCTTTCCCCATCGGGAAACAGACCATCTTGCCATTTCAGCTCCTCCCTGCAGATGGGATCCACCCTTAGCAGCCAGAGATAGGTGGTAGTCATGTCCCCCACGCAGCCACAGCGTGGCACAGGGCTGAGGAGCATATGGCCACTACTGTGCAGTGGGGAGGGGACCAGCTGCATGTGCAGCACCAATGAGAGGGACCACTTTTGCCATCTCACAAAGCCAGACTGGCATACAGCAGGAGAGAAGCTACCCACAAATGCAGGAGTAGTTCCAATGCAGTTACCAGCGTGCTACCAACAGAATTATTGAAAATATTCCAAAAATTTCTCTAGAAAAAAGGCAGAAAAGCTGAGTCTTCACAGGGTGACTCAAGAGGAAACTCTTTGGTCAGCAGCAGTGCTGCTGTGAGCCCACAGGCTGTCAGACACACTACAAAACATGGATAATACCCACATCCTCCCAGGGAAGGAGCCAGGAAAGGCAACAGAAGATGGATGAAAGGCTCTCTGCATGTCTTACATGTGGCAGAAAAAATATACTTAAACACATGAAAACGACTTAACCTCTTGCCCTGGCCCTTTGTGTCGATGTATGCAAGCAAGTTCTCGGGAAGCATATTGGGAACTTGATCAGGCTGGAAAAAGCCATCACAAAGTACTGTCTGTTGGTTTGTTTTAAGGTGACCCAGGGCAAGTCCCCAGTCCCAAGGGCTAGCAGTGGCCCCAGATGATATTCCTGCCCTGGGCTTTCTATCAGCAAACCCAGCCCTGGGCACCCCTCATGCTGGCAATAAGGATATGGATGGAGCAGCTGTAATCCACACTGTCCTGATGCTGAGCCCCATGTGCCAGCCACAAGGCAAAGCAAACACAATGGTGCCAACGTACAGGGTGAGCACACTGCCCCAGCCTGGAGTAAAATCTAACACACACACTTCAATGAGCCCCAAAACAAGGGGTAAGATATGCCTTGCAACTGGAGCTGGCAGATACTGTGCACGCTCCGCATCCTTCCTGCCTGCATCCGATAATAGGGATTTGGCAGTTGGGGGAGAGTTGGCTTTTGGAAGGGTTTTTTTGTTCTTTTTTATTTTGCTATTGTTTTTTAGTTTCTGGTTAAAGTATGTCTGGTTTAAATTTGCACCAACTTGAGGCCATTGATGCTGTGCACAGTGCCTACAGCCCAGGAACATAAGCTGCTTCACTGGCAGCCAGCTGCAGAGAGGCTTTCCTCTTCCCACTTGTCCCCAGGATGCCCACAGGGATAGTGGCACCGGTGGCAGCGAGCTGAAGTCCCTTTTAGTGACATCCAGACACAGAAAGTCTTCTTGCAAGCTTTGGAGCTGCTGCAGGGGACAGGGATTTTGACCTTCCACTCTGCTCAAAGGCAGAGACACAGGCCCAGAGATAAAAAAAGTGATTCCTTTCCAGTGGAAGGACTTGCATTTGGTGACTATCATTACGCACAGGCTGTGTGTGATGGCACAATACTTCAGTATCATTTCCACAAATGATATTGGTAACTGTGTTACCAGGCCTGCAGAACACTGTGCTCTCTCCCACACAGAGACAGACACACACATACAGTTTATCCACTCAAGGTCTCTGTGTGAACAGTTTCCAAGCGTGCCTGCTATCAGCTTTGCCATATGATGGTGCAAGCCACAGGCCCACCGAGCTGCAGCACGGTGATATTCAGGAGCACACAGCTCTCCAAATCCTCAAGAAGTCATTTACACCCTGTTACTGCATGCTTTGGGGTTTCCCTGTGCAGAGACATGGACCCTGTGGGTCCCTTCCAACTCAGGAGATTGCATGAGTCTTTGTTTTTTGCAGAGGATCCTGGTTCCTGGCTAAATTAGCATGTACTCCATGTCTTTAACTTACTGAATGTAATTGGTTTAGGTCTAGGAGGGGTGTAGGTCTACACAACATCACCCTAAAGCAACTCATTGTTTTTAAGCTGGATATAGGTCTGACATCTCTTTAAACAACTTGAGCTGAGAAGTTAGGAGAAAACTGTCAAAGTTATCAGCAGTAACAGGAGCCCTTTCTGGATGAAACCCCTGGTGAGGATGGAGAAGACTAGTAAGGAGCAGACAAGTCCAAGGAGAATACATTATTGCTAGAAGGGAGTGATGTATTTTCCAGCAAGTCATTTTTCCCCTGCTAAAGACCAGAAAGACCTTAACACTAGCTGCTATAGCGTAATGTGCTCCAGGAGATGGGAGGAAGGTGTCCTTGCAGCAGCGAGCCATTCCTGTCTGGACGGTCAGCCCAAAACAGCTCCTCTCAGTGCCACCAGCACGGGTGGAAAACCAGGTCCACAGTGAAAAAAAGACTTCAGTAGGAAAGCATCAGAGCACAATCAACAGACCTGTGTTCCCATCTGTGATGCTTTCCCCAAGGTCCTTCTGTTGGAAGGTGACCGATGAGGCAGGAGGGTGACACCCAGCTGGACTCAGCCCCACTCCAGGCAGGAGCCTTCAGCCTCTTTCTCTGCTGCTCTGGGCTGAGGATCCCCCTAAATTGGTGTAGTGCATCTCCAAACGCAGGGACAGCAGATTGGCCAAGCTAACGAGGCCACTGAGACCCTGCTCAGCTAATTATAGACAGTCAGAGCCAATTCTTTGTTCTTAGAGCCATGCCTGCTGGTATAGGGTGTGATCCTCCACCCATTCAAGTCAAGGCTAAGGTACTGACTGCTGCTGGGGTGCAGCATCAGCAGAGTGCAAGGATACAGCCAGAGGAGAAAGAAGATGACAGACCAATTTTTAAGCAGTCAGATCCATTCAGCAGCAGCTTCATTAGCAACCTGGGCACATGAGCAGCTCTTCTCTCTCCTGTCTAGCCAGTGGCATCAGAGAAACTGCTTACACGAGTCTTGTTTGGGTTCCAGATCACCCTGGTTATAACAGGCAGGCTTAACAAGTGACAGAAGACCTCTGTGCATACACACAGATGATTTGTGGCACATCTTCATTAATGTGCCATATGCTGGCTCCCAACTAAGCTGTCTTTGTGGGACAGGGTATTTTTAATGCAGGCACAGCCATGCCAAGCCCTGCTGGGAGCACCAAGCAGAGCTAATGGTTGCCTGGAGAGCCACAGCATTTCCTGTGTCAGCAGAAGGGCACGTGTGGGACACACTCCTTCCTCTTCCTCCTTCTCCAGTGGAGCTTTAGGTTTGTTCAGACACAGGCAAAAATCAGCATCCAGCTGTATCATGTTGCAGTAACAGACCCAAGCCTTTGTCTCTGCACATAGCACATGAAGTTTCTGCAGCAACCCAGTGGGCAGGCCACTCGAGGTGGCTTTCATCTCATTAAAACACTGTGTTTTGCCGACACTGCCTTCTACACTCCAAAGCATTAAACCCCAAGCACCACCTCCAACAACAGTACAGAAACATGTGGAAGAACAGGTCTGCCATGCTGAGGAGCACAGAGCCCCCTAGCCAGCAAGCAAGTCCCCACATTCAGCACTGTGGTGCTGCAGCAAGAGGGTGACAGCAGGACCTTCCCCTGGGTCCCCCATTCACCCTCATCCTCAGGGAAAAGTCCACCCAGTCCCTTCTGTTACAGACTGTCGTGTGCTTTGCAGGCACAGACACTTCTGCACATTCCATTATTGTGTTACTCTTCCAGGATAAACCACTTGCACTGCCTGGGGAGGCTGGTTAACTGACATACACAGTCAGAGGCAATCTACAAAGCTTTACGCAGTGCAGAGATCAAGTTCAAATCCACATAGGCAACTCTCCCATGAGAACTCAAAGCTCTTCCAGCTTCAAAGGACAGTTTACACCATTGCTAAACTAAAAAGAGCCTTACTAAAAAGAGCATTATCATACTAAAAGGAGCCTCAACCTGACATTGCTGAAACTTCCTTTGATACCTAATTGTGGGAGAAGATGAAAGACCGGGGGAAATGGATGGGTCTGCATTACCACACACATCAGAGCACAGCAAGAAAGAGGCTCCCAAAAAACCCCAACGTATTGAGCCACAGACAGAAAATGCCATAAAGAAGCCATTCTTGCAACAACTATGATGCTGCACAGTCACCTCCTTCTGACAGCCTTGCCTGTGGCCTTGAGTATGCAGCAACTCTTGTCTGCAAAGTCAGCTCTGGCACCACAGCACAGGGCTCTAAGCTGTGGGACACAAAGAAGCTGCTGCCAGGGCTGAATCCTTGGTGCCCATGCTGGACCCTGGCCAACCTGAGGGGACAGACAAATGCCAGCCTGGCACGCTCCAAGAAAGGCAGACCTTGCCGTTTCTGTGAGGGCCAGCAAGAAGTGCAGAGCTTGGCTTTCAGGGGTCCTAGCCTGTGGAGGTTCTATGTAGCACCAAGGAACTGTGCTTTAAGCAAAGATGCTGGATGGCCACCCAGCCCCGAGGAGTAAGGCTAATCCCGCCAGCCTCTCTCCCTCTCTGGCCAGGACCAGGCCATGGGTGAGCTTCACCACTATCAGCAGAATGTATGCAACCAGAACTAGCCCACAACTCGGCACTGCCAGCGACTCTGCATACTCCTTGCATGAAAAAGAAAGGATGCAGCCAACTTTACAACAAAAATAACTCATATTTCTGTCTCAAAGGAGGTTATTTGCTGTCACTGAAATTCATGCCCAAGATTATTGCAAAAGAACAATCTTTTTCTCTCGTTTAGTCAGTTTAATTTCTAATCTGGCATAACCCTACACTCAGTCAACTGTACTGTCAACTGTCAGGGGTTTTCTGTCACTTTCAGCCACTGACAGAAGCAGTGACATGGCTGCAAGTGCCCGAGGAGCCATGGCAGGGCATGGGGAGCTGCATGGCACTCAGGAAGGCTGTAACCATGGTGCTGTATCTATTTCAGCTGCTAACATGTCAGAGCTGGGTGGGTGGCGTGGAACCAACTTCTCTTAATCTTTTGAAAGACAGGAGTTTAAAGCACTGAAGTGCATCCCTCTCTTGGATACAGTCCCTGCTTCAGATAAAGCCCTGAAGCACTACCAGCTCTGCAGAGGGGAAATTGAGGCACATAGCTGACCAAGGGAAGCTGAAGTTCCCCCTTACTCCCTGGAGCTGGATAGCGTGACTAAAATCATGAGAACACACCTTCCCCTTTGTGTGGGCTGAGGCAGCTGGGGAGGGCCTTTCTGCAGCCCCCCAACAAGCATCCATGTGCTTTGGTGCAGCACAAGCCATGGCTGCTGCTGGAACCTTCCTTCAGCCCTCTCTCCCCATCCCAGTTATCCCATGTGGGAGCTGCTTCTGGGTCTACCCCACCACAAACTCAACACGGAGGCAGGGCTTTCCAGGAACAGCTTCCAGTGCCAGCCCTGGACAACAGAGCTGGGCAAAGAAGCAAGAGGCAGGGAAGCCCAGCCACCTGGGAAAGCACTTAGCCACGGCCCAGCTGTGCTTTTAGCCTCTCCTGGGTTGGGGAAGGGAAGTTCAGCTTTCCATTAGAAACTGGACGGGAAGCTGAGACTGGCAGACTCCTGCAGCGGGAAGGCATCTTGGAAGCAGATTAATTTTTTCACCGATGCCCATGTTCCCCAGCCATAGGTCCCCAGTGACCTTTCCTCCCCATCTGGGAGCTCAGGAGCAGCAGTTTCAGCTGGGCAGCCAGCAGGAGCAATGCTCCAGAGCTCTGTTGACAGATGGACTCCCTGGTAGATCTCCACACCATGGCATCTCCCATGGGAAGGAAGGATTCATCTCTCCTCCTCTCCAGGATAGCAGGTGGGCACCCATGAGCAAGGTCCCACTGAGCCCTCACTCGTCTCCTAGAGAAAGCAATGGCTGCCACACATGGAACTTCATCCAGATCAACAGGAATTCTCCTCTGAGGAAGGGCCTGGCTCACTGTAAGCCTCCAGACCACAGGGTGTAAACACCACTATATGAGTCTGGAGTAGAGACGTGGCTGCCTTAAAACTGCTCCCCACACACAGCACATGGCAGCCAGGTCACTCTCACAGTGATTCACCACTCCCCATCACTGACCATTGCCCAGGACAGACCAGATGGGTTTAAACCGGGAAATGGGGGGGAGTATGTGCTTTTGTAAAACAAGCATCCGTTGAATTCAAGCAGCACACCTACCAGCTAGACACACACCACCAGAAGCACTTGTTTGAACAATTTGTACTCGAGTTCCCATATTAATTTGCTACAGATACTAAGATGGCGAACTAATCTACCAGTAAAAGGGCTATAAAAAGATCAAAAGACATCCAAAAATCTCCAATACAAGACAGTGAAATAGCACTTACTAGCTGCTGGATGCCTAGCTTGTGCTGCTGACATAATAACAACTGGTTTTTTTTCCTTTTTACTCTCTAGAGACTCTGCTGGAACACTCCCAATATTTTACTACCCAGCAGGTAGGCTAAGACAACCTTAATCGGCCAGACACTTTCCATGAGAACACTGCCAGCAGCCAAAACCAGAACACCACATGCACTCCTCATATCACAGACGACTCAAACCCACCCATCTCACCCAGCACATCAAGTGAAGGTCCTGCAGAACTCCATGTCACATCATGCTCACTTTTTTTCCCTGTTGCTTGGCAAATGGAAAATAAAAGACAACTTTGAGCAGCCTCAGCTCAAGCCTATATGGACTGTGTGTATGGCAGACACTGTAAAGCCCAGCAGACCCTATTTCCCTGCTATGGGCAACTGCTCTTTTCTTCTCTGGAGCCTGCATAAGCATTGCTGCACTCACACAATTCACGTGGACACATGTATTTGTTCCCAGCCCGTGCTGCTCTGAGCCTTTTGTTGAGTGGTTTCCATCACCATGTGGGCTGTAGAGCTCTCCAGCTGGAGAGAGCAGGTGTGGGATGGCTCTGCAAGCCTGAACAAAATGGGGGATTGGTTTGCTTTAAATCTGATGTTGGAGTTTATTCATTAATTCATCAGCAGATGCACAGACAATATTTACATCTGTAACATCACCAGAGGTCTGTACCCAGCACAGCAATACCTCATCACGGAATCATTAAGGTTGGAAAAGACCCCTAAGATCATCAAGTCCAACCATCCACCCAACACCACCATGGCCACTAAACCATGTTGCAAAGTGCCATCTCTACATGTCTTTTGAACCTCTCCAGGGATGGTGACTCCACCACTGCCCTGGGAAGCTTCTTCCAACTCCTAACCGCTCTTTCAGGTAAGAAATTTGGCACAGTTTGGCCAAAGGTTTAACCAAGAAGGTGCCTCAGCCATTGAGAGGTTACAGTGGGGGACAGGACCTCTGCACCAATCACAGGTCCAGTTGGAACAATCATCATAATTGACCCTTTACCAGCCATCAGCCCAAGGGCTTTAGGCAGTTGGTAGCCCCAAATTTCCATCCACAGTCCCACATGGGCAGGATTCAGAGAGGAAGTCCAAGAATTTGTTCAAAGTTATCTATTATCTGAAGGGGAGGGGATGAACCCACAGGGGCTGAGGGAAGTCCAAGGGGGGTATTAGCCCCAGTCTCCTCCCCAGCCATGCCCAGCAGCCTGCTCTGCCCAGCCACCCCTTGCCTCACTCCTAAAACAGTGAACAGTACAAAATCAGCTCCTCCAGCATTTCAGGGAATAAATGTTGGGTTTCCTCAGTCCTGTGCTGTCTGCATATACTCAGTCTCCTTCTACTTCTCCCCTTCCTCCTTGCCCAGTCTCACTGGGATGTGTCTGCTGACCCAGCAAAATCCTCTCACATCCCAGCTCCGAGTGCAGCACTGGGGTTTAGAAACTCTGAAAAGGGAAATGGTTTTGAGCAAAGTGATGAAGAAAAAGCAAAATATCTACATTAAGAAGCAGGCTTGCTAAAATCCATCTGGTTTCCATTTTGTTGTTTGGGATTTTTTTTCCCTGAGACTGAGCAGAGATTTGGGGTTTTTTTGTAGCACATTTCAGGCTCTTACAGCCCTGTGATGTCTGCTGTTCCAGTCATACCAGCTTTTGTCTCCACACTTTTCCAGCTGGCCAAACACAGGCTATTCCAGCCACGGCCTCGATAACAAGGAAGCTCTGAATTATTCCTAACAAAGGGCAGCAGCTAAACTGATTAAAACCAACTGAAAACCAACCAGCTAGCAAGAAAAGCAGTGTAGGACAGACTCTGCTCCGCTGAGGTTTCAATTGCCTGCACTCAGCCTAGTGCAAGCCCAGCACTCAGGGCTGCTGTGCTGTCATACACCTTGGGCCATATTTTAATGAACATTTATAAGAGCAGAGATGATGTAAGAGACAACACATGGAAAGGTATCTACGTCTCTTGGGGGAAATTTTAGCAGACAGACAGCTCAGTAAAGCATTAAACACACAGGACTGTGTAATTTCAGATGACATCACCTGGCCCAGGTACCTTGGATGGTCTCAGACAGTACTTCTGAACAAGTGACTCCCTTAGAGTCAACACTGGAATCGACATTTAATTGGGAAAAATTCTCATCATTGTTAAAAAAAGAATAAACACCCACAAGAGAAGGAGGACTAAAGGCTATCTCTGGACAGAATCCTCTCACTCCTGCAGCAGGACACTCCAGGAAAGCTGGGCTGCGTGATGAGGTGACCTGTGCTGCCCCAGCCACGCTCCACCCAGTCTTTGGGGAAGAAAAATAATTGAGCACCTTCCTCAAACAGGAGATTATTCTCCTTAAATGAAGGCAGTGCCTGGGAGAGCTCAACCACCTCAGCAGGTAGTGCCCTGTGATGGCAGCAGGGTCAGTCCAGCTTACCTGGACAATGCCAGCAGGGTCAGCCCAGCTTGCCTGGACAACGGAGTTCGATGGCCCCACACAGGGCCAGCTCTGGACGGACACCCAGGTATACCAGAAGCCAGTTGGGTGCCCGCGGCCTGCCAGCTCATTCCAAAGCAATGTTAGCACCAAAGGCAGCTGCCAACTGCCGGGGTAAAGGAACAATGAGGATCTGCGGGAGCCAGGCTAAAGGTGGGCTTCCAGAAACATGTCTGCACGGTGATGCTCGAGTAGAAATCCCCTTCAGCCCTGGGCAGAGAGGCACCGGCTCTTCCCGGGGCAGCTCTCGAGAAGCTCCCATATCCGTACCACCACCGGCCCATGGCCAGCACCGTCGCTGAGGAGCAAGGCACGGCCTCCGCTCCTTCCCCTCTCGCCAGGGCCTCCCTACCGCCGCTCCCCGCCCCGCTCACCCCGTATGGCGGCGATCAGCGCGTTCCCGTCCTTGATCACCTCCTTGATGAACTTGTTGGTCCTCTCCAGCTCCTGCTCGTAGCACTTCAGCCGCTCTCGGAAGTCGGGGCTGTCCAGGTAGCAGTCGCTGAACTCCAGCGGCGGGTGCCCCATCGCGCCGCCGCCACCGCCGCCGCCGCCGCTCCTCCCGCCGCGATGTTGCGGGGCGGACACGGCTACCGCGCCCAGCCCCTACCCCCGCCCTGGCCGCCGTGCGTCGAGCCCATGCCACTGGCACCGCCCCACCGGCACCGCCCGTCCGTCTGTGCGGGGCCAGCCCCGGGAACACCAAGCTGCGGAGAGGGGATGAGAGGAGATGGAGCGACCCCCGCCCGCCCCCGCTTCCGGCCGCCCCGCCGCTGCCGGGAGCTGTAGTTCATGGAATCGTGGAATCAGGGTATGGTTTTGGCTGAGATGGGAACATTAAAGGTCGTCTAGTCCAACCCCTCCTGCACTGAGCAGGGACATCTAAGTCTCCCTCTTTTAGTTTCAAACCATCACCCCTTGTCCTGTCCAAAAAGGTCCTGATAAGCCTCTCCCCATCTTTCTGATAAACCCTTTAAGAACTGAAAGGCTGTGAGAAGGTCTTCTTGGAGCCTTCTCTTCTCCAGGCTGAACAACCCCAGCTCTCTCAGCTTGTCCTCACAGCAGAGAGGTTTTCGCACTTGGATCATTTTTGTGTCCTCCTCTGGACCCACTCCAAGAGATCCATGTCTCTTCTGTGCTGAGGACTCCAGAGCTGGACCAGGCACTGCAGGGGAGGTCTCTCCAGAGCAGAGCGGAAGGACAGAATTCCCTCCCTGACCTGCTGGCCACGCTGCTGGGGATGTAGCCCAGGACACCATTGGCCTTCTGGGCTGTCACACATTGCCAGCTTATGTCCAGCTTTTCCTCCACCATTCCCTCCAAGTCCTTCTCCCCAGAGCTGCTCTCCATCCCTTCATCCCCAGCCTGGGCTGGTGCTAAGGGTTGCCTTGGCCCAGGTGCAGGACCATGTACTTGGCCTCGTTGAGCTTCATGAGATTCATATAGTCCCGCTTCACCAGCTCGTGCAGGTCCCTCTGGATGGATCCCATCCCTCAGGCGTGTCAACAGCAACACTCAGCTTGGTGTCGTCTGCAGACGTGCTGAGGATCACTCGATCCCACTATGTCATTAATGAAGATAAAAAAACATCACTGGTCTCAGTATGGACCAGAGAGAGACACCACTTGTCACTGATCTCCATCTGGACACCAAACTGTTAACCACTACGTTCTGCATGTGACCACCCAGACAATTCCTTATCGACTGAACAGTCTGTGCATCACATGCACATCTCCAGTTTGGAAGGTAGGATGTTGTGAGGGGACAGTGTCAAAGGCCTTACACAAGTCCTGGCAACACCCATAGCTCTTCCCTTGTCAACTGTTGTAGCCACTCCATCACCAAGGGCCACCCTGTTGGCCAGGCAGGCCGTGCCCGCGATGAAGCCACGCTGGGTGTCCCCGGTCACCATCCTGGCCTCCTAGGAGGCTCTGGGACCGGCCTGGCCAAAGGGGCCATGCGGGTAGGGCGCCCTCTTGCTGGCGGGGCGGACTTGGGCCAGTCGGTCCCGCCCCCCGCGTTGCCACGGACGCCCGGTGGCTGCACGTGACGCGCCGCGGCTGCCGCGCGCGGTGATGACGTGTCGCGGCCTCCACGTCGCCTCAGCAGCCAAGATGGCGGCGGCGGAGGGGAGCAGTGCTGGGGGGCCGTTGGTGAGCGGGGCGGGCGAGTGGGCAGCAGGTGTTGGGCTGCGGGGTTGGAGCCGCAGCCCTCCTGGTTCCTCCAGTCTCTACCTTTGCCGGGTGTGAGCGGGCCCAGTTGCGTCGCGGGAGCTTCGGGTGCGCCAGGAGGCTGCGGCCGGGCTGGCGAGGCAGGGCGGACCGCGGGGCTAAACCCTTCCCCGCCAAAGGAGGGGGAAGAGGAACCGGCAGAAGCTAGGGGGTTGGAGGCCGTCGAGGCTGCCGGCTGGCGCGGACGGCAGGGATGGGGAAGGGGAGCGATCTGCCTCCCGCCGCTCCCTCCCTGCTGCCCGCCGCCTGCTCTCTTTGCCTGGAGTTTGCACTGGTGGAGCTGTGTTGTCTGCTCCTGTCTGTGGGGCCTCGAGTGCCCCAACCTCCCGTTGGGTGAAGAAATTCATTTTGTTAACGTTCGGCAATGAACAGCCCTGGCTCTGTGCTCGGGCTGTAGGTATCTGTGCAGTCTCTCGTGAGTTGTTTCCCCATGGGGTCCGTGAAACATAGTGTACCTGAGTGCCTCGGTGTGGCTCTACAGCTGTCAGGCATTACGTCACTTAAAAAAAAACACAAACAAGCTTTTTATTCCTGTAGAGTTAATGTTGTCTAAATAGGGAACAGAAAGCAGGTTACTGGGAGTTACTGAAGAAAGCAGAAATGCTTTGTTTAGACATCTCTACTGACTTCTTTAGACTGTGAGCTGTTTAGACCAGGCAGACAAGGGCTGGGCTGTTGTTGTTAGCTGTTATTTTAAGTATTGTATCTTTGAATTCTGAGCAGTTGCTTTCATCCTAAACCCAGCTGAAAAGTATTTTAGAGTTAATATGAGCTGTTTTGTATTTTTCTTTCTAAAGGCTTTAAAAACCATTTAGTTTGCAGGTCTTGCAGATGTGTCGATATCCGAAGATATTCCAGTGGAAGGGGAGATTACTGTCCCTGTTGGATCTCACTCTCCCGAGGAAGACTTCTCAACACTGGATGAGCCTGTTAGGGATACAATTGTGAGTGTGTGCCTCTGTCTAAGGTGTCTGTGCCTCTCTTGATTGTAAAACATGTTTTGCTGATATCTTTAGCTAACTGTTACTCAAAACCTGTCTTTTTGCATACCTCTGCTGGACTTGTGTTTCATCCTAAGTTTGAGGCTTTCTGTTTTAGAACTAACGGAGTAAAATGAATTCTTGTGGGTCAAAAAAGATCTGAATTATAGGCTAGGGCCTCAGGTGAAGCTTCAGAGAAAGCTGTCCTGACTAATAGAATTTTTCATTCATTTTCTTTTCCTAGAGGAGAAAACAAATTGCTGTTCTTAATTGAGTGTTGTTAAAGGATAAAATATTGTGGTTGTTAGGGAATGTGGAAAAAGTAGGTGGTATTTGTTGCTGAGGATGCTACAGAAGTTTTTGGGTTGGATCCTGTCTTGATTTACCATCAATACTCCTTTACTGCCATCTTGCTGCTTTTCGGTGTGAATTGTAATTTTTTATGAAGGGATAAATTAAAGTGTTACTTCCTTATTTCAGATGAGAGATCTGAAGGCTGTTGGGAAGAAGTTTGTCCATGTCATGTATCCAAAGAAGAGCAGTGCCCTCCTCAGAGACTGTAAGTACAGGGAGAGCCTCAACATCTTGAGAGGATGTTTTGCCAGCAGACTTTACCTAGAAAGGAAGAGTTCAGTGGAACAGGGATTGTGAAGTGTCTGTTCAGTGTTCTTTCTGTTGTGGTACAATGCCAGATAGCAAACAGGAGAAATCAAGAGTGTTGCCAAAGCTCTTTGGAAGGGGAACATGTGCCAGAATCTGTGGAACACCTGTAGAATATTTAACAGTTGGCAGGGTTTGAATAGGTTATATTATAGAAGATGGTGTAAGAAGCTAAATAGGAAAATTACAGGAAAAAGATACATTGAGAGTTGGAAAAGGTGTTTTATCACTGTCAGGGAAATGTACTTGAGCATTGTTCTATGATGTTTATGATTTTATTTTTTGCTTTACCTCCAGGGGATCTTTGGGGACCTTTGGTGCTTTGTGTCTCACTAGCACTGTAAGTACTTAGAGAGGAGGGATTTTGGGGTTTATGGTCTTTGTACATTAGAGAAATGAGGAAAGAAATATGTCTGACTGTGTTTTGAGATCAAGTTCATCTGGTGGAATGGAAATGATGGTGAGATCTGCCAACTAGCAGAGGCTCACCTATCTATTCACTGTGCAGAAACCATTCAGTAAATGTTGGGAAAGCTTTAGGAGAAGTACACAGTGTAATTTAAATATTCACTTTTCCTGCGTTGTGTTGCTTGCTTCCTGTAGTTAAACTTTTCTCAGGTTTAGGTGTTTTACCGTGCACCATACTGCCTGCCTTGAGAGGTTACCAAACTTCTGGTAATTTAATTTTCATCTTTAACCTGTTGTCTTTGGTTTTGTTCTCCTCTATGTCCTCAAAACAACTAAACGAGTGGACTGAAATGCCCTCAGTTGAGCCACAGCCATTTTCCTTTCCTATACAAAACTGAGGATACTGCTAACAATCAGAAAAAAGATAGCAAATGATCAATCTGCAGCCTAAGTGGTCTCCTCTCTTCTCATCTGCTGCAAGTCTGAAAACTGAGTGATTGCAAATGGCTCGTTTTTTTTCCTGTTCTCTACAACAGGATGCTTCAGGGTGGATCAGCAGACAGTAAAGACGACGGAGGGCCCCAGTTTGCTGAGGTCTTTGTCATCATCTGGTTTGGGGCTGTCGTCATCACGCTAAACTCAAAGCTGCTTGGAGGAACTATGTGAGTGCTGCTGTGTTCAGGAGCAGCTGACATGCCCCACGTGTGTAGCTTCTGGAATAGTTGGTTTGATTACTTTTCCCCTATTTCTCTCTCTCCTTTCCAGATCGTTTTTCCAGAGCCTATGTGTTCTGGGTTACTGTGTCCTGCCCCTGACAGTGGCAATGCTGGTGTGCAGGCTGGTCCTGCTTGCAGGCTCCGGGACCATCAGCTTCATTATACGTCTCATTGTAGTCGTAGCTATGTTTGGCTGGTCAACATTAGGTGAGTATCTTCTGTGTGCACTGAGTAGCACCATGCTTAAGGAGGTGGATCTGCACGTGGTCTGTTGGGTAAAGCCAATGAGTGTTGTAGCTGAAGGGATTTCCTAGGCTGCTGGGGTATTGTACAAATAGTTCTTCCAGTCCTTGTGTCGGCAGAGATTCTGCCCCTGCTCCTGTTGATTGTCATGGTCATGTGCAAATAGATTTCAGCAGAAGGGTGATAATTTAATCCTGAACCCCATGTGAGACCACTGAGTGGTTTAGTTTGAGATCTGTACTATAAATACTATTAGAAAATGCTCATTTCATACAGATGCATATGCATTTTTTTCTCTTCTTAATCTACAAGTCTGGCCCTTGTCACAGAACGTTACAGAATCACAGAATCATCAAGGTTGGAAGAGACCTCTAAGATCACCATGTCCAACCATACCTAGCACTCCCATACTACTAAACCATGTCCCTAAGTAGAGCGTCTATATGTTTGTTAAACCCCTCCAGGGATGGTGACTCTACCACCTGCCTGGGCCAAGACTTAACAACCCGTTCAGTGCAGAAATTCCTCCTCATATCTTAAGTTAATCAATTTATCTTTTTATATGCTAAAGAAAGTTTATTGGGTTTTATAGACCATTGGTACTGAGCAATGGATTAGGCTTTTTTTCTCTTTCAGCAAAATTGTTATGTAGCTCCTAATTCCAACTGTTAACGTCTGCATTGGAGCTCAGGCTGCTCCTGTATCAAGTCTCTTTCTTTCTCACCAGCATCCACAGCATTCCTGGCCGACAGTCAGCCTCCGAACCGCAAAGCCCTCGTGGTGTACCCCATCTTCCTCTTCTACTTTGTCATCAGCTGGATGATTCTCGCCTTCACACCTCAGTGATCTCCCATCAGAAGAGACTGTGTAGCACAGACTGGAGTTTCTTCATGAATGCTGCTGCAGTTAATCATTGGCTTTATCTCCTTCTAATTTATATGTATATAGATGTTGTAAAAAGGCAGGTTATGGGATAAAGCCAGAGAACTGCACAAATCAGCCATTTGTGTGTCCCTCTTTCTGAAAGGTACAGCAGAGGTCCAGCTGCTGAGGGTTTTTTTTTTATTTAGCCCTGCTCTTTAGTTGTGTTAAATACAAAAGGCCCACTGGGACAGGGATGGTTCACCTGAGGAGCAGAGCAGGAGATCCTGGGATTTCGAGGTGTTGACTAGGTGAAGGTGAAGTCATAGGATCACAGGACTTGGCAGAGTTCTTGCTTGTGCTTGGACTCTCACCGAAGATGAATATGCCTTACAAAATACTAGTACTGCATTGCTGTTGGGTGCTGGGTAGGCAAGAACTGTTTCACTTTTACAGAGGTGAAATGTATGTAAAGTGCATTACAGGGTGTGAGCTTTCACCTTGAAACTACATTTCAGCAAAAACTAAGTTGGGTCCATGTTACAGGTAGCTGGAGCTGGGCAGAAGGGAGATGCCTTTGCTCGTAGTCATGTATTGTGTGTTTCTTTTGTCCCTTCACATGTCAAGAAAGTGTTTCAGCCAAATGCCTTCAATACTACAGTTACACTGACTGATCCACCTGTCTTGTGAGAGAGAGTGTGTTTACACTGGATAGTGACACATCTTTTTATGTGACCAGACATTATAGAGTTAAAAGTCCTGGAAAAAACAGTCAGAACTGGTTTGCAACAGAGACTTAGCTGTCACTGCATACTACGGTCTGGAAAGGTCTGCAGTGAAGTGTATGTATGCATTAAAAGACGCCGAAGTTTGTGAATAAGTTGAGATTTTGATAAGCAAGATGTTTTGGTGCTAACATACCACACCAGGACCCAAAAGTTCTAAATCAGGAAAGAAACTCAATCCCAATGAAGGTGGTGGCTGCTAGGAAGCAGGATATGAATTCCAGCCTAAACTGCTTGTGTGTGACTCTGCATTTGGCTGTTTACATGGACAGTGTTGAGACATAAATGTGTACCAGTTTCATACTGTTCCTTTGTTCTTGAAGTGAGATGTGAGAACCTTTTCTATTGGATTTAGGTTTTGTTGATACTTTTTGTAAGAGAGGAGGAGGTTTTCTTCTACAGTTCCCTGCGGGTACACTCTGTACCTGCCTGGAAGACAATGTACAGGGTACAGGTGTCTCAGTTACAGTTCAGCACAGAGTTTGAGACCTGCAGAACTGCTTTTTGAAAGCTGTAAAGAAATGACTGATGCTGTCCATTGTCAGTGACTGATCCAAGGGAAGAGCTTTGGAACATCTAGGGGTGAAGAAAACTACTGTGAAAATCTCACTTTATTCCTGAAAAGGAGCAGCAGCATATATCCTTTTTCCTGTTAGTGATGCAAATAGACCTGAAATAGGTGTTTGCAGCTCCTGCTGAGGTGTAAATATGCCTAATTTATATCTATCTATCTATATATATATATATAAAAGTGCAGTTTCTGCTAGAAACACTGAGTGTTTGACAGTTGGGATGGAATTGTCTAAATTTCCATGTTTGCATATCTGGGAGAGCAGAGAAGAGGAAAGGAAAATTCCTCTGCTCTCAGCAGGGACCCAGCTTTGCTGCAGAACAGTCCTTAGCAGTGGAGTCCTTAGCATGGTGAGGCTGTTCCTGCTGCCTCCTTACACCTCTGCCCACAGCTCCAGGAGGAGCTGCACTATTTCCTTCCTGTGGTATCCAATGGAAATGGGGAATTCTTAAACTTCCATTAAACTGATGCTGGTGTGGAATGCAGTTTTTCTTTTAATTGCACAGTTTTCCAGCTGTTTAACCTTTAGCTTTTTGAAGCTGAGAAGAAATACTCAAGGAAAGTAGGTAGTGAAGCTACTGATGGCTACAGTGGGATTCTTGGAGCCAAATCTTTCCTATTGCAGCACAAGAGTTTAACCATACTTTTAGAGAAATCCTTGGAATTCTATCTCTGTAGTATCTTGTGCCTTAAGCAGCTATTGTATCTGAAAAATAATTGAAGTAGTATTGATCCATTAACTTTCTGAAAAGAAGGAAAGTGATTTTTAAGAGGAATTAAAATCCCAGCTTTTTCCTTATTTGTTTTGGACTTGGACACGTGTGTCATGAGGGTTTGTTCTTATTGTTCTTGGCTTATACAAGAGGGAAGAAAATTATTTTTATATTGACTAGCTTTACTTTTCAGCTGGTCCCTGAACAGGCAGAAATACTCCATATGGTGAAGAATTGGGTTTTGTTCTTTGGCTCATGGCAATCCTTCAGTACAGAAGCCATCTTCTAAAGCTGTAAGATCTTGAGGTGGGTTTATAGCACTAGAGATGTAACTTGCCTTAAGGTGTTAGCTGGCAGGATAGAGGTAGGAAACTAGATTTTTATGAGTTTTCATGCATTCAGTTGAATGAAGTTACATGTCTTAGGTGTGGTGGGTTTGTAATGGTTGTTTCCATTGTTAATGTCTGTCATGTGAGATCTGTGTGATGCCAATACCCTTAAAAACACACAGTTTATCTTGTCAGAGGCAACTTCCCCAACACTGTTACAACTGATACTGGACGAGCCTCATGAAGAGTGGCTGGGCCTTTCAACCTGAAGATCTGTTGAAAAAACCTAGCCCTTTTTATCTGTAGAAAGGCAGAGAGAGCCAGAGACCAGCACCAGTGGAAATGAGCATTAGGTTGATTGATTAGAGTTAAGAATTTGTTCCTGAGCCAACTTTGGTGTTCTGTATAGCCATGGCTTTGGTGGAATCCACTCACCCCTTGGCAAACAGGTGGTTCCCAGAGTGAACTGGTCAGGGCACATTAAAGTATGATGGAAAAATGTCAGGTTTAGGCAAGAGAAATACCTCCAGCTTAGTTGATCTTCACAGACTGTCCAGAATTCATGTGGATGGTAGGACTTTACAGGGGTGTATTGCATGAGAGCACCTGTTTGCTGAGTGGTGCTTTGCTTCACTCAGCCAGTTACAGAACACATGGCTCCAAAAGTGCACATAGGTAAGTAACCTCATAGCCACCACCATATTTATTTTGTCATTTGTTCTGAAAATGTGTGTGTGGTAACTCCATTGTTGTGCTTTCCAAGGCGAAAAAAGTCTCTTCCTTCTTGTTTAGAGCCAGTGAAGGGAAGGGCAGTGAGGAGAAAAGCAGATGTCTTGCCTTAGACAAAGTGTTTTTAACTTTTCTGTAGAGAAAGTGGGTGATTTTCTGATGCATAAACCAGGCTTTCTTTCCTACTAAGGTTTTTTAATACTGTTTATCAACTGCAGTTGTATGTTTGATTTTCATTTTTATCTGTTTAATACCAATGGAAAGAATTTAATTGTTTTAACTTAAAAAATTTATAAATTAAAACACACTGAAAGGCACATGGACACTCTCATGTGTGGGTTAGTGCTGTGCAGACTGTACCTGGGGTTGGTGGTGAGGAATAGCCTGTTCACAGTTGAGCTCCCCAAGCCTGGCTGTGTGGGTGGGAGCCTCTCCTTACAGCACAGAAACACTCCAAAGGGATCCTTGGAGGAAGAAAGACATTTTATACAGCGGTGGAGTGAATTAAGAGGTGGTGAGGCAGAAAACCAACTGAGGTCTCTACTCCCATGCCTCCGAATTGCTTTGGAAGATCTGATCTGTGTGTCTGCATCAGCAAGTTAATTGATCCTGGTGGAACACCAGGGTGAGGTGTAAATCCCTTTCCCCTCTTCTGGAAGAGCATTGTCGCTGTTCATACCCATGTAGATCTGTGATGTTATGTTCACTTGTGCTAGTGCTTTCTCAGAGCAATGACCAGAGGGAGCATTTGCTCTGGGTGTGTGGGGCTGGGAGATGCTGTAGTGCTTAGCACTGCTGTGTTCTGCAGAGGGGGGAAAAAAAGTCCTGAAGGTCTTGTTACAGGTCCACAAGAGATGCCCATGTAATGGGTTCTGCAAGGACCAGGCATCAGAGGGAAGCTGTGTGTTGGTAACAGCAGAAAGGTGGAAGCTTCCCTGAGTCCCTGGCCTGCCCCATAGCAGGACATATCAGGCACATAAACCCATCGAAGCTGAGCCAGGACATCAGTTTGCTTATGCTTAAACTTTGACTGTGCTCCCATCTGCTCCCAAGCTCTGCTAAGGGTAATGAGCAGCTCTGCTGCCTTCCCCTCAAACTGCTAGTCTTGCAGGGGACCCTCTCCCTCTTGTTGCCTGTGCCTCCAGGGAAGGGAGGTCTTGGTAGCCACCTCACTGACACACTTATGCCCCAGCTGCTTCCAGGGGCTCCATGTGCTGAGATCAAAACAGGAGGGGACTAAATGAGGCGTGGGTAAAGAGGGAGCAGGGACTTGGAGGAAGGAGGTTTGATAAAGGGATGGCAATTAAAAACCATCCCTGACCCCTACTGGAATTTGAGGCAATCACCTGAAGCACATCTGTGCTCTTCCTTTGCACCATGGGGTGACAGTGAGGAAGCTCCTGCAGCAGCCTGGCACCTTGGCTGAGGAGCCTTCCCTGGGAAGGGTGGCAGCAGGGACATGGTCTGCCCTGCTCCGGGGCCATGGCCATCCAGCTGTTCTGCTGGAGAAGGCCACAGTGTCCGGGTGGTCACAAGAGGGCGGCAAGACCTTGTATTCCCTCAGAGCTTGGCTTTTTCTTTTTTATTTTTTTTCCTTTTCCTCCCCATGGCTTTTCCTCTTCAATCAGAGGAGATCTGGAATGTGGTGGTTTAATGAAGACAACTCCTTGCAGGCAGCCTTGGGGAGGTGAGTTCTGCACGTCCAGTCTTGGCCATCACTGATACTGCTGTGCTTCCTACCATGCTGTAGGATTTCTACCTGCTCTGCCTTTTCTGTAGTATTTGTGCAATTTTGGGCAAGAAGGTGACTTCCATTCAACAAGGGGCATTTTGTGTATTTAAGGCTCACTTACTATGCTATTTACTATGGGAAAGCAGTTAACTGTGTCTTTGTTTTTGCTCCCAAGATGCTAATGATCAAGGTATGAATTAAGAGTAACTTCACTTAGAATTGTGCATAGGAAATAATTAAGACCTTCTGGGTGATTTCCATCTGTTAGTCAATTAAATTAGTGTGTGTGCTCTGAAGTGTTTCATCTTCTTACACTTCTGCCTATCGCAGAGCAACTGCTCAAGGTGATTTCTTCTCCTTGTGCACAAGTTACTGGTGGGTGGAACATCTCACTTCTCTTAGCTCCACAGCCATGGCTGGGTGGTAGTGCCCGGGGTGGCAGCTGAAGTCTGTCACCTCTTCCTCTCACAAGAAGGTTTTCTGGATGCAGCTCAGCAGTTAATAATTACAATTTATTTGGAAAAAGCTCAAATTTAGCACTTTCTTTCCCCCCTTAAAGCTAATGTTTTAATATCCTGTGTGCTAGATTGTGCATTAGGGGCAAATGAATAGTGCAGTTAACAGTCAGAGGAAGCATAATTTCCAGTTAGAGCAGGGAGTAACACCTCCAGTGAGGCTGTTGAGTGCTGGCACAGCAGAGCCATCATTCCCAACCCTTGGCTTTTGTGACAGGGACAGAAGAACTGGCTGCAGAGGGTGGGAGTCAAGCTGGAGGCTGGTAAACCTTCCTGTTGTTGGTACTCAGCGCAGAGGCAAGGCTATGTGCCAGAGCCTGTGTGAAGGGTTTTGCTCTTTTGGGTGCTCAGTCTCCCCTGGAGCAAGGTGAAGGGAGCTGGAGGGTGGAGGTGGCACAGCACCCCAAGTAAAAGAAGTATCCCCCTGGAGACACCAGAGGAAATCAGACTGAAGGACTGAGGAGGGCTGCAGGGAGCTCACAGGCTGCCTGCTGCTGGCAGAGGTGTGAGGGTCACTGCTCTGCTGTCACTTCATCCAGGGACAAAGCCTGTGTTGTGTGAGGGCACAGCCTGGGATGGGTCCCTGGGAGACAGGGGTAAGGAAAGCCTTATTTCCAGGATGTGCTCTGGATTTTGTTCTCTATCCTGGCGAGAAGAAAAACCTGCTAAAAAATGCACCTGGGGATGTGGGAAGGAGAGCTTCCTTAGTTCCACCTTGGTTATTTCCCTTGAGCCTTGTCACCCTCTGCCCATATTTTGGAGTTCAAGGCCATGTGTTGTGCAGGAAGGGGAACAGGGATGGGTTTGTTCAATGTGGTGCAGCCACCCCATGCCTGGCACCTCAGCACATCTCCTCCTCAGCCCTCTGTGTCTGACAAGCTACTGTTTGTGCTGGAGACCAAAGCAAGGGAGCTGGATGTCACTGGGAGCCTTGGGGAGAGTGAAGCAGATGCAGGTGTGCAGCATGTGGCAGGATTCTGCCACCCTGATGCAGTGGGCAATGGGGCACATGAGCGCTCTCATGCCCATGCCTAGGCAATCACTGTCTGCCTTAGCTGAACTCCTGCATGTGCACAAGGCATGGCCCCAGCTCCTCCTGGGAGGCCTGAGGTAGCATCTCCTGCACTGTCCTGACCTGCAGGAAACCTTCAGATGACACCTGGGTGGAAGATGTCTCAGTGAGAGCTCTCCAAACCCCATCTCTTCACCCAGCACTGAGGTGCTGGCAATGGGAAGAGCGTTACATGAAGCATGAACCCCCTCTGAAAGGGTAGAGGGGGCTCTCAGCTTTAAGAGAGAAATGAAAACACGAAAGGTGGGGAAGGGCTGAGCAGTGGTCCCTGGGTGATTGCGTGGCTAACATCTTCTGCAGGAGGTGTGTTAGTGGATGATGCACAGGGAACTGTTACAGGACTAATTGCTGTTGCTCCACTGTGTAAAAGGTGCACTAAAGCACCTCTTGACCTGACTGACTGAAAGTTCAGTTAGCTGAGACCTATGGTGTGCTGCAACCTCAGAAACCTGGAGTAAGGATCATTACATCCCTTTCTAATTACAGGGAATGAAAACAGCAACAGCTGATCCCCATGCACAAAGTAAGCAGCAGGCGGAGGGGCTTTGAATGCTCCAGCTTGGCTTCTTCTGGTCCTGCTGCACACCAGGCTGGGCCTTCTGCTTTGTTTTTCCATGCAAAACTGTTTTGTTTGTCTTGTAACTGAAGCTATGTGAAGGGCTGAGTGCTGGTGTCAGGGCTGCTCTGCCATGGCTGAGGCAGCTGCTGGAGTACTGTGCGGTTTTCCTGCCCAGCCTCAGCCCTGCTTCACCTTTGCTCCTGCCCCAGGGTCGTAGTTGGGCAAGAGTACTTCTTCCTCTGGCGTGGTTCTGGTAAGAGGTGTAGGCAGAGTTCATTTTCCTGGATTTCCAAAGAAGTCTGTGTGTCTGCTGCCCTGCCCGTGTTGGCTGTGCTGCACCAGGCACTGGGATCTGGTGGTGCTCAATGTTTTTTTGTGCATGGGTACAGTGGTCTTTGTATGAGCCATCCTGAGACTAAACCATCTCCAGAAGAGCAACTTCAAAAACCAGACTGAGCCATTCTAGCACCTGGTAACTTTTCCTGCCATTGAACAAAGTATGTGTGTGTCTGTGTGAATATATGTGTCTGTATCTATGCCCTGCTTCATACTTTGCTTAAGGAAGACAGGTGCTGCAAAGGAACACATACAGAGTAATGAGATATACAGTTACCAGATCCTTGCCTAGAGCTGCTGCTTCCCCACCTGCTGTTGGGTGCCAGGCTGTGGTCCCTTGCATGGCCCCAAGGGTCCCTACAAGCCACTTAAGCGCACACAGGCTGAAATTTAACATATACCTACTGTTGTTGCCTTCCTGAGGGCATTTCCTCACTCAAAGCTTGTACTCTGTGCTCGAAGCATCCATGCGGTGCTCAGGAAGATACCCAAGGTTGTCCCTAATGCTCTGGCTGGATCATGCTCATTCCCACAGAGCTCTGGTGCATCTGGGCTGCACAGAAGCACCCATCAACTCCTGTATCGAGTGGAGAAGCCAAGAGCTCATGTCCCTCTCTTCCCTCAAACATGTTTGGGTGCTGCTGGTTGCTCGCTATTGTATGCTGGCACTGTGCAGTGGCTGGGCTGGGGGTGGAAGGTGGGCTGGGGGCAGGAGGGACAGCTGCATTCCCAGGCCGGGGGCACGTGGAATGTCCCTCTGCCAGCTCCCACTGAGGGCAGCTGCTCACTGAGGGAGCTGGGGGCAGCAGGCTGGCCTTTGAAGGGCTGCCAAGGGCTCAGAGATGCTCTTGGTCTGGTCACCTGCAGCATGTCAAGCCCTGTGTATGGCTGGAAGCAGCTCTTGGAAGCTCCCTGCCTTCTGAGGATGGAGAGTGGAAAGGAGTGGCTGGGTCTGGCTGAACAAGTGTTTTCTTGTTATCCTGAGGCAAACCTTGAAGTGCCTTTTTATGGGAGCAATCCAGGCTTACACCAGGGCTCCTGGCTGGGAGAGGGGCCACTGCCTTCTGACAGTCTGGATGGAGGGGTGGTCTGTGCTCCCTCCCTGACAGGACAGGAAGCCTTGCTTGGGTTTTCCCCTGCAGTCCAGGAGATGGGAATTCCATCCCTTGGACCATGCCCCATGATTGAGTTCCCAGCAGGTGCCTGAGGTGGCTCAGCATGATGCATTTTGCTCAGCACAAAGGAAGGAGAAGAGCTGCTGCTGGGCTCCTCTGCACTTCTCCTGAGTGCTGCCGGGGGCCTCAGCCATCCCTAATGCAAGGCAGGAGCCTGTGATGAGCTCATCAGTTTCTGCCAGAAAAGACAGAGGGTGAAATTTGGAGCTCAGTAGGAGCTGCTGGATTTTGCTTGCGTTGTGTGTTCTGATTCTTTTCAAGTCTTATTCTGGTGTTTTGTGTTGCCATCTCAGGATCATAAACAGATGGTGCAATTATTTATACTATGTGTTTATTTAAGTCCTCCCAGAGCAGAACACACATGACTGGGAGCTGGGATGGGCTTATTGTGTCTTTCCTTCTCAGGGCTTCTAAATTCTTCACAGCAGCAGTGACAGAAGCCTGAGACAGCCTAGCCCTGGCACAAGGACAGCCTGGTCTGGCACCCAGCCCATGGCCAGGATGTGTCCTGGAGACACGGGTGCTGGGATAGGGACCAGGGTGAATGTGGAGATGGGGCAGAGGCTGCTGGCTCCTAGGAGGTGGTTCTGGCTTGACAGCCTCAGGGTGTCTTTTTAATTTGGAAACGAAATGTGCTGTTATCCTGATGATGTGCTTTGCTAAGGGACTTGTAACCTGACTGCGAGAGTTTGGGCTTGGATGTTTCCAAGGTGGTGGTTTTGAATCCGAGAAACAAGCCTGTGTAGCTTTGGCCCCTAGAGCCCTCTCCTTGGCTGGCAGAAGGGCCTTGGGCAGGCTGCAGGGACCAGCATAGCCAGCTCAGACTCTGAGCATTCAGGACAGAGATCCTGCTTGTTTGATCTTCAGTTTTCTACATCTTGGTTTGCTCTGGGGCAGGGAAGCAGGGCCCAAGGCTCCAGCTCAGCCCCTGAAGCCAAGAGCAGGATGCTCTCTAGCTGAGCCTGGCAGCCCCTGTGGCTGCAGGGGGCTGGGGGAGAAAAGAATTCACTGCTCAATAATAATGCTTTTGTGTGTGTCAGGGTTTGCACAAAAGGTTTTCTGAAGCTGCCTCCAAGTTTTCCTGGCATCTCCAAAGAAGGTCAGCAGCAGCGTGTGTGGCTCCTGTCCAGCCCTGAAAAGACCCCCAGGGTTGTGGTGCCCGTGGCCACGGGATGGGCACTTGCTGTCCCGGAGCATGAAGTGTCTCTCGTTATGGGCTAAAGAAAGGGCATTGTGTGGCAGTGCCAAGAGAAGCTAGCCTGATGCTGATTTGTTTCAAATGTCTTCTGTGATGCTCTTGAGTAGGAAGAGCACTGTGATCTCACCGTGTCCCCACCACTGCCACCTGCTTACCTGGTCGCCCCTCAGCATTGGAGCGCTCTGCTGTCAGGATGCTTGCCACGTTGGTACAACGCTGGCAGGGTTTGACTGCAGCTGCCACAGCAAACTCGGGCTCTCAAGGGGTGACCCAGGAGCATCTCCTGGCTGTGGGCTTTGCACTGTTATCCTCTGCCCCTTAGGATGGAGGCTTGGCCAGGCAGGGGGGTTGGGCACAGCCCTTAGCTCATGGTGCCAAACCTTCAGAGACCCAACAGGGCTGGAGCATGGTGGCAGAGCCCAGTAAGCCAAACTAGGCACATGATGGCTTGCAGAAAGTGTTGGATCCTGTCCCCTTTGTGCTTCTATCTGGTCAGGGAAAGCACACCCTGATGATGGAGCCATCAGAGAATTTGAGTTGTGGCTTTGTGAGTGGAGCTGCCATGTCCCTGGCACCGTGCTCTGCAGGAGAGGCTGTGCCAGACAGGGTTTGCCTCCCAACTGGAGTGTGGAAAACTCGGTGCATGGAAGGTCTAGCCCTGTGCCAGGGAGAGGAGGCTGTGAGTGAGTTCGTCATGCAGGGGTGAACTTGCACAAATCTGCCGTGCTTGCAGGGAGCAGAGCACTGCATCTGACAGATTCCCCCTCTTGGTAATCCAACCCAAACTCTGTCCAGAATTGGGGCTGGATCTGCCCCAGACAACAGCTGTCACTAGAACCATGGGCAAAAACATACGAGTAAGTCAAATGTAGTTTTTGAAATGATATTGAATGGTGCAGGCCAGAGGTGTCTCTGTTGCCTGTGATTATTTTTGTAGCTGCTGAGTGTGCTGGCTGTTGGAGGCAGCAGCCAGCCACTGGCAGGAGTGGCACGTCCCTCACACCCAACTAGATGCTGACTCTGGATGTGGGTCTTGGTGATTCTCATGTGATGCTGCAGGGCAGGGTTTGGCTTTGGCAGGAGGAGGAGTAGCTGGATTTGTGCCCTGTGGCTGCCAAGGGGAAGGGATGCCAGCAGCCCCCAGCTAAACCAGCTTCATTTCTGGGCCTGAGCTCGGGTGAAGAGCGTGGGCGCTCAGGGCTGTCCCTCCCCATCCATCCCCTGAGACAGGGCCATGCTGTGCCCCAGGACCCAGACTGACCTCTGGCTGTGAATAGCACAGCCCTCTGCTTTCCATACATTTGCTGTAGGATCCTCCCTGCTCTTGCTAATAATACAAGATGCTCACAATTCCTTGTACTGCCCCGGCGCCAGCCTTTGGGGCAGAGGATTAAGGTCCCAGCCAGGCTCCAGCAGCTCCATAATATTCCTCTGAGAAGGGAAAGCTGCCTTGTGACCATTCTGCTTATGCCACTCTTCTATACAGAAAAATGCAGCTTATATTCTTTTTGTCTCAGAGGTGCCTATATGAAAACTCTGGCAGAGCAGTAGGTTTCTCCTGGAGTTCTGTCTTGTGCGGGAATCTTTGTGGGCTTTTCCCAGACACTTACTCTAAGGTGCTTGAACAGGAAAAGAGTTAAAATTATTCAGGTATAAAGGTCTCAGAAAAAGCAGTTTTCCTTTTGCATCACTTGTGTCTATTTGTGTAACTTGTCTACAGTATCTCAAGAATGTCACCTCATCAGTGATGCTCTTTTAAATGCATTTAAATCTGTGCTTCCTACCTGCTGATCACCAGCCTCAAACACAGAACAAGGAATGACCTTTGGAAAGGGTTTGCAAAGGGTGACAGAAAGGCTTGGGACCAAGTGTCCTGTATGGATAGTAGCTACCTCTGGTGCATGAAGGAGTGGGAGGAGGGTTGAAGCACCCCTGGGGCTGCTTGCAGGTTACTTCTGCTTTGCCTGCCAGTCTTGTGGTGTTTGTTTTTCACCCATTACACCCCTGTCCTCACCCACAGCCATGGGGGGATGGAGCTGAATTTCAGCGAGCCCTGGGCATGCAGCAGCTGCTGTGGAGCAGGGAGGGCACCTGCTTCTGGGGAGAGGCAGGACACTCCATAAGGAAACTCTTGGTTTTATGGTCATAGAATTTAATGGTGCAAACATCCTGTTGTTGAAGTCTTCAAACTTTCTGGCTGACAGCTGCAGGCTGATCTATGGAAGTCTCATGGAATGGGGACAGGAGCAGCTTGTGCAGCAGAAAATTCCACAAAAACATCACTGATTACTTTTTTCAATCATGTCATCTATTGTTCTAGTGAAATTGAAGAGTTTTGCAACTCTGTGAGGACTGATCACCTGGAGAGTTTGTTTGACTTTTGTGTGCATACTAAATAATTCAGTATTTGTAGATACACTGACTGGTGTTTACAAACCAGCCCATCCTTGGTGGGGAAATGTAGAGAACACAGCTCTGCCAGGGACCTTGAGGGGACTGGGGAGAGTGGGATGCTTCCTGCAGCCACCAATAAAGTTGTCCAAGGTAGTCCAGTCTTAAGGAAAAATGTAACGGGTGTTGGGAGGTGAACAAGTGCTGGGAGGAGGTGACATTCCTGCTCCTCTCAGGATGGGGATGGATGCCTGTGAGACCAGCTGGCTGCTTTATACCTGTGGGATGGGAGATTTTCCCCTTTGGCCCCAGGAGGGTTACAAGTATGCTGAAGGAGCTGGCACATGGGGATTAAGTAAATTGCCTAGTGGTCCATCCTCCTCCTCGCCATCCCCAGCACATCCTGCTCATATATCTTGACAGGAGCTTGCTGCTGGCTCGCTCGCAGGGAGAAAAACCTCCCCAGAGGAGCAGAAGAACCTCTCTCCTGTATTTTTCTGCCAGATCAAGCACCATTTCCAGACTTCATCAACCACAGTATGTTAGGATGGTTCTTTCTCCAAGGGCTTGAAATAAGCTTGGAAAGGCAGACCTTTCTGTGATTTGGGTGGAGAAACATTGGTATGTTGCAGGAACAGAGGATGGGGGATATGGGAATTCAAGTCAGGAACATTAGCCCCAGAGACTGTGTGGCTGCCTCTGTGGGCAGAGAAGAGGGAAAGGCCAGTGTGGGAGACATAGGTGAAGACAAGACAGGACTAGGAAACCTTAAATGGAAAAGACTAGTGGTTCACAAACCACTATTTCTGTAACAATAGCCCTTGTCTTGTGAGGAGTTAGTCTAAAGCCTAGTAATTCCCAGGATCCCTCACCTGGGATCAATCTAGCTAGCAATAAGCCTAGTAATCTCAGTCACGTTCTGAGAAGCGGTATTGCCCTCTGAGCAGCTCCATCTCTCTCAGGGTTTGGAATGGTGTGTTGGTTGCCAGAGTGCTGTGTCCCTCCCTGGCACGTTTGGAGCAGTCCCATGTGCCTGGTGCACATGCAGTAGCTGTAGCACAAGGAGCAGGCTGGTTGGGCAGGAGAGGGGCATGTGCCCCCCAAGCAAAGGCTGAGCATTTCCCCTCATCCTGCTCAGGGCACCAGCCCAGATGGTGTATTCATAGCTTGTCTGTCGCTGCTCAAAGTAGCAGCAGCAGCTGCTCTGCTGGAAATAGCTCTGCTTTATCCTTAAACAAGCTCTTTGTTTGTGTGCGCGTGTCGAGGCTGGTCACGCTGGATGGGGATCTTTCGTAATTGAGCCTGCCTTGGTCACAACTGTCCTCTTGCTGGTTACCACCCCACGGCATCCCTCCTGGTACTGCGTGCTCCCCTTCCAGGGCAGATGGGTGGCAGAGCCACGGTTCCTTGCCCACCTGGGCTGGGTTACTGCCAGCGGGATGTTTGGCCACCTCTGATTGAGCAGCAAAGGCCAGGAGCACTGTTGTGTGAGGTAGCTGGCCCAAGAGATGGCATGACTGCTGTTTGAATGGTTTGTTTTCAGGATTTTAACCAAATGATTTAGGCTCTCATCTGTTAAAAAAACAAACAAACCCCCAAACCCATAGATCTTAACAATCTATGTTAACTCATAGAATGGTTTGGGTGAGAAGGGATCTTTAACCGTTATCTAGTCTAAGCCCCTCTGCAGTGATTCAGAGGACTGCAGGGATGTCTTTAACTAAAGAGGGACCTCTTCAACCAGTTCATCATGTTCCCCAATGCACCATTGGAGCATGGAGCATGCATGTTGGGATTACCTTTGCTGAGGAACTTTTTAAGGGAAGACCAGTGGTGGCAGGCAGGCAGGGAGCTCACTGCCTCACTGGTGGCACAGGGTGGCCATGGGGCAGCAGGAAGCTGGGGAATATCTTCTACTGCTCTTTGCAATTCATGTATCTTAGTAGGCTTCTGGTGGTCCAGCTGTTGCGGTGTCTGATGCCTTTTCAATAGGAGGGCACTGAGCCCAGGTCCGCACAGGGAATGGCACTACAGGCCAAGCTCCAGTGATGACGGGGTGTTGAGTGCTGAACCCTCCTGGGCAGAGCCCCTTGCCCAGGGGTAGGGGCAGGCCGGTCCAGCACAGGAGGCTTCAGCATCGTCCTTGGGAAGGCACCATCTCCACAGCCTCCCAAATGACACTTTCTGTGGGCAGGAGGTTTTCCGTCTTCTTCATCCATTCCTCCCTGGCCACCCAGGCAGTGCCTGCCCTGCCCTGCCAGCCCCCGCCAGCATCCAGCCTGGCTGAAAGAAAGGGGTCAGTGTTCCTGCTGCGCCAGCGGGGCCAGCGCCTGCTCGGCAGGAGCTGCTCCCTCCCTGACCCCGGGAGATTCCTGCGCGCAGCAGCCAGTGGAAAATCACTGCAAGCCAATTGCTCCTAGGGGTTGCTGGCTGGAGAGGAGCAGCTCCCACCCTGCTCGTGACTCTCCAGACACCCCACGCTTTCCCTCAGAAGCAGCTCCAGCAGTGACAGTGGCTTCTCTCGCCAGCAAGGAGGTCACCTGGCAGGCTGCTGGCCTTTGGCTGCTATTAATGCCATGCCTGGGTCCTGCTGAGCGACAACCATGACAGCAATAGCTCACCCGTGGGACAAGAATAGCTCCTGGCCACAGGCAACACGGGATCCTCTGGGTGAGGAGCTGTTGTGAGAAGAGTCTGTCCCTGTCCTCCAAATTCCCAAGCCTGTCCCATGACCTAGGGAGAAAGCAAGATGTTTGTCATGGTGCCGGGTCTGGTTGGGGAGTGTCCTGATGCCCATCCCAGCCCTGGGCACTGTGGGCAGCAGATGGAGCAGGGCTGGCACGGGCCAAGTGGGAAACCCTTAGTGATCCTCTACAGTGTGGAGTATTCCTTCAAACCAGCCTTTCAAAATGAACTTGAGTTTAAAATGGACTCTAAAGGAGGTCTGGAGGTGATAGTGATGCATAGATGTATAGAGAGAGAATTAATAGAACTTGCTCTTGTTTTTCCTCTGGGCATCTGTGGAGCAGGTACATTAGAAACACTGGGAAGGACAAATGGGGGGCAGTGGAGCCAGTGTCCTGTCAGGAACACCCATGTTGGTGTGTCCAGGCTTCAGCCTCTTCCCAGGAGACCCAATCCCAGGACCCATTCTTACCGAGGATGGTATCCTGACATGCTGAAGAAGTATCCTGGGTTTAAAATTACTTGAATGCTTTTGGCATGACTGGATAGGAAGAAGCTACACAAGTATGCAGAAGCCTCTGCAGTCTGTCTCCCAGGGCCTGGGAAGGAGATGGCTTTCTTCTTTTTGATTTTTGCTTTTGGAGGAAGTGGGAGAAGGACTTAATGCCACCAGAGCAAGCTGTCAGGTGAGGTGCTGGTGGGGTCATTCCTGGTGGGCTGGTTTAGTTATGGTTAAAGCTGGGGCCTGCCCCCCACTTTCCACAAGGACTTTCCCAGTTTGACAGGACAGAGCCATCCCCATGGGTCTGTCATGACTACCCTGCAGATGTCTGTACGCCACATGAGGTGCTGGGTGTGCTGGCTAGGACGGGCAGCTGCCCCTCCTCCCATACCCAGCAGAGCACTGTTGGGTCCCCTGGCAGCTATGGCAGCAGTAGCTCTTGAGTGCTGGATGGGGATGCCTGGAGATGGGCACTTGTCCCAGCTGCCCTCATCTGCCATGGGGAAGTATTAGCAAGTCCTCAGAATAAAAGCCATGGCCCTTGGGGCAGTGGTGAGCGAGTTATGGAGGGTGGCTGATGCTCAGGCAGCAGCCTCTGGCTTTAGCTTTTATGTGCACACTCCCACGGGGACAATGCTTGCTAGGAAAGGTGACCTGGGCCAGTGCCCCATGGAGGTGAGACTGTCTTCTGAGCCCTGGAGGTTTAAAGGAGCAGTAAAAAAGCCCAATGCACAAAGCTGAGGCTGTGCCTCGGTGCCCCCAGCCCCACTGTGCTGGCCCAGTAGTGCAGGGGACACAGCAGAGGGGCTGCAGCCAGGGCCAAGCCTGGGAGCTGTGCCAAAATGCCACGGAGGAATGAGCGAGGGAGAGAGATGGAAGGAGGCAGCTGGAGCCAGCGCCGGGAATGCTGCTACCCACGTGTGCTGCCAGGGTCAGGCTGGATCTGTGGTGGATCTGGGGGGCCTGGGTGTGGGACTCTGTGGGTGCCCAGTGCTGTCTTCTCCAGGTGGGTGCTCCAGCCCTGCTGCAGCATGGTGTTCTGTGCTCCTGTCCTTTTCTTGTCTTGTCCTGGGGGCTGTGACTTCTGTTTCACTGCAGAAAGCACCAGTGAGGCTGGCACTGACCCTACTGTGGCAGAGATTTAGGATCTGAGCAACTCCTTTGGCTGTGTAGTGGTGGTAGTGGCAGCTGTGAGGAGCTGCCCCACACCATGAGATGTCCTGTGCTTGCACTACCACCAACTCAGGTCCTGCCAACTGTGGCTGCTAGTGCTTTGCTTGTTCCTCGTGGTGGTCTTTCCTCTGCCAGCATCTCGAGGCTCAGTACCCAAAACCAGGCCGTCTGAAGGGCACTGGTGACAGGCAGGGAAAAGCAGCAATGGTGGCCTCAGGACAGGGAGGAGTAGTCTACTGAGGTGCTGGTCCTGCTTTGGGGGTCCCAGTGCCTCACCAGCCTTTACTGACATTTGTCAGTGGGCTCAGCTGCTGCATGCACCAACTGCTGGGGTATCGTTCTACAAACATAGCCTTGTCCTGGGGCAGGGCCACCACACTCCTGCACCCCTGGTACCAGCACATATGGGCACCAACTGTGCATGTGCAGGATTGTCCACTGGAGTGGGCCGTGGGCAGGATTAGTGCCCAGAGTGCGTGGTGGGAGGGTGACTCAGCCCATGCATCACTGCTGGCTAACTCACTGTTGCTTATTCTGAACTGTGCAGGTAAATCACCCCTTGGTGGGGTTTGATTATTGGCCTGCAAGAAGACATCTTCCCTGGGGGCCTGGCACTAGGTGTCTTGCACAAATGTCGGTGGCATTGCCTGTTTATTATGGTCCTTCTTGTGAACAAACACTGAGTGTGCACAAGTGTTTGGGGAAGGAGGTTAAGAGCTGTGGACAGAGTGGCAGTTAACGGCCAGGCCATGGCCGGTGCCTGGGGAAGGTGATCCCTGTGTATTTTTGCCCTGCTGGGGCCACACTTGATGGCTTGCTGCCTGGTGCTGCTGTGTCCACTGTGAACCTGGCCATGCCAGCATGTGCAGAGGCTGGGGGTTGTGGCAGGGGCATCCAGGGACAACAGTGCAGCCCTGGGGGTATGGCTCGTCCCTCAGAGGGGAGGCAGCGGGAGCCCTCTCGAGCGCATCTGTGACTGCCACTGATGAGTTGGCGCAAGGGCTGGGTGAAAACCTAAACCAGCTGGGATTTGGGTTTCCAGCGTCCTACATGTGCCTTTGACAGCAAAACTCCCATTCCTGCTGCTTCTGGGGGGGTTCCTTTCCCCTCACTCCTTCCGGCTGCCTGGGAACAGAGCCCTGCTCAGGGCACTTCAGGCAGGAAGGAAAGCCTAGAGCTGTTTAAAACTCGCAATCTTCAGAGAATTTCAAGCACAGTCCAAGCCTGTTCATAACCAACGGAGTAGCGGTGCAGGGTTTGAATCGCTGGCCCGCCCCCACGGCCGCGGCGCTGCCTCCTCCCTCCCTGCCTGCCTGCGCCGAGCTCCTGCCTGCAGCAGGGCTCTGTGCCGCGGGCACTGGCCATGGAGCTGCCAGGGTGGGCTACCCCCGGGCTCTAGGTAGGGCCCACGCCTGCCCCTCGCCCACCCCATCATGCCCTTGCTAGATTTTTTCTGGGTGTGCTTCAAACGAGCCAAGGTAAGGAGCTGTCTATTTAAATGGTGTCCATCTTCCAACACCCTCCAAGTTCAGGAGAAGCTGCTGAAAGGTTCAGTGGAGAGGGGGATACTGGAAGGGTCGGTGGCAAGGTGGCTCTACAGGGCTGGGGCTTGCAGGCAGTGCCTGACGCCTGCTCTGCAGGGATGTTGTGCCTGTGCCCCACGTGCACGTGGAAGGTTAATTTTGGATGTGTTGCATGTGAGGGTCCGTTGGTCAGTGTGTCAGTGATGGTACTACTTGTCCCGGAGCCTGTGGTGCTGAGGGTAGGCAGGGTGCTGTGCCTGGCCAAGGGCATGTGGATGCAGCACCAATGGATATAACACAGCCATTGAAGAGTTCTGGTGGGGGAGTGTGTGTGCTGCCAGCCCCTGATGCGGTCTGCACGCACCGAGCTGGGTCATGCCACACATGTCTCAGGTTGTGGGGCTGGGCTGGGGGCACCTCCACAACCTGGGGCTTGCTGGGAGGCACTAGGAAGCTTGGATCACTTCTGTTTTGGCAGTGGGACCACATCTGGCTTTGCTGACCTGGAGGGACAGGGTGGCTGTGAGAGGGGTGGCAAAGGAAAAGTGAGACTGGAGGCCCCAGTTTTAATTTCCTGCAGCAGTGGTTCTCATGGCATCTGGCATTATTCATTTTGGTTTAATTCCTCATCTGCTGCCTTAATAACATCAAACTCTCTCTCTGTGTTGGGTTTATTGTGTCACAGCCTGTTCAGTGTGATGGTAGGTGTGACAGGGAGATTTGGAGGTATTGTTGGAATAGATTTCAGGAGCTTCAGATTGGGAAGAGCAGTAAAATTCTCTATGCTGTGCAGTGGATCTGCTGTGGGGAGCTGGCTGTGGAATGCAGGCTATTCCCCTGGGGTTTCAATGCAAAGCTTAAAATAGTTGAGCCTAAAAATGACATTTGTGAAATTCATTAATATTAGTAGCCGTCTTGTCCCTGCTGTCTCCAGAGAGCTTAGCAAGCCCTTGTTAACTGTCCTCGTCCCTGTGAGCTACGTCATTGCCACTGTGCTCATGGTGGAAAGAGGCAGGGACTGGGTCCTGTATCCCTTCTTGTAGAGCTCCCTATGAGTTCCAGCCCACCCCAACACATTCCTGTCCCCTGTCTGAGGACATTTCTCTACCTGAACCCTCTGGTTTTACTAATTAAGGTGACATTTGTATCTCCTCCTTTCTTAGAAAATACTTGTGCAGAATGCCTGGAGCAATGTGGGGACTGAGTGTGGGCAGAAGTCATCTATGGGTCTGGGAGTAAGTTTGTCCTTTGATTCTGGCATTCTTCCACTGGAGGGTCATGGCCAGGAACTGCATAGGGACATGTGATAAGGGAAACTCCAGGCAGTTGCAGGTTCCAGAAGGTATTTGCCCACTTGCCATGAGGCAGATAATCTTTACATTCAGAAGGGATGGCAGCTTCAAGGCTCTGCCTGAGAAGAATAAGGATGTGAGTCCCTTGGCTCACCACCTCCACCTACCATAGAGAGAAAGAAAATGTCTCAGTAGTAAGTGAAGTGATGCTTCCCCAGGAGTGGGGAAGGATGGGAGACCCTACCTGGATGGGAGCTTCCCTTTTGTTCTTTTGACTTTAGCATTATAAAATCCCAGCATAGCAAGCAAGGTGTCACTGCTAGGTGTTACAGGTGCCTTCTTCCCAACGTCAGGAGTGGTTGTGCTCTTTGCAGAATTCCCTTTGCTGGTTTAAGCTTCCCGTTGCTCAGCTTGCCTCCACACAAGGCATTCTGGTGGACCCTACGTTTCTCTCTTCTTCTTCCATTGGCAGACTGCCATTCCCATATTTCCAGTCCAATTTCACAGCAGCCACCCCCCACCAGCCAAGGAGACCTGGCTGATTCTCACCTGGGTCCTACAAGTGCTGAACAGGTGCATGAGGTTTTGGAAGAAGGGCAGCTGAGGAGTGGTTCTGCTTGGCCAGGGGTGAGCAGCTGGGTGGGCTTTGGGGGAAGCTGAAGAGATGGAGGACATCACCCTCCTGATCTCTCTTTGTGAGCACCTATAGCCTCATGTGGAGCTGGGGCTTCTTCTTCAGCCTGGTTTTTATCTCTCTGTGCTGAGGTTGCTCAGCTACTTGCTCTGAACAGCAGAGGAGTTTTGTGAAGAGGGAGAAATGTGAAGAGGGAGAAATGTGCAGAGCTCTGTCCATGTCTGCTTTTGAGGTTAAATGAGGTGGAGCTGTGGCTGGAAGGTTTCATGGGGGAAACCAAGGTGTTAAGGTCAGAACACGATGGCAGGGGAGAGGAGGCTCCCCAGAGCTGCCTTAGCTCGAGGATTGACTTTCCCTGCCCTTGCTGTGGCCTGGGAGAGCAGCCCAACTTCATCGCCCACCAGACCTTGCCCCACTCCGTGGGTATCTACCGCACATGCCAACTGCACGGCTGAGGTTTGCAGAGCTTGTGATAACAGACTGATAACAGATGTTCCAGTGATCATCTCCCTGTCCAAACATGCTCAGCTCTGATGCTCTCCAGTTGCCCACGTGCTGCCTGATCAGGGTGTGGGTGTCTGCACAGGCTCTCCCGAGGAGGACAGAACGGAGAAGGCAGTAGGAGCAGCGAGTCCCTGCACTGCTCTCCAGTGGGAACAGATTCTGCAATGCCAAACAAGCCAGAGGAGACTGGTGACCTCCCCCTTGCAAACAGGGCCATGCTGTGGGGTCACAGTGATAACCCTAACCCTGCTGATGGGCATGTCTTGGGTGAGAAGCCCAGCAGGAAGGAGATGGTTCAGCCCATCTACCCTGGGTCATCATCAGCCTCCTGCTCCGGCAGGAAGAAGAGTCCCGGGTGGCCCGTGGGAAAGGCCGGCTCAGCAGCACGCTGCATTCCTGCAGAGATCCCAGAGGCACCTCTGGCCCAGCTCAGCTGGGCTATGGCTTTACTGGAGCTCTCAAGACCTGCAGAGGGTCCTGGGCTCTGCACTCACCTCAGGACCAAGGCAGTGCCTAGAATTTTCTGCTCCTCCACCTCCATGTGAATCACCATGATCTCCTGTGTGTGGCCAAGGCTCTGCCATCTGTAAATCCCCTTTTCCTTGGCTTTGTACCCACAGAAGTCCAGCCCAGGCGTGGGGCAGCCTGTTCATGGTGCTGCTGTCTCCTCAAGGAGCCAGAGCCCAGCCCAGCCTGCCTTCAGCTTGGCTTTGTTTTCTTCCTTTCTTTATTGTTGGCTTTCTGTGCCTGCAGACACTGTTCTACGCTCTGCTCCCAGAGCTGCTAATGCCACTAAAACGTGGACATCTGTGCAGTCATGCAGGTACTGAGAGACCTGTTTGGGGGTCCCCCACCTGGTGTGAGCGTCTGCCCCACCAAGGTTCCCCCACAGCCAGGTCCAACTTCAGTGTGGGAGCGGAGCCAGGTGTGATGGTGTGCAGGTGGCTCAGGGATGTCCCCAGTGACATGGAGTGGAGCACCATGGTCTGCATGCTTGAAGAAAGGGACTGTGTCCTCCCATCCTCTGGTTTGATCCCTTGCTATGGGTCTGACAGCCCTTGCCTGCCTCCCTCTCCCTTCTCTGGCAATTCTATAGAGTCCATTTCAAACTCTTAGCAGAAAGGTCCATCTCGCCAGCCAACCCCTCCACCTCGTGGATGCAGAGCCCCTGGTCCTGGCTGCTGCTCTTGCTCTGATGGCTTCCAGCAGGGAAGGAGCCATGGTGATTGGCACGTGTTGGGCACACCACATCTCCCCAGAGCTCTGGGCCATTTTTGTCACTGATGTTCTAAAGCCAGTGGAGTTGATGCCCTTGAGACAAGCCTTTGCTCGAGCTCTACTTGTCCTCAGCTGGAGCACTGCTGGTTCCAGCTCCTCTCCTGGCAGGGAAGAGGCTGGAGCAGGGACTGAGCCCAAATGTGAGTGGTAGGAGTCTATGAATATGAAAACTAAAAAGATAACAGAATGATTTCTGTTCTTTTTTTCTTTCTTTTCACAGAGTTTCACATTACTAGAAGACAAAAATGATGCTGGTAAGCTGCAATTATGCTTCTTGGGGCAGGAATGGCCTTGCCATGTGGCGGGTGGGGTTTATGAGGGGACTGTCCCTTGCTTGGCTCCTGTTTTCTTCTGCCAGCAGTATGATTTTCTCCTCGAACTGTTATTTTGTGAAGGGGTAGCAAAGACAACTGGCATGTGGCAATGCCAGCCATGGCACCCACCAAGCCCTGAGAGTACAGGAGAGACATCCCAAGACATGCTCAGCCCCTCCTTCACCCTATCCCTTCCCCACCTGCATGTGGGGCTGTGCTGTGGAGAGGTCTGAGGTACCCTGCTGGTGTCTGTGCTGTGCCGACACCATGAGCCCTCCCACCAGCCCAGCAGCAGCTCTACTCCTTTCTGCTTCCTTTTCAATTCCTCTCTTTTTTTTGTGATGAACAGTGTTGTGCTCTGTAGATAAGCTCATTAGGAGCTCCAGAGCCTTGAAACTACCATGCTGTAGGGAGAAGGGTCTCCCCAATATGGACCCTCCTTTGCTCTGCATGATTGGGGTATCTCACCAGTGACAGATTGGGCAGGAGGGCATGGTGCTGCAGCTCCAGGCTGAGCCATGGTTGCGATGCACATGTCCATGGGCTGCTCCTGCCCAAACTGTCCCTCTGCAAAGGCTGGGGAGGGGCTGGGGTCAAGTCTACCCTGCCATGTGGGGCTCAAGGGTGCTGGGGAGGCTGGAGGCTGGCATTGGTCTGCATGAGGAGGAGGTGTGTGTCTGTGGGGCTGGGACTGGGGACAGGGCTTGTGGGCTCCCAGACAGGGCACAGCTAGCTGTTGGGTTTAAGAACACTGCAGCCAAGCTTCTCTGAGATGGTGTTGCAGCAGTCCTGGCTGCTGCTCTGTTGGGTGTAGACTTGCTCCGGATCTTGCTTTGGCCTCTGTTCCACCCCAGAGAAACAGCCCTGCTACCAGGTGTGGCTCAGCTACTGGGCAAGATGGGTAGAGGTCCTGTACTTTGTAACTTCTCTGGATGGTCTTTGCTTAGTGACACCTCCAGAAGTAAACGTGGCTTTGTCCCATCGTCAGCTTGCAGTCCCTGGCTCTCACCAGCTCTGGAAGCAGAGGGATCCTGGAGCACCCTCTGCCCGGTGTTGGCTTCTCTGCTTTTAGCACAGAGCTGAAAACAGGCTCCAGAGGAGCTGGCTCATGGAAGCAGAGGTGGGGAGCAGTGGTGCTGTTGGCTGGAGCCTCCAGCTGGAGGGCAATGACCACCTGGCCTCTTGGTTCTCATCCACCTAAGGGTTAGGTGAGCCCTGAGCCTGGCTGGGGCAAGGGCTCAAGAGCACACAAAACTCTGGGCAACAAAAGGTGCTTTGTGAAGGAAGCTCCAGAGGTAATCCTGGGTGGTCTCTCCTGCTCTTTCACGGGAAAGATTAGCAACATGAATATCAAAAGCTTGTTTAAAAGGGTTAAGGAGTCCTGTGCAAGGGAAGGGGCAGGGAAGACTCCTACAGTTCCCATCCATGACCAGGATTGTTTTGGGAAAAAATGTTTATAGGTTTTTTTATTCTTGGTTAAAACTGCCTGTAAAATCCAAGTTTCTCCTGTAAAGGCTCAGCTGTATTCCCAGCAATCCCAGCCCACACCTTCCTGGTTCCATGTCCATGTCCCAGCCTGGTGAGCTCTGTGCTGCCAGAGGGATGCTGGGCCTCCTCAGCCTCACGCCTGCACAGGGACTTGGGGGCAGGAGGAGCAGGAGCCCTCACCCACGGGAGCGACTGCCAGTTTTACACCAGAGGATTTGTCACCTGTAATTTGATGCATTGGCTACTTGGTGTCACTGCATCTGCAGCAGTGTGGTGATGAGTTATGCTGGACTTGGAGCAAGGCCAGGTTTGGTTCATAACCTCCACTGGAGTTTTCAAAACTCTGAATCATAGTCATAGAATCATTAAGGTTGGAAGAGACCTTTAAAATGATCAAGTCTGTTAACCAGACTGTTAACCAGCACTGCCAAGCCTCCATTAAATTGTGTCCCTCAGCACCACATCTCCATGGCTTTTCAATCCCTCCAGGGCTGCTGACTCCACCACTGCCCTGGGTAGCCTGGACCAGGGCTTGACAACCATTTTGGGGAAGAAATTGTTCCTTGTGTACAACCTAAACCTCCCCTGGCACAGCTCGAAGCAGTTTCCTCTTGTCCTATCACTTGTTCCTTGGGAGAAGACACCAAGCCCACCTGGCTCCAACCTCCTTACAGGGAGTTGTGGAGACCTGGTGCAGTTCTTTACTGTCCTGGGTAGCTGACTGTCCCCAGAAGATGCTCTGACAAATGGGGGTCACTTAGGGAAACATCCACAGTGCTCTCAGGAGACAACACTCCTTCTTGATGATTTTTCAGTCTCATTGGGGTCAAGACCAAGAAGACTTCAGCTCTCGAGACAACAGCACAAGGCAGGGTTCTGCATTTATCTGGGTAACTGCTGGGAACATGCCTCTCCTGGCTCTTCCATCTCCCCTCCCCCACAGCACTGCTGCTTTCCCAGCACACCCAGCTGCTTCCTGAGGGGCAGCCAGACCCATTCCCAGACCCCATCCCTGCCTGCAAGGAGCTGGGGATGGGCTGCCACAGGACATTAATAGCAGCTGTATGAAGTCATTGCTGCTTCCCAGCACTGGTAAAAGAGCTGGATATGCTGTGCTTACTCCCTCAGCAGTGACAGTGGGAAACACCTGGATTTCACCTGCCTTCTCAGGGCTCACCTAACCCTTAGGTGGCTGAGAAGCTGGCCATGAGCAAACAGTGCACGCTGGCAGCCCAGAAGCACAATGGCATCCTGGGCTGCAGCAAGAGAAGCGTGGCCAGCAGAGCCAGAGAGGTGATTCTGCCACTTTGCTCTGCTGACACCTCCTCTGGAATACTGTGTCCAGTTCTGGAGCCCTCAACACAGAAAGGACATGGACCTCATGGAGTGGGTCCAGAGGAGGACCACGAGAACAATCAGGGGCTGGAACACCTCTGCTCTGAGGACAGGCTGAGGGAGCTGGGATTGTTCAGCCTGGAGAAGAGAAGGCTTCGGGGGGACCTACTAGTGACCTTGCAGTACCTAAAGGGAACTTACAAGAAAGCTGGAGAGGGCCTGTTTACAAAGGCCTGGAGTGAAAGGACAAGGGGCAATGGTTTTAAATTGGAGAAGAATAGATTTAGACTGGATAGTAGGAAAAAGTTTCTTATCATGAGGGTGGTAGAACACTGGACCAGGTTGCCCAGGGAGGTGGTTGAGTTCCCATCCCTGGAGGCATTCAAGGTGAGGCTCAACAAGGCTCTGAGCAACGTGATCTAGTTGGGGATGTCCCTGCCCACTGCAGGGGGGTTGGACTAGATGAGCTCCAGAGGTCCCTTCCAACCCAAATGATTCTATGATTCTGGGAGGTCATGCTTCAGCAAGAGAGTACTGGGCATCTGCTCTCCTCCAGAAGCACCCCTCCTGCAGGCACCCCAGGTATGTGGGACCTGGTGCCTGGCCCTAAGCCATCCTGCTGGAGCAGGCCCAGGAAGGGCCAGGTTTCCATGGATTTCCTAACCCTCTGCTTCCTCTCGGACATTCCCTTCCCGTGTATTGTTCTGGAGAGACCAGAAAGGAAAGGCTCCCACACCAACCGTGCATGCAAAAGCTGCCTCCTCCGAGTAAATCCCTGTGACAGCAGCATCAGGCCCCTCTGAGAGCAGGGTGAGGAGTGTGCTCTGCAAGTGTCATCAAGCTGTGGCCTCCTCTTACTGCTGAGGGACAAGGACTGAGCTCACGGCTTCCTTCTGGAGGCAACAGTGATGTTACAGTACTTGAGAAGAAGGCTTCTGTGGCTGAATGTGGTGAAATAATAGAGGGAAGGCACACAAGGGACTCTGCTGAACTTTTGCCCCTGCATGAAATAATAAGGTTGTATTTACTTGGCATCTGGATCTCCCAAAATAACCCACTAAATTTAGCTGTTGTTGATACGTTGTCACAGCTGAGCTGTTCTTCTCTCTTTACATGAAAACCTCTTGTGCTGTTTCTGTCGGTTTGTAGCCCGAGCATGAGCCCTTCATTCCTTGTCTGGTGCATGCCTGCACGTTTGGTGCCCTAGTTTTGGGGGAGAAGATGGAGACTGGGATCTGTTTTTCTGTCACTGAATGGGTTGAAAGGAAGAGAGAGCAGTGGGCAAGCAGGCTGGGATGGCTGTGCCGGGATGGGTGTGCAGGGACCCTGTGTGCTCCAGCTGCAGCATCTGCACAAGATGAGAGAGCAGAGGAGACCTGAGGCTTGAAGACATGGGGTGGGGATGCTGGACGTGGCTTATGGGCACCTGTTTCTGAGAACTTCTGAAACTCCCTGTGAAATTGCTGCCTGTTACATAGTGGAAAACATGGTCATGGGTCTGGACCTCGAGGGAAGGGGTAGGAAGTCAAAAAGCTGAACTGAACATGATTATTAGTGGTTTCAGTGTGGCAGGTGTTACTCCTTTCCCTCCCTGCATGCCCTTGGGATCAGTCTTGGACTCAGCTGGTGAATCACACTGAAACACTGACCTTGGTCCCAAAGTGACTTCAGGTCCCTCACTGGGAGCCCGGCTGGGTGGCAGCCCCTGAGGTCTGGGTGCTGGACTGGGAGCAGCAGCACCTGACCTGTGCTCCAACCAGCTCTGCTGCTCTTCTGGTGGTTCTTCACAGAGGAAGAGGTTTGTTTCTCAAACACTCTCATTTTTCTCCTGTTCCAGCCTTCATGGCCTTACTCCTGGGCACTCTCCTGTCACTGTGAGTTGATCCCCTGCCTGACTAGTGTAAAGTGCTTTGTGGTTAGCTCTAAGTAGTGAAAAAGTTTAAAAAAACCTGTAACAAGTTAATTCCTAAACAAGAATTTTAAAGATCACCCTGCCAGGGCAGCTCCAGAGCAAACAAACAGTTTATGCTTCTTCCTGTCAGATGTTTTCTCTGGGGCTGGGCACAGCATCTCCTGAGGCACGAGACACACAATCTCCAGCGTTTCCTTTTCAGCCTCCTCAGTGAGCCCTCGAGGTTATTTTGGAGCCACTGAGCTCTTTGATACGTATTTACCCATATTGGTTTAATTTCCCTTGGAAGGTGGGCTAGTGCTAAAGCCTCTGGGCAGAGCCAAAGCTGCAAGCTCTGATGTTCCCTGCCTGTCTCCCATGGGATATTTGGGGTTATTTCAGTGCTTTTTGTGCTGTTTCAATCAAACACATCCTGGGTGCTGTGCTGAGCACTGCCTGTTCTCCTCAGTGCCTCCCCAATACTCAACCACTCCTCTGGAGCTGCTGCTTCTCTGCAGCCTGGTGGAGATGGATGGTGCCTGCTGCATAAATCCATGAAGCCCTGCATGTAATTACATCCTTGGTTAATTAACCAAGGCAGTTGTTAATCACCATGGCAGTGTATGGGTGTGCGAAAGACTCTGGTTAATATCTTGGCCTACAGCAGTTTTAAACACTTTCGCTCTGTTCTCGTGTCACCTCCTTGGGCACAAAGTTGGGCTGGGGTCGGTCCCACCCTTCCCCCAGGAATGGGCAGGCTGCTGAGCCCTCCTGCTGCTGAGCCCTCCTGCTGCTGAGCCCTCCTGCTGCTGGAACAAGCTGAAAACGGGGAACCAGAAACACTCCTGCAAAAGCAAAGCAAACCCAGTGTGGCCAGGCAGCAGTTTTCCCAATAGATGACCACGGGGAGATGATTTGTTGGAGGGAAGAGGCCCCTCCAGCCCCTGAGATGAAGCTGTTTCTTGTCCTTGTTCCCCTTCTGCATGTAAGATTTGCTGTAACTCCAAAGCCAGCGAGGGCTGCAGGAGCCGATCCCCATCCCCCAGCTCATCCTCTCTCCTTCTGGGGCTTTAATTTCAGGCTCTGGGAGTTTTTCTGTTTCCTGTTGCTAACAACATGCAGATTCCGCTCAGCAGGATCCTGTCACGAATTGGGGGATTTTCTTTGAAGGCCAGAAAGGAAGAGCCTGGGTTAGAGAGGGGTTTTTTGTCTTGTGTTGGCTGGGAGAAGGCAGAGAAGGAGCTGGGAAAAGGTCTCTTCAGCTGCTTTGTGCCTGTGATATCACCAGGTTTTTCCCATGGCAGCAAGGAGTGATGGAGACATGCTGGAAAGAAATTGCAGGCAAGAAAATACATTTATATCTGTATCCTCTGGGCGGTTTGGCTTTCCTTTTGATGTAAAACAGGGTGAATTTGGTGATGTTCTGCTACCCAGTGTCTTTGCTGCCCATGGTGTCTGAAGGGGGTTGACGGCAGCTTTCCTGGTATGGACAGGTCGTGTCTGTAGATGTCCCTGAGGAGAACTGCATTGCTGGGGATGTTTGATGGCTTTATGATGGCTAGTAAGCATGTTTGGTTAAGCCTCTGCCATTTAATACAGCAGGCCCTCTGCCAGGCTGCTTTCCTCTCTGCCTGCTATGGCAGAGTCCATGTGTGCACTGGGGGACCCTGTCCTCCACTGTCCCCTTGGTGGTACTGCTGGCGGGGCGGGGGGGGGGAGGAAGACAAGCAGCAGTGACCTGACTCGGTGTAATGGGAGGAGGCTCCTGTGTGGGCAGCTGAAGCAGAAACTCTTGGGGTAATTGAGCTGGTTGTTGCTCCTCATTGCTCGCCAACGTTTTTACCTTCCAGGGGAGGGAGGCTTTTTACTCTGGTTCAGCAGTGGCCACATAATCTGGATTCCTCAGATAAATTCCTGCTGTTTCTCTGAGATCTGTGGCTGCTGTTTCAATTGCTGAGAGCTCTGGGCCAGACACAGGACCCTTGTTGCACCCAGTCAGCTCCCATGAATGATGCTGTTGTGTGTATGTCTCTGCCTTTCCCTTTTCCTCCCTCCTGCCCTCCACCCTTGGAAGCCAGAGAATTCCATGTTGGTGAGATCCTGCCTGCTCTTCTAAGGGCTGGAACCCCTCTGCTGTGAGAACAGGCTGAGAGAGCTGAGGTTCTCCAGCCTGGAGAAGAGAATGCTCCAGAGAAACCTTGCAGCCTTTCAGTACTCAAAGGGGCCTATAAATAAGGTGGGGACAGATATTTTAGCAGGATCTGTTGTGAAAGAACAAGGAGTAAAGGTTTTAACCAAAAGAGGGAGATCTAGACTAGGTAGAAGGAAGAAACTTTTGATGCTGAGGATGGTGAGACACTAGCCCAGGTTGCCCAGAGAGGTTGTAGATGCCCCATTCTTGGAACCATTCCAGGTGAGGTTGTTTGCGGCTCTCAGCAACCTGCTCTAGTTGCAGATGTCCCTGCTGACTGCAGGGTAGTTAGACTAGATGACCTTTAAAGGTCTCTTCCAGCCCATAACAGTCTGTGATCCTATGATTCTTGTTGTAGTGACCTTCCACTGATCTCCACCAGTGCAGACCAGCAGCTGTTCCCTTGGGCACAGTTAACCGCGGGGGTGGCAATGGCCATTTGCCCTCCAGCAGCCCTTGGCCCACCCCCGCACATCCCCCAGTCCCTTGCTGGCAAGAGGCTCCTCAGCACAAAGCTGTGTGAAGACTTTCAAGTCAACAACAGCCTCATTGAGCAGCTGCTGTTGAGAGCCGTTTCCCTGCAGAGCCGAGGGCTGTGGTGAGCAGGGCAGTCAGGAAGGTGGTGGGAGCAGAGTCAGGGTTTGGGCTTGGGAAGGAAGGAAGGAGATGTGCATCAAAAGCCTCTCAGACTATGAAAACAATAGAAAAAACCCCAGGTTTTCCTTTGATTCTCTGTAGTTATGGTGCTTGGGCAACCCTCCAACCGGTAATTTCAAGAGAAAAGTTGGTTCATGGCATCCTGGCCAATGTACGTGGTCTCTCTCCTTTTCTGGTCATTCCATGCTGAATTGTTGCCTGTCTTCGCTTGCACTGCATCTATGGTCTTGCGTGTTTGACATCCAACCTCCTGCGCAGTGTCCTGTCACCTCCATCTCACACTCTGCCTCCCCTCTGCTGTTTCTTCCACACTCACGCTAGTGCATCCTGACCTTAAGCTCTTTTGCCTCCCATTTCTCACAAAAAAATTCCTCCATCAAGTCCACCTTAAACACTGTTTTTTTCCTCTTAGCCTATCTAGTCCAGACTCTGCTCCCCATTTTCTTCTTCACCCTCTTGCACATAGTCTGTGGCTGGTCCCATCACATATGCCACAGGTCTGGGACCCAGAAACCAGGTTGTGAGACACGTGTGTGCTGTGGGGAGGATCTTCCGCACCCTGTGCTGTTCAGGAGTAACTAATGAGCAATAAAATCCCCTGCAGCATGAGGGGAATATTGGGGAAACAAGTCCTGCAGGAGCAGCCTCTCTGCTCCTCTCAGTGCCTGACTGTGGCTTGTAGCGCTGCGTTTGCCACCTGCTTGGTTTGAAGGGAAGGGAGAGATAAGGACAGCCAGGCATCCGTCCAGAAACTGTCCTGGGCCTGGTCTTTCAGAGAGAACAGCCTGAGGGACCCTCATGGGTGCTTGGCCCAGCAAGGAGGCCGCAGCTGTTCAGTGTCCCTGTCCTGAGGCCCCCAGCCCCACCAAGCTGGGGCCAGCCCAGGCCTTGCAGTTGCTGCTGCTGGTCTGGAAGTGGAGGGAGGGAGATGGCTGAGTGGAGAGGGACTGGGGCAGCACGCAGGGGCTTTCTGAGACATGCACAGGGTCTGGGATTGTGCTGGGTTTCATATGTGTCATGGCAGCCCATTCTCCACACTGCAGCTGATGTGACTTCACAGTTTGGCTTGCCCCTGAATGCACAGAATCATAGAATCATGGAATTATGGAATCATAGAATTATTTAGGTTGGCAAGGACTTCCAAGATCATCAAGTCTGACTTTTGACCCAACACCTCCATGCACTAAACCATGTCATAAACTGCCACATCTACATGTTTTTTTGATTCTTCCATGGATGGTGACTCCACCACTGCCCTGGGCAGCCTGGGCCAGGGCTTGACAACCCTTTTGGGGACGAATTTTTTTGTAATACCCAACCTAAACCTCCCCTGACACAACTGGAGGCTGTTTCCTCTCATCACTTGTTGCTTGGGAGAAGAGACCTGGCTTCAACCTCCTTTCAGGGAATTGTAGAGAGCCAGAAGGTCTTTCCTCAGCCTCCTTCTCTCCATTCTGAACTCCTTCAGTTGCTGGCTGCATGGTGCAGCCTTGGCACCTTCAGCCTCACACCCGACGCTGGAGCTCTGGGTTCCTGTGGGCCTCAGACAGCCGGTGGGTGCTGCCCCGGGGCCGTGTTCGGGGGCGGGCAGCGGGCGGTCCCCGTGGGCTGTGGGCAGAGCCATCGGCCCCTCCCTCCCCGCACCTGCCGGCGCTAGCTCACACCCACAGCGGCCGGAGCCGCTGCTGGCCCCGTCCCGAGCCCGCGGCGGGGCCCAGGGCTCCGACAGACCACACACACCCCGAACTCCGAACTCCTCCTCTTCTTCATCTTCCTCTCTCCCCTCCCCGCTGGCCGGGACCCGGCAATATTCCCCGGGACGCGGCGCTCGGACAGAGGCACAGCAAGGGCCAAAGGTAGGGCAGGAACCGGCGGTTCCCCGGGGCGGGAGTGAGGGGGTGGGGCGTGGAGGTCTCTGCGTGTCTCTCTGCGTGTAGGGGAGGGTGTGTGTGCTGTCTGGGGGTGTTTGTGAGTGTTGGGAGGGGTTTCATAGAATCACGGAATCACTGTGGTTGGGAAAGACCTCTAAGATCATAAAGTCTAACTGTCAATTTATCACTCCCCCACGGTCAGTAAACCATGTCACTAAGTGACACATCTACACCTTTTTTGAACCCCTCCAGGGATGGTGACTCCCCTACTGCCCTGGACAGCCTTGGACCAATGCTTAACAATTCTTTCTGTGAAAAATTTTTTCCTAATATCCAATTTAAACCTCCCCTGGTGCAGCTTGAGGCCATTTCCTCTTCTCCTATCATTAGTAACCTGGTGAGAAGAGACTAGCCCACACCTCACTATAACCTCCTTTCAGGTAGGGGAGGATGTGTGTGTCTGTATGTGTGCATGTGAGAGGGAGGGTGTGTGTTGGGAGGATGTTTGAGTGTGCATCTGTGTGTTGTGGGGTATTGGTGTTTGTATGACTGGTTGTTTGGGGGGGAGGGGGTGTATTGGAGGCATGTTGGGAGCATGTGTTTTGGGGGTGTAATGGCAGAAGGGGGGGCAGATTTCTGACTGCAGTGTTGGGCACTGTGCTGTGTATGGCTCTGGAGGATGCTGCCCAGGCTGCACTCCCTAATGAAGCTGCTTCCAGCAGCAGTGCAGTGCTGTCAGGTGGATTATCGGTTGTTCACACCTGGTTATCTATCTGTGTGTGCAGACACCTGGCTGTTGTGTGGCTGGGAAAGAGGAGAAGCTTGGAGCTAGTCCATGTTTCCTGACACACTGGAGCTCTTGGTGGTTCCATGTCATTCCCAGGCTGAGCCATAGTCATGTGTGGGGTGGGAATCTGCAGGCTGCTTCCACTGGAGATGCTGGGTTCAATGTGGGAAGCTGCCAGGCTCCTTGCATGGCTGACTGTTTGCTGCTGCAGCCCAATCACTTGGCTCGTGGAGGGATTTTGTCAGGCTGGCTACAGGTTTTGGGCTGCCCAGGTTTTTCTCGGGGCTTCTCTTTACTCCTTCTGAAAATCTTGGGATTAGTGTCGATTAAACCAGTGCCTGGAAAAGCACAGATTTGCCTTCTGATCCAGAGACAGTAAGCTGAAGGAAAAGCTGTGCTGACGTCCAGAAGCTTCGGATCAGACCCTTGAGCTCTAGCAGGGGGGCTGGAGCTGGCGATCTGGCTTTGGGCACGTGTGGGCACGTGTTTGCAGTCCATCCTCTTGGCTGGGGACCTTTGTCTTTGGTAGGAAGGGCTGGTGGTTTGCCGTGCGTGCGAGATCTGTCACGTTGTGACGGGGCAGTCATCCATTGGCACGTGCTGCCGAGGTGAGAGGCTGCTTCCGAGGGGCTCTTTGATTGTGGGGCACTTGAACACTAGCTCTTTGTGCTTTTGGTTTTGTGGTTTGTGTTCTGGAACAGCTCCTTGATGCAGGGGGAGCCTTTCATTTTAGAAGCTCTCATAGAGTCCCAGGATGTCAGAGCACATATTGTGATGTTATTGGCAGAGCTCTGCATTCTTTTCCATGTGCCTACTTGAGTTCTTGTCAATGACTGTGCTTTTTTCTATTTACAATTTAGTGAAAGCGGGTTAGGAGGGGCAGCAGTGCTGCTGGAGCAGGCACACAGCCCCTCGCTGTTTGGCATGCCTGGCCAGGGGCTGCTCCTTGCTGGAGCTGGGGCATGGCTCAGCTCAAACCCCTTTCTTGTACGGAAAAATTTAGCTCCCACCTTTGTGTCAGAAGCTTAAGTGGCTAAAAATGGAGCTCCAGTGCAGAGCAGGTATCAAACATGAGGTGTTCTCATTCACTTTGTGTTCTTGCACTTCCTCTGAGAAATATCTTTCTAATAAAAGATGGACTGGATAAATCCAATGTGTTTCTGCTCAGCATTCCTTGTCTGTGTTTCCTCAAGGTCCAAACCCAAGTCTGTGCCTGGGACATGCTCCCAGCCATTTAGTTTGGTAAGAGAGCAGAATATGGTTATGCCCAAGGGCACTTCAGTACTTCCCCTTGGTTTTTGTACTCATTTCAAAAAGAACTGAAGGCTCTCAAAGCCCATTGAAGTTGAGCAGGGCAAGGGGAGGTTGCACTTTCCCTGAGGGTGTAGCAGGGGTTGCAGTGTGACTCTGCAGCAAAGGAAGAAGCCTACATGCTGGGGCGTGCTGAGGGCAGGTTGCCTGGTCCAGCTCTGCCATAGTGGGAGCAGTTAGGGGGGTGGCTGGTGGCCAGGCACTGCCCTGACTTCGCTCTCCTGGGAGCATGGTAAATCATCCCTGGCAGAGAAGAGAACAGAGTCTCCTTCCTTGAGCTCCTCATGCCTTGGAGATCCCAAGACAGTTGACCTGTTGCAGGGGTTTGTAGACTCGTGTTTGCACTTCACATGGTTGTGGAAGGGCTTTTGAGTTCAGATGTGTGTAGGACTTTAATCCTCTGAACACAGGCAGCATGGCAGGAGATGTATCGTGGCCCAGTTGCTGCAGCACCTGCTATGAGGTGGGGAGAGTTCTGAAGGACAGTGGGACCTCTTCCCTGCTCCAGGGCTCATCACAAAACACTGATATCTCCTTCCGTGTCCATGAGCCTGGTAGCAGAGGCATTGCTCCATCCCTGCCTACCAGGTTTGGCAAAATGCGTTTCGAGAGACTGAGGATAAAAGCTGAGCTGGTTTTGGGGACATAAAAGGCTTTTGGGGGCATCATGCATGAGATCTGAAGAGGATTAAAAGCTTTTGCTCTAGTTCAGCAACATAGTCTGGTCCTACTTCTTCATTACATCTTTGTGCTGGAGTGCTGGACCAGGCTGACCAGAGAGGTTGTGGAGTCTCCTCTGGAGAGTTTCCAAACCCATCTGAAGGTGATCCTGGGCAGCCTGCTCTGGGTGACCCTGCTTTAGCAGGGAGTTGGACTAGATGATCCCCAAAGGTCCCTTCCAATCCCCACCCTGCTGGGATTCTGTGAACTCTTGCCTGTCCCATGCCATGCCAGTGCTGGTCCCGCTGAACTCTGAGGTGAGAGGAGCTGCCTGAAGCAGCAACACCCCAAACCCTGGGTGCTATCGGGGTGAGCCAAGGTGGGAGCTGAGGCACACGTGGCTGTGGGGACATCTGTGTGGAAGCCAGGTCTGCTCATATCTCAGCTGTCCTCCATCCACACGTTCTTCCAGCCCCTCTGGGAAGTGTGAAGGAGGTGTTCATTTGGATTTATCCCTGGAAGAAGGGCAGTGCTGGGAAGTGGGGGCTGGTGGCCAGGACGGAGGAGCTGTCTGTGAACCTTTGTGCCAAGCTCCCCCACGCTCCAGAGAGAACCGGAGGGCATTCCAGCAAGGCCGAGGGTCTCCCGCCTGGTTAATGATTGAGCCACAATAACCCTTCTTGTGGAGCCCTTCTGAAAGTCACCTCCAGGTAATTATATCAACTTTTCCAGGCTGTTGGGGCTGGGCACAGGAATTTAAAGAGGCAGGGTTTTTTTTCTACGGTTTCCATCAAGAAGGTCGTTGTTAGGTGCCGGAAGTTGGTGGGTTTTCTCTTTGCTTCCTGATGAATTTGGCTCCTTATCTGCACAGCTCTGCCCAGGGACTGTTGATGCTGTGGGGCTCACTCTGCCTCTCTACATGCTTGTGCTGGTGCTGCCCAGGGGTGACTCTGCATGCCAGCCCCAGGGTTGCAGGGTGTCCAGCCTCCTCTCTGGTTGCTCAGCTGTGAAACCCATGGGTGGCAGTCTCCTGCTCTTGCCTTTGCTGCCTGGTTAATGATCCACAGGGTCCCTGTGCCATGTGGACACGCTCACCCGGTGCCCAGCAGCAAAGCTGTTTGTTGAGCTGATTGCAGGATCCCTTATCAGCAAAGGGCACTTGTCAGCCAGTGCCAGTTACAGGCAGAGTAAACGTTAAGGGCTGGCTTGGGAAGGAGCCCAAACAAGTGCGGCAGCTTGGGGTCCTTCCTCAGGGAGCTCAGCTGATTCGCATCGTACTGCACGCAGGCTCGTGTCCAGCCTTGAGTGCTTCATGCTGTCCCATGGCCAAGCTCAGCTGTCCCCTGCTGTGGCTTCCCCAGTGTTGCATCTTGCAGGTCTCACTGAGATGTCCTGTCGGTGTTGCAGATTGCTGCAGCTGGTCAGGGGGAGCTCAGGGCTATCAAGGCTGGCTAGGCTGTGGTTTGGTGTCACCCCTTGGGTAGCTCTGATGCAGCTGCTGAGGTGCAGAATGGTCACAGAATCCCAGTGTGGTAGGGGTTGGAAGGGATTTCTGGAGATCAGCTAGTCCAGTGCCCCTGCTCCAGCAGGTTGCCCAGGATCACATACAACCTATCAGGTCCCTGGCAGAGTCTCTTTGCGCTGGGCCTGGCAGTCATGTGGGATTTGGGATCTAAGCCAGTGGGAAAACACTCACTGCTGCAACTGTGGTTGCTGTTCTTGTTGCAGTGGAACTTGTTGTGGATGTTGGGGTAGATGTAATGTTAAATCCCAGCACAAGCTGGAGGGCAGCCTCATCCTGGGGTAAACATCTGGATTTCCATGGACCCTGCAGCCCAGGTTTGGACCTCCTGTTGCTGAATTGGGAGCAGGAGCCCAGCAGTGGCTCCCAGGGTGTCAATGCTGCTGAACCCACAGGGCTTGGGTGTGTCAGGGGATTTCCTGCCCTTTATCCGGAGTGAAAAGCATCTGACTGCAGCATGTGCATGGGGCCTGCAGAGAGCCTGTGCTTTCTGTGCTGCTCCCCAGCTTGCTAAGCCTGTTGGAAGCTGGATTTGATGCCAGCATTCAGAGCTTGCTGGGGCACCAGTGATTGCTTGTCCACAGAAGGGCAGTGAAGCTGGTGAAGGGTCTAGAGCACAAGTGCTGTGAGAAGCAGCTGAGAGAACTGGCGTTGGTTAGCCTGGAGAAGAGGAGGCTCAGGGGAGACCTTCTGGCTCTCTACAACTCCCTGAAAAGAGGTTGGAGGGAGGTGAGGATTGCTGTCTGCTCCCAAGCAGCAAGTGATAGGACATGAGGAAATGGCCTCAGATTGTGCCAGGGGAAGTTCAGATTGCACATTAGGAAAAATGTCTTCCCTGAAAGAGTGGTTAAGCACTGGCATAGACTGTTCAGGGCAGTGGTGGAGTCACCATCCCTGGAGGTGTTCAAGAAATGCGTAGATGTGGCACTTGGTGAGGTGGTTTATTGGCCATGATGGTGTTGTGTCAACCTTGGACTTGATGATTTTGGAGGTCTGTTCCAACATAATTCTATGATTCTGTCATGCCATTGTTTAAGGACCCCACACTGCCCATGTGGGTGGCACTGGGAGAAGGGGCTTCTGACCCACAATGCGTTACTGCTCAAGTAGGATTAGCAAAAGTACCTGTTGGGGTTTCTATTCTCTTTCTCTCCTGATGAATGTTACAAGGATATCTTCTCTGCTGTCAAGGGCACAGGTTCAGCTGGTGAATGCCCTTCTGTCCAGTGCACATGGAGGAGTCTAAAGGCTGGGCTTGGGGCTGCAGGTCAGGCTGGAGAGGGAGGTAGAGTTGTCCCTGGGGCTGCGGGTGGAGGTTTGCTTGGGGTGGACTGGAGTGGGGGGAAACAGGAGGTCTATTCCCTCTGCCACTCCTGATGAGGCTGGAAATGACCAGGGCAAGGGCAGTCATGAGGCTTTGGGACAGTGACGCTTGGCAGTGACTCAGAGCACACTTGACCTGGTGTCATCAGTGTCATTGGGCAAGAGCAGGATCTCTGGGCAGTCAGGCCCAACATCTCAACTTCATTTTCCCAGGCAGAGAATTGCTTCATGCCCGCTGTATGAGCAAACCCACACACCCCCCCAGGGTGGCTGTCCTCTGGTGTGAGCGTCTGGGCATGGGCAAGAACAAGCCTCAGTGGCCAGGGCTGGACATGAGCTGTGGCTGTGTGATTTCTCCTGGGCTGAAGTACTGGGAGCTCTGGTGCTGTCTTGGGAGCAGCAAGAGTTTAGGAAGCAGTGGTTCTCCCCCAGCTAGAAATAATATTCTCAAGTTAAAAATAAAGGTTTGAAGGACTTGAGCATGCCTGAGATTGTGGCTATGAGAGGTCGTCAGGACCTGCTGGGGTGCCCCATTGCCCTGCCTGGATGTCCTTGGCCCCTTCCATCCCCTCCAGCCCTGCCAACAGGAGACTGCATGTTTGCTTGATGGACCATGGCTTATCCCCCTCCTTGTGTTTCATTCAGCATCCTTGTGCCCATCTTCAGATCTTTTTATCTTCCATTACGAATGTTTCTTATTCTGATCTTCTGTTGCTAACTTGGAGCAGAGAATATTTCTTGCTGGACAGTTATAGTCTCGTTGATTTCTCTGGTGCATAAATCTTCTCTGCCTCCATGCCAGCTCAACATCACAGAGGAGGGATCCTTTCAGGGCCTCCTCCTGCCAGGAGGGCAGATAAGTGTGTTGTGCTGTGGCTGTCCTGGAATGGGACTGGTAGAGTGACAAGCAGGCAGCAGAAATTAAGTATACAAGTGCTGCTGTGGGACACTGCAGTGCTTCCTCCTTGGCTGCTTGCTCCATTGGGTAGGAATTACTGTCCCGTGGCAGAGGCATGGAGCTCATGGTTGGTGAGGCTTCCTGTAGATGGGATGCTGGAACTGCTCTGCTGAGGTGCCAGGCACATGAGACCAATGAGGCAGCAGTGATGTGACAAGCACATCATTGTGATCTTCAAGCTGTGAAGACTAAGTTTAGAGGTGCATATGTTGTCCCAGTAAAATGTATACTGGGCAGTGTGCAGCTCTGGGAGCACTGGGGAGATCCACTGGCTTGTCCAGCAGATGTTGCTGGACTGAGCAGAAATCACCTCTCTTCTCGGATGCAGGCTCATCTCCTGCTGACCCCTTGCCCCGTGCTCAGGATGGACATGTGCATTCCAACCAAGTGGCAGCTGACACCCTGCTTCCTTTTCCCACGCCCAGGGCCTGCACACACACCTCTTCAGCATGGCTTTTCCAGCCCTGCTGATGGTCAAAAAACCCCCCAGAGCAACAAGTATTTGAGGCATTTTGCAGCAACAGCTGAGTTTTATCGGGCTACTTGGTGCATCTGGGACTTGGAGCCCTGTGTCCATGTTTTGTAAGGGGCACATTTAGTGAGTTGTTGGGGTCTGGTGACAAGGGAAGTGTCTTTGTGGACTCAGGGAGCTGTGTTGTCCTCTCAGCTTTGACTCTGCTTCAGAGGAGGCTTTGCCTTGGCTTTCTTCTGTGAAAGAGAAAACAGAGCTTCCTTCTCTATAGGTTGTGACTTGTGAATGCACAGGGACACTACCAAATCCTGGCACCACTTTTTATTTATTGCTCCTGGCCCATTACTGTTCCTCCCCAGCAGCCCTGGCAGTGCCCATGGCAGTGCCCATGCCACTGTGCCAGCTCTGCCAGGATGCTCAGCACTTTGTCTGCTGGCTGCTGCCATGGGTCCCAGAGAGGGACCAAGGAGGGCAAGCTCTCCTCTCCTCCTTTTCTCCTCCTTGCCCCATGCCAGCTTCTTGTTTTGGAGCCTCCTTGACCAACTGTCTTGAGACACCTGCCCCTCTGTGTCCTGCATTTTCTGGGTTTCTTCTTTCCCCGCCCCCCCCCCCGGTATTTTGTGTGGGGATGTTGGTATGAAACAAGCATTTGTGCCTCCTCCAGCTCCCAATGTTGCTTTGCTCCCAGCCTGGCTGGGGTTGCTGTGCCCACATGGAACAGGAGCTGTGGGCCCAGGGTTCTGGTGTTTCTCAGGAGTCTTAGCTGGTAATGCCTGGGGTCTGGGTACACCCCCATCCCCATCCTCCCCAGAAGTTTGGAGTGATGCAGGACCTCCAGGAATGCCAACAACTTGTGCGCTCCTCCTGTGTCCAGCAGCTTTGGGAATGGAGCCTGTGTTTATACAGAATTAAGAATGGGTCACAGGCTGTGAGACTGTTCTGAGGGTCTGGTACTTTCCTTATCAGAAAAAGAGAGTTTGCTTTAAAACTACGGAGGAAGATGGGAGGAAGGTAGTTTTGACCTCAGTTGATGAGGTTTGGATCAGAGATCAGTTGAGCAAACTGGATATCCACAAGTCCATGGATCCGGATGGGATGCACCTGAGAGTGCTGAGGGAGATGGCAGAGGTCATTGCTAGGCCACTCTCCATAGTCTTTGAGAGGTCCTGGAGAACACGAGAGGTGCCTGAGGACTGGAGGAAGACCAATGTTATCCCAATCTTCAAAAAGGGCAAGAAAGATGACCCGGGTAACTCTAGGCCAGTCAGCCTCACCTCCGTCCCTGGAAAGGTGATGGAACAGTTTGTACTTGCCACCATCTCCAAGCATTTGGAGGAAAGGAGGCTTATCCCGACTAGTCAATATGGATTCCGTAAGGGGAAGTCCTGCTTGACTAATCTGATAGCCTTTTCTGATGGCATAACTAGGTGGATAGATGAGGGGAAGGCAGTGCATGTGGTTTGTCTTAACTTTAGCAAAGCTTTTGATACTGTCTCCCATGGTATCCTCATTGCCAAACTTGAGAAGTGTGGATTGGGAGACTGTGCTGTGAGATGGATTGGGAACTGGCTGAAGGACAGAGCCCAGAGAGTTGTGGT
>VWZO01015731.1:79904-135714 GCA_013396975.1 Bucco capensis
GAGTGTCAGGAGGAGAGAGCCAGGCTCTTCTCAATGTTGTCCAATGTTAGGACAAGAGGGAATGGGAGCAAGTTGGACCACAGGAGGTTACTAAACCTCCTGTGAATACTAAATCACATGAGGAGGAACTTCTTTCCAGTGCAGGTTCCAGAGCACTGGACCAGGCTGCCCAGGAGGCTGTGGAGTCTCCTTCTCTGGAGACATTCCAGAGCTGCCTGGATGCATTCCTGTGTGAGCTGGTCTAGGTGATCCTGCTCTGGCAGGGGGGTTGGACTAGATGATCTTTCTAGGTCCCTTCCAACCCCTGACATACTGTGATACTGTGATTTGGATTACGGATTTTGGACCATTTTTGCTCAAGACCTGGTGATGGTGCAAGGACACAGACCTCTGGCAGGAGGCTCCTCTCACATCCCCAGTCTGGAGCGCCCTGAGGCATGCAGGTGGCTGGGTTTACAGCAGGGACTGAAAGGGTTAAAGCTGCTTTGCAGTGTGATTTGGGGGTGGGGGTGAGCCGTTTCCTTCATGTCCAGAGACAGTTTATTTTCTGGGCATTCTTCAGGACTCAGGGAGGTGCCTTTTCTTTTAAGGCATTTCCTGTAAGCAAGTTTATATTTGCACTGAGGAGGGTGGGGAGAGGAGGTGGGTGCTGGGGAGGGTCTGATGGCCCCAGCCAAGTGACATCACCTTTTGGCTTCTGTCCGGAATGCTTGGAGGTGGCAGCTGGGAGCAGTGGGATGGCTGGCTGCAGGGCTGACCCCAAGCACCGTTTTGCACAGATGGGTCAGAGCAAACAGGGTGGGTGAAGCTGTCAGTGGAGCAACCAGCCCTGATATACAGGGAAGTGTTTAAAAATAGGAACAAATCCCATTACCAAGCCCCTGCCTTTGCAGTCTCACCCTTGTGCTTGTGGCTGGTTGCCCCTTCAGTGCCTTTTGGAGCTGGGGGCCAAGGGGGGCACTGTGTCCTCTGCCAAATGGAGTTACTGTGCAGAGGATGATGCTCTGGCCATGCTACTGTTGAACTGAGGGGTGACCTACCCAGCCCAGGTCTGCCAGAAACCACCAGAGAGGAACCATATGCTCTGGAAAATGGAGCTGCCCCTGACTGGGGAGTGTGGTTTGGGATGAGGATTTGAGTTGGCCCCACTGCTCAGGCAGCAGCTCTGGTGGGATTTCATGTTGTACTGGGTCAGAGAACAGTGGCCTTGGGCTTGGAGCTGAGGAGCTGCTGGGTTTGTCTTCCATCTCATTGTTTCTGCTTTCTAGGTAGTGACCTGCTGAGGCATGGTTAGGCTCTTCATTAATATCTGTTTTAGGGGTTTTAGGTCAGCATTAGTAGTTTATGGAGCAGGCAGGTTTGCCTTCAGTGTAATTCAGCACTGCTAACACCAGAGAATAGTTGTCTGTCTTTGTCTGGGGAATGGTCAGTGCCAAGAAAAGGTGATCTGTCATCCCCTTCCATCTCCTTTAAGACCATCTTATTTTCCATCACCTTTAATACCATCCCCTTCCACCCTTTAAGACCATCCCTTTCATCACTTTGAAGATGATGATGGTAAGTCCAGAAAGACACCAAATTCTGAGGCTTATAGTTGACTACCTCTAATTCTATTCCCTCCCCCAAGATGTCATTGATTTCCATCAAAAACAACAACAGAAAAATCAAGCAAACATGTATAAGATTGTCAAAATCTACTGTGCTTCTGTTGTCTGTGGTGTGCATTTAACTCTTTTCCCCTTGCCATCTGATCAGACTTTATTCCCGAGCAGCATCCATGGAGCCTGTAGTGGGCTGGGCTCGCCTCCGAGGCAGCAGTGGGGTTCCAGCAGCTCTCCCATTGTTCCCCATGCCAAGTTCCTTCTCCCCCATTTTGTTTTCTTTTTATGACTGTGATTTCCTAACATCGGAAGAGACGAGTTATGAAACTGGAGTTATCCAAACACGTCTCGTTTGAAGATAGCGTTTCATCCAGCAGATGCAGCTTCCTGCTCTCTAAATGGTTTTCATTGTTTCTCCTTGGCTCCTGGCCTCATCCCTGCTGGGGCCACTGGTAGTGTGGCTCGGCTTTGGCAACATGAGGAGTGGTGGTCCCAGTCATGGAATGCTGCTGGCCATGAGGCCCCGAGAGAGCTTTTGGGGAAGAAGAGCTGCAGATCCTGGCTTGGTGCTCCTCCTTGGCTGCTGCTCTTGGCCCCAGGTGGGAGTGAATCATTGTCTGCACGGTCATCTGCTCTTCTGCTGTGCTCCTCTGAGTGCCTCACTACCATGAGTGACATGGAGAGGAGGCTGGGTGGTTACTGGAGGTCCTCTTGCAGCTGAAGGGCTGGGGTGTGTGTTTGTGTCTGCTGGGATGCACGCTTCTGCTCTGGCATGCAGGTTCAAAGAGACGGGTGAGACGCCCATGTCATTCCCAGTCCTGCCCTCTCTGCTCAGTCTCCAGGCACCAGGAGAGATCCCTGTGGTGGTGGCAGGACATTTAGTTTGTGATTAAAGAGCTGGTCAAGAAAGAGGAAAGCCAGAGCTTGCTGAAGCCAAACCTTTAGTGCCTTGTGCTCCATTTCCTGGGCATGCAGATGCTGTTAGCTTTGACCTTGGACTTGGAAGAAGGTGGTATGCAGCCTGCAGCTCAAGCAAGCTGTGAGCAGCTGAAGGCTTTTGGACAGCAGGGAGGTGGAGGCAGGCTGGGACTGAGCTGTAGGTAAATTTTGGGTGGACTGCCTGTTTTGAGAGGAGCTGAGTGTGTCATGAACCTCTTCCTATGGTGCAGGAAGCTGTGGAGGGAGTCATGCTGTCCCTGGAGCTCCAGCATAGCCGTCCTGCTGTGGTCCATGCCGGTAATGCCTACCTCTGCCTTTCCTGCTCCTGTCCTCTGCAGCTTTCCCACCTGCCTGAGCAGCAGAGATTTAATTGATAAATGGAGGTTTTTGCATGAATGGAGTGTGGTTTTGTGAATGTTCTGTTGGGGATGTGAAGATGCAGATGTTTGCTCCTTAATTGAAGTTCTGCAAAACTGCTGCCGGAAGCAGCCCAAGCACTTGGCAGAGCTCTGGGGATTGACGTTGTTCCTTCCTGCCCCTTCTCAGCTCTGCAAACCCTGGCTGAGTCCTTCTGGCCTCTGCCTCTGCCTCCCTTAGAGCTCTGCTTTGGGGTGGCACACCTTGTTTGGGGGTGAGGACCTCGGTCCTTCAGGCAGGTCCTCAGTCTCCACCTAAAACCAAGGTTTCTTTGGTTACAACCGTCAGAGAAGGCAGAAGATAACAAGGTCAGAAGTCTCAGTGATTAGTATTTGATAAGGTTCACTGACATTTTATCTTTTGTCTTGATAGCGAGGAGGAAAACATGGCGAGTTCAGGACATCTGCCTTGGCAGGGCCAGCTCTGGCTCTGGCTTGGGGTGGTGTCCTGAAGCCTCTGAGATCCCAACGTCTCTACTGCAAATGAGCACAGATCTGTTGGGTGTTCTTGGGCTTCACCTGGGCAAGGTACCTGCTCTCTGGTGGTACATGCCACTCCTTAAACAGGAGCTGTGCTCGTAAAGGTCTCCTGGCAGCATGGAGACAGTGGATAAATATAACCCAGCATTGTGTAAGTCTGTATTTTGTGGATCATTAGGGTGCTCTTGCTTCTTGGCCAGGCTCTTGAGCCCATCAGTATATCGGATGGTGCACTAGTGGCTTTGGTGGTGCTTTTCCTGTTTCCTAAAGTGAGCTGCTCCCCTTTACCCATCTCCAGCTTTGCCTGGGGACAGCCATGGTCAGGAGGAACCATGAGCTGCTGGTGAGCTCTTGCCTGCACAGCCACCACAGCTGCTCCTCGGTCCAGATGGGATGGTGGGTTGGTGCCATGGACCTGCCATGGTGCAGAGGTGCTGGCAGCTGAAGACAGATGTCCTGCTGTGAAAGCCTCTTGGTCACCGCGGTGTTCTCTCTCTAGCCCAGCCAGTGGGCATCTGGAATTTGTCCAGTAACAGATACCTGTCTAGAAGGGAAAACGTGAAACACTGAGGGTGGGTGGTGAAACACTGGCCCAGGTTGCCCAGAGAGGTGGTAGGTGCCCCATCTCTGGAACCATCCCAGGTCAGGTTGTCTGGGGCTCTGAACAACCTGATACAGTTGCAGACGCAGAGGTTGGACTAGGTGACCTTGAAAGGACCCTTCCAACCCAAAGAAGGAGAGCAAGCAAGGGGAAAATGAGCACAGGTGATTTCAGCTTGACCTGTGATGATGCTGGTGGAGTAAATCAGTCAAGGTTGTGTCAGATTGAATGAGACCATGCACTAGACCTATCCTCTTGCCTTGGTGTGGTATCTTCTGGCAGGGTGGGCTGGTGGCTGGACCAAGACCTGGAGCAACCCCACCTTCAACAGGGCTCTTTTGCTGGACAGCCTGAGCCACTACTTGGTACACCTCTGACCTTTCTCAGAGTGTAAAAAGTGAGAGGGGAAGAGCTGTAGGTTGTGTGGAGCAAAATGAAAGGACAGGAAGCAATTCTGCTCAGTTCCAGTGCTCTTCACCTTGGTGTGTGCAGGAGGGATGAATGACAGATGCTGCTTCCCAGATGGGGACTGTGGAGAAAACCCCATCTGCTTGCACCAAGCAGTCCTGAGCCCCTCTCCTGTGCCAGCCCCTAGGTCCTGGTGTAGGGATGGACACAATGTGGTTTTCAGTAGAGCTGGGAGGAGATGCTGTGTTCTACATCTCTCTCTGGGAATTCGCTGGAACCTGGGGAGAGCAAAGATCAGCTCCTCTGGTGCAGCTCAGTGATCTTAGCCAGGAGACACCTTGTGACCCTCTGCAGGTAGGAACGAAACGCTCCCCGAGCAGCTAGCAGGCAGGAGCTTCCAGTCCTTCAGCATGGCCGTCATGGGTCAATGTCACTATGTGCATGTGTGTGTGAGCCTGTGTGCTGGGCAGGGCTCGGAGTGTGCCCATCCATGTGACTTGAGCTCATGTGGCACGTCAGCAGCTGTGCATCCATGCGTCCAGGCACTGGAACTTGCATTTTTTTGGACAAAATCAAGGCCCAGGTGGTCTCAGATGGGGCTGAGCAGTTGTGATAGCAGGTGAGAAGTGACCAGAGAAGTGATCATCCCTCTGTACGCAGTGCTGGTGAGGCTGCATCTGGAGTACTATGCTCAGTTTTGGGCCCCTCAATACAAGGACACAGAGGCATTAGAGTGTGTCCAGAGAAGGGCAATGAGACTAGTGAGGGGTCTGGAGAATAAGTCTTATGAGGAGTCGCTGAGGAAACTGGGGTTGTTTAGTCTGGAGAAGAGGAGACTTAGGGGAGACCTTATGTCTCTCTGCAACTCCCTGAAAGGAGGTTGGAGTGAGATGGGGGTAGGTCTCTTCTCCAGGGTTAACAGAGAGAGGATGAGAGGAAATAGCCTCAAGTTGTACCAGGCGAGGTTTAGATTTTGGACGTCAGGAAAAATTTCTTCACTGAAAGGGTTGTTTGGCATTGGCTCAGGCTGCCCAGGGAGGTGCTGGAGTCACCATCTCGGGAGGTGTTTAAGAAACATGTGGATGTTCTGCTTAGGGACATGGTTTAGTGGCATGTGGGTGATAGGTTGATGGCTGGACTTGATGATCTTAGAGGTCTCTTCCAACCATAATGATTCTGTGCTTATGTGAGCTGGTGCTGCTTACCCTCTGAAGGTGCTGAGGGTGACCAGGACTGCCATCATGCTGGTCCAGCCCCTCACGAAGGGATGGTGATAGAGGCTTTCCCAGCCTGGCATTTCAGAGCAGCTTGGCACTCGGTTCTTCTAACCACTTCTGAAAGCCACACAGGAGTTGGGGGCTTCGAGGCCCTTCTGAAAACGAGCACGTGTGAGTCAGAAATGAGCAGCTCATAAAAACAGCTACAGATAAGTTCTAGAAGGATGTGAGCTGATTGATTTACCACAAATGATGTTGGGCTGCAGCTCTAAGGCAGGAGTTTTCTGAGGCAAAGTTTTCCTCAGAAAAACCAACAGGAGACCCACTGCATGCTCGTGAGGCTGAGAAGAAGCATTTGCTTGAGAAGATACCAACAGCTTAAAGCATTGTTCTGACAGACACTGGTGAAGTTTACATGTGTGAAATATTGCTGTGCAAAGCACCAAAGAATGAGACTGAGGTGGCTCCAGGGGAGGTCCAAGGGTGGGCAGCCATTTTGGAGGTGTTGAGTGCTGAGGTGTTGGTGCTGAGGTCCCTCGCCCTGTGCCTTGCTGCCATACAGGCTTTGAGCCTTGCAGAGGACTCTTCCTGGGTGGTTTCCCACAAGCCAAGGAGACCTAAGTGAGCACCATGACAGCCTTTGCTTTGGTCCAACTGCCCCAAAATGATGAGGAAGCTTTCCATGGCTTCCCTGCCGTGCCTGGCCACCGTGGCAGAGGTTTTGTTGGAGAGTTTCCTCTGTCTGTTATTACAGGCAGGTACTCCAGTCTGACTGTCTTTAGGGCAGAGTAAGCCCTAGAAAGCTGGAGGATTAGCACTGTGCATGAGCCCATCCTCAGGAGGAGAACTTGTCTCCCGTGAGCAGCAGACTCCTCCTCGCTGTGTCCGGCTGTGAGCACAAGTGAGAGCATTGTGCAGCCAGGCAAGAAAACCCCGAGTAGGTCTTGCTGTGACAAATCTCCTTTTACTTACAGAGGGGCTTTCACATGGAAGGGAAGCTGGAAAAAAACATGCCCGTTCCTGCCAAAAGGCACTGCTTTGCCAGTAACTGGCCTCTGTTTGCTGCTGCTGCTACTGCAAGTGGTTGGTGTGTTGAATTAGGGCTTCCTGCTGTCTTTTAACCCACGAGCTTCTCCTTGCCCTGACATTGGGGAGCTCTTCGTCTGCTTCTGACCTTGCTGTCTGCAGCCACAGCATTGGCTCCGATGTGTTTGGCGACACCACTTCCTCAGCCAGAGTAGCTGTGGAGGCAAGTGTAAATCCCTTGGAAGGCCAGGAAGTTCTTGGTTAATTAACAGAAGTGCAGAAGAGAGTCATCTTGACCATCTCAGAGAAGCGTTTCCTATTGCTAACAGCAAAGTTCTGGGATTTAGGACTGTCCTTCAGCCATGGACCACTCCAGTTTCCTCTGTGCATCCTCAGATCCTCCTCTGCTGTAGTGTGAACCAGGCTCTTTGGCCGTGTCCTGCAAGGCTTTGCTTGCTTCATCTCCTTTGCAGATGCCATGTTCCACACCAAGGGCTGTGTTTGAGGCTGTGTGTGGGTGGTGGGTTGGCATGTCTGTGGGAAGGAGCACTGGGCTGGCTGGCAAAGGTGGTGTGCCAGCTTTTCTGGTGGGAGACAGACATCTAGGACCAAGCCAGGTAATCCAGGTCTGCCATTCATCTTCCATTGGGATTCAGCATCTTGACTGTCAGGCCAGCATGTGAGTCTGTAACATCACTCAAGGCCAGCTTTTGCATTCTGTTTGGTAATATTCCCTGACATTCCCCACATTCCTGGCAAGGAGACTTCTGTATTTTTTTGAAATATTCCTTTATGTCTTTGCAGAACTGTGACATCCTTTAAAACTGCTCCTTAAAAAATGCGTTGGCCTGCTCTCTTCTGCAGCTCCTATTAGCTTCATAAAGAAAGGAAGCCTTAAGCTTTGACTCCATTTCCTTCCACTGAGGAGAAAGGGAGGGGGGGAAAGAAAAAAAAGAGAGGAAGGGCCATGGACTGCCGTTTGTCTTGGGTGACCTCCATAAACCTCAGTTCCATGCTATCTGGTTCTAACTTTGCCCTAAGGTTTCACACTGACTTCTATGTTTTGATAGTGATTATGGGCTCATTAGCTGTGCTTCCAGACAGAATGGTCTGGAGGGTTCTGGGTTTGGAAGAGGACTTTGGAGAAGGCAGAAGCCACCACAGTGGTCCTTGTGTTGGTGACCTGCCTCTAGTGCTGGCCTCTTCTGTCTTACCTATCTGCGTGTAAGGAATCTGGGGGGGTGGGTGAGATGTTCTGCAATGCTGTGTCCCTTGATAGGGGGTTAGAAGCCTGTTGTGTTTCCCACTGGGAACTGGAAACGAGGCAAGTGTCAAGGTTTAGGACTGGGCTGACCAATAATTCAGGGACAGATGCTCTCTATCACCCCTTTATCCCTGACTCCAGGAAGGAAAATGGGAATTAACAGAGAGAGAGAGAGAGAGTTGTAGGTTGGAAATGAAAACTTAAGCTACTTTAATTTGAATAATAACAATAAAATGAAATATATACAAATATAAAGAAAAACACCACCAAAACCAAACATCCCTTGAAGGTAACTACATCATCATTACCACTGATCCTGTGGCAGGAGGACTCAGCAGCAGATGGGAATCAGACTCGGGGACTGGAGCCTGGAACTTGATTCAGAACTCTTGGATTGAGACTGAAAGAAGAACAGACAGAGTCCTGCAACACCAGAGCTGGGCTGCTGCTGATCCTCACCTTATTTCACCCCATCAGATGGCTCAGGTGCTCAATTTTTGAGGAGGGTGGAGACCCAAACATCTCCTTTTTTGTATTTGCTGTTAATTAGGTGCTAAATAGCTTAATCATGCACCTGCCTTGCTTGGGTCTTAGGCTCTATGTAAGAGAACCCAAGGCCCAAGTTTGGTCCTCAGTTTAATGCTGAATATGATGGATATGGAATGGAATACCTTGTTCTGACTCAAACTAGGACAGCAAGAAAAGAACCTGGTGTTGAAGCCCATGGTGTGCCCTAGGAAAGAGTTTGGCTGGAATCAGTACAGCTTGTTACTGGCTGCATCAGGATTGTGTCTGGTAAACATCAGCCCTCCTTTGAGCACCCTACAGCCAGATGAGACAGATCTGGAGTAGACCAGCTGAAGGAGGAGAAGCCTAAGCTAACAAGCCAACCCACAGGTCCTCATGCCAGGTATTCTCCTGGTGATGGGACACCCTTGCCTTGCATCTCTGGGCAGCAGCTCCCCAGGACACACAGGGAGCCCCTTGATGGGCTGTGTCAGTTCTCTCCTTCTGCCATGGGTGATGGGGACAATGGCACTGTGACCTCTGTGCCCCAGATGGGAACATCTCAGCCTCCTCTTCTGGGCAGTGTTTTGGTGTGTTCCAGACCAGGGGTTGCTGGCTGCCTCTCCCATGGCTTTGAAGCCAGTAAAGGCTCTCTCCTCCCCTCTCTCCCAGCTCCAGATGTTGGCTGACTGGAGACCTGAGAGACAGCTGCTGCTCGTGCTGCAGCTGGAAATCATGGTCTGGATTCCTTCTGTAGTGTTAATGACAGTGGTGCCCAGGAACAGGCTGAGGGGCTATGGGCACAAAGTGGCTCTTCTCAATGTCATCCAGTGTTAGGACAAGAGGGAATGGGAGCAAATTGGACCACAGGTGGTTTAGTATCAACATGAGAGAAAACTTCTTTACAGTAAGGGTGACAGAGCACTGGAACAGGCTGCCCAGGAGGACTGTGGAGTCTCCTTCTCTGGAGATGTTCAAGAGCTGCCTGGACACATTCCTGTGTGACCTTGTCTAGGTGATCCTGCTCTGGCAGGGAGGTTGGACTAGATGATCTTTCTAGATCCCTTCCAGCCCCTAACATTCTGTGATTCTATGAACCCAGGAAATTCTACCTAAATATAAGGAAAAACTTTGCTGTGAGGGTGCCAGAGCCCTGGCCCAGGCTGCCCAGAGAGATTCTGGAGTCTCCTTGTGTGGAGAGATTCCAAACCCATCTGTGGGTGACCCTGCATTAGGAGGGGGGGTGGACTAGATGATCCCCAGAGGTCCCTTCCAACCCCTCCGTACTGGAATTCTGGGATCATCACAGGTTTTTTCCAGTTGCAACTGAAAGCTGCATCCCACCCAGCTGGGCATCCCATGGGCATCCCATGGCTGGGGCAGTCATCCCATGCCTGGCTGACCGTGGCCATGACAGGCCACCTCGATGTCCCTGCTCCGGGATGCCTAGGGGAACACCCACGGAAAGGGCCGTTCTGGGGACAAGGAGCCCGCCCCACTGCTCGGGCAGGGCTTGGAGAGCTGGGAGCGGTTCCGTCGGGTGCCGGCGAGCATGTGCGCTCTCGCTCGGCTCTCTGGCTCGCTTACTGCCCGCTCCCACCCCCGAGCTCTGAACAGCTCAGCCTCTGCCAGGCCAGGGATGTCCTGTTTGCTTCGAACAAGAAATCGAGTGCTGCCCAAGGCAGGTCGATGAGGGCAGATTGTATTAGCTTGGTACCGTCGGCGTGCATGGAAAAATCGGAGCTTCTCAGCTGACTGCCGGAGGGAAGGTCTTTGCTGGGCGAGCTCTTGCCTCCAGCAGCTGGTCCTAGGGCAGCTGAGGTGGGGGAGCAAGGAGGCCAGTGGTCATGCTGATGTTTTTCTCTGCATTTAATCCACGGTTTCCAATGAACAAATCCAGGATTAACAGCTTCTGCCATGGTGAGTCTGCTCGTGTCCCAGCTTTATGTTTGCCTTGGAAGGTTTTAGCCAGCAAACGTGCTGCGGGGAGGAGAGGGGAAAGGCTGTGAAATGACCTTTCTTCTGGTCAGAGAGTTCTTGAAAACAGTGTTTCCTTTGCAGCGAGGCAGTTTGCTTTGGCTTTTGTGCAGCAGGGTGAGGGGAAGGGTTAGGAGGTGTCATTTGGTTTGTTGTTAAAATTTTCTAGTTTTCCCGAAAACCAGCAGATTTTCCTTTACCCTCCCAAACCCCCTTGAAAATGATCTGTAGGTTTTGCTGTGACAGGAGTGTGCTGAGCGGGAGAGGGGCTGTGGGTGAGAGCATTGTGAACCCTGAGGAGATAAGGCAGGAGAGCTGAGGGTGCGGCTGTGCGGGATAGGAAGGAGGGGGAAAATGGATGCGACAAAGCACAGGCTGGTTTTGGTCACATTGTGTGTGGCTTTTCTTCCACTTCCTAACTTTTCTACCTCTGCTGCCTGCGGGAGGCGTAACAGATCCTAAGCCTTTTTAATATTTGGGCTTATTTCTCATGGAGTTAACCAAGCTGGTGCTGGCACGGTGGCCACGGGGCATGGCAGCTCCTTCAGCTGTTTCCTAAGCCCAAGCCAAGATGCCTTTCCATGAGCCTGACCGCCAGTTCCTGCCCGAGAGCGCAGTGGTGCCGGTGCTAGCCGTGCCATGGGACGTGGCGTCGTGCTGACACCAGTTTACTCACGAGCGGTTTAAAGGAAAGGGAGGGGAGAGAGGGCTTCAGGGTTGTGAGCTGCGGGCTGGGGAGGAAAGTGTCCCTCCGAGCCGTGGTGGGCAGTACTGTGCCATGCTGGTGGGCACTGGGCACTGCAAAAGGGGTCCTGGCTCCTCACTGAGCCTTGATGGGAGAGAGCCCCTGGACAGGGTGAATGTCCTGTCTCCGTGTAGCAGAGCTGCCTTTGTGTGGCAGGTGTTACTTGGCTGCTCTGTGAAACTTAGGTTTTGCGTTTTTTCTGGTTTTACACCTTGGTTTGTAGTTCTCTCAGAAGGGCTGCAGGGAGATGATCCTGTCAGGAAGGAGCCATGCTGTAAATTAAGCTGTTTGCAGGATAAGGAGTGTCGTGTGGTCAGCTGCATGTGCAGGACCTCATGGGGTCCAAACCTGAGTTCTGCAGAGATCTCTCTGCTGTGGGATGGGATTTTCACAAGGGTGATGATCAGCACCAAGCACCTCCACTCACCCAGCTGCAGTCCATGTCACCTGTTGGATGCAGGGACCAGTTCATAGACAGTATGGCCACAGTAAACACCTGTGCGCTACTGGTCAAGGGCATGTGGCAGGCAGGAGCTGGAGGAGGGGGTGTCTTTGGAGTCACCATCAGGGTCTGTGGTAGGGGATTGGTGAGGCTAATTATTGCCAGAAATACTTGATTCTGTCTTATCTTTGTATTGCATTCTTTAATAGGGGAAGAGAAGAGCCCTAGAGCAACCCTTTATGTCTCTGCTGAGGAACTCGTGTCCGTTTCTCCCTGTGAGGACACGTTTCTGTACCAGAGCTGTGGCAGTGCCTGGCCATCAGCTTGAGCAGCCACCAGAGTGAGTGCGACAGCTCCAGCTCTGGGCTCACCATCCCCAGGGGCCTGCAGGGCTCCCAGCAAAGGCCATGGGAGCCTGCTCATCCTTCAGCTGGGAGCTGGGTGGGTTTATGAGTCTGTGTGACATGAAAAAAGGTGCAAAGAGCCCACAAGGGATTGCTACTCTGTGGGATTCCTTTGGTAATGCACACTGATGTTCATTCTAAGTACATGCAGAAAAAAGTCCCTCAAGTATTAAACAAGTGATTATTTTTTACTGCCTGGGTGTTTAACAGGAGGAGCTGAGGATGGCTCCTGAGCTTCTGCTGCAGGAGGGAAACTGCAGCAGGTTGCGTTGTCTGGAGATACAAACGTGCATCAGATACTGCGTGGTGAGAGCTCCCTGGGAAGAGGAGAGCTGCTGCTGAGTCTGACCTTCTAGCTAAACTATTGCCGTTCTCCTTTGCCTTGAGCTTTCTTGGCCTTTGGTGATGCTTGTGCTGGTTCTCACACTGCATGTGGTGTAAGTGCTGTGTTGAAGGCAGCACTGGGATGCAGCTCTCCGGACTTGAACCTCAGAGCGTGCTGGAGGCAAGGGCAGACTTTCTGGTGCATTGTTTTGCCGGTGCTGGGTCTAACGCTCTTTCAAGCACTGGAAAAATTAGCTCTTGTTGTTGTCTGTGTAGAAACATGCATGATGTTATCACCCCTTGTGGGAAAGGTGTGATCTCAGCCAGTACCTGCAGTGACTGATGGATGCTATGCCTAGTGCTACCAAAGTAGAGCTCCAGCATCTCTGACTGCTCTCAGTGGGAAGGTGCCCACTGGTCTCAACAAAGTGCATGTGAGTCCTTTGGGATATTGAGAAGAAACCAGCAGCACAGTGTTAGAAAGGGTGGGAGACCGGATGGACAAGGCAGATTCATTTGCTTCGGCATCCGAGTAGCCATTTCCGTCCTGCTTCTCCTCTGGATTTCCAGTAGCAGAAGTTGGGAAGAGCCCCAAGCCAGCACAGCCCCTGAGCAGAGACGTGCCAGCGTCCATCCTGTGCTCTTTGTGTGCACGGTTGAGCTCCTTTGGCTGCGGCAGCCTGCCCTCTGAGCTCTGGCTGCAGGCACAGGGCTGTTGGACAGTGAGTGTGTAGAAGGGGCAATTCAGATGGACCTGCAAAGCTCTGCCCTCTTCGTTCCACAGCTGGTGTCATCTTTCTTGTTCAGCTGTTTTGGATCATACTGGGGTGTCTTGGTGCTCTTTGCTCAGTAAAGACCTGCAAACAGATCCTCCTGCTGCAGTGTGGTCATCCCTACCAGCATCACTTCTTGTTTGAGCTCCAGCCACGCAAGCACCTTCTTTCTAACTCTGATTTTCTCTGTGGAGCTTCTCCCCATCTCATGCACACACAAACACAGGCAGCTCAGCAGCGCCTGAGACCCAGGAAGGGAATAATGTAGCTGGTGCCAAAGAGAAGACAGTGCCTACACCCCAAGTCCAGATCCGTGCAAAGGTGAGATGCTGGCTGTGCTGATGCACCTTGTCAGGGTGGTGCACAGGGTGGACTTTCATAGAATCATAGAACAGTTACAGCTGGAAGAGACCTTGAAGATCATCGAGTCCAGCCTTTTTCCTAGCCCTATCACCCCACTAAATGATGCTCCCCAACACAACATCCAGCCGTCTCTTAAACACCTCCAGGGATGGTGACTCAAGCACCTCCCTGTGCAGCCTGTTCCAATGGCTGACAACCCTTTCAGTAAAGAAATTCCTCCTAATATCTAACCTGAACCTCCCCTGGCGCAGTTTCAATCCATTTCCCCTTGTCCTATCACTCTCTACCAGGGAGAACAGACCAATTCCTGCCTCCCTACAACCTCCCCTCAGGTAGTTATAGAGAGACTTTCTCTCTCCCCATAGCTTGCTTTACTGTTGCCTTCTTCAGCCATGGAAACTGAGGTTCCTGTTGAACCACCTCCTCCTGCTGTGGTCCCTGGGGTGCAGGGGGAACGGTTCCTGCCCTCTCTGTTGTTTGTCTGGGGTCAGAGCAGCTGCAAAAAAGCAGGGGGGGGAGGTAAGGAGGATGGATCAGGGTCTTCACCTTCCTGGCCCTTTGTTCTGTAACCTTTCCATCCCTGAGTTTCTACCAGACATCTGCTCTGCAGCTGCAGCACTGCAACATTTAACCCCTGAGCTACCAAAGTGCTTGTGCTCCCAGGGACAGGCTGAAGCAGAGGGCCAGGAGAAGGTGTTCTGAGGTGGCCAAAGGTGCTACAAGACTCTGAGGAGCAGAGGTACCTGTGGGGAGCAGGCATCTGTAATGTCCTGTGGGACACCTCTGTAGTTGGTTCACACACAGATCTGCCTTTGTCCAGACTGCTGTGAACCATGGAGAGGAGCAGCCACCAGCTCCAGGGGACTGGCCATGTCCTCCTTCCTCTGGCTTGCTTAGCAAGAGGCAGGACTAGTGCTAGGTTTCTCCCCTCCAGCAGCCGGTGCACCCCATGCCTCTTGAGCATGGGTGTCAGTTGTTCAGTCCTGCCTTGTTGGGTCTGAAATAACACCCCAGGAGAGAATGAGACCCGTTGCTGCTGCAGAAGATGAACATTGGCTTCTCTGGAGGTGACTGTTAGGCTTTGTTGTCCCAGAGGAGTGAACACTGAGAGGAGAGGAGGAGGAGTTTTCTGGCCTCTCTAAAGCAAAGAAGGTAACAAATGTGTTTGCATTTTGCAGAAGTATGATGAAACTTCATTTGTCTGGGGCTGATGGTGGCTGATTCAGTGCTGTCCTGCAGTCTTCATTACAGATAGCAAAGGCTGTAGACAAGAATTTAAATTGCTGCAAGTGCTCCCTGTGGTGGTGCTCCCTGTAGAGGTGATGGTGTTCCCTCTGCAGGTTGGACACAGCTTCTGGCTCAGGTGTCATCCTCTGAGGAGAGAAGCTGCTTTCTGGCTGGACATGGTGCAGAGCTAAGCTTCAGCATATTTCCCTGGACTTCCTTAGGGCCAAGGTCTGACCATCACTTTTCTGCACAAGGTTCCACTGTGGGTGCATAGGGATGTGTATTTACAGAATAAAACCAGACAAAAGACTCCTGTTGGGCTCATTTGCAGGAGAGGAAACCAAAGTTGCTACATCCAGTTGATAACAGTGGTTACATGGAGCCCTGGAGCAGAGCCAAGGTGTGAGCAGGTCAGAGATAAGGAAGGATGCTCCCTGGGGGGCTGCTACCTCTGCCCTGGCCTGAGGGGCACCCACAGAGCAGAGACTGGTTTGTTATCTGGGCACTTGGCTCTGACACTGGAGCCTCCTTGCTACCCTTCAGGACACAGAGCACTAGCGTCTTCCAAAGCTGGGTATTGCCCAATGGGGAGGGATGAGAAAGTAGCTGGGATCGGAGAAGCTTGGGGTGATATTGGTGAGTCGTGCACAAGATGACCCAGAAAGCCAGTGGTTTTGGTCTCCCTGCCCCACAGGTGGGCACAGGGCTTCTTGCCCAGGTGGTACCAGCTGATGCTCAGGTGCTGACACACGCATGGACACTGCCTAGCAATGTCTGTGCTACCTCTAGGAGGGTGCTCTCCCCCAGATTTCCCTCATATTCATCTGCGCCACACAGAAGCTGGCTGGGATGGGACCAGGGTGGTGGTGGGCGCTGGTACCGTCCCCCAGAAACAATGCCCTTGGGAGCAGGCAGGACGTTTTGGAGGCAGTGGAGGCATTTGAACAATTCCTCGTTGGTGACGTAGCAAGGAGCAGTTCCCAAAACCGGTGAGACCTATTTATTGCATGAAGGTTAATTATGGAAACCCAATGCATCTGGGATCGTGTCCAGCCGTGTCTCTCATTCCTTCCGGCATGCCCTCTCTGTGCCAGCAGCTCAGGAATCTCTGCGCTTTGCTGGATGTTGCTGAGAGCTGCTGGGGCTGGAAGCAGATAACTGCTATTTATGGGTGCTGAGTGCCAAACCACACGGGGACAGGGGATGCCCGTGGCTGCATAAAAGCTAGCATGGGCAGTGAGCCCTGGCACAGCATGGGAGGTGGCACTAAGGGGAAAAGGAGAGAAGAGCCTTCAGTCAGCACTGAGGGGTCTGGATTTGGCCCTCAAGTATATTTCAGTGATGCCCCAAATGCTGATTTCTGTGAGCACCATGCTGGGTGTTGCAGGCAGAGGGTGTTCACAGAATCACAGAATGTTAGGGGTTGGAAGGGACCTCTGGAGATAATCTAGTTCACCCCCACTGCCAGAGCAGGAGAACCTAGAGCAGCTTGCACAGGATGGTATCTAGTTGGGTTTTGAATATCTCCAGAGATGGAGACTCCAGAACCTCCCTGGGCAGCCCAGGCAAGTGCTCCACCACCCTCAAAGGAAAAAAGTTCCTCCTCATGTTCAGATGGAACTTCCTGTGTGCTAGTTTCTTCCCGTTGCCTCTAGTCCTGTCACGGGGTACCACAGAACAAAGCCTGACCTGATAAAGGTCCCAATCCTCCTGACACCCAACCTTTAAGTATTGCTCAGCTCCCCTCTCAGTCTTCTCTTCTCCAGGCTAATCAGCCCCAGCTCTCTCAGCCTCTCTGCATGAGAGAGGTGCTCAAGTGGCCTCATCATTTTTGTAGCCCTTCTCTGTCCCCTCTCCAGAAGTTCCCTCTCTCTCTTAAACAGAGCAGCTCAGAACTGAACACAGTACTCCAGCTGTGGCCTACCAGGGCAGAGTAGAGGGGGTGGAGAACCTCTTTTGACCTGTTGGTCACACTCTTCTTGATGCACTCTTCTTGTTCCTCTTTCACTGGCAGTGTCTCAGCCCCAGGATCTTCAGCAGTGGGAATTGGGAAGCTGGTGTTCCAGCTCCTGGCTTTTTCGAGCGGCGAAGGCACGTACCTATGGCTTGGGAGATGTGTCAGAATCTTCTGTCTTTTGGTTAAAAGTAGGCGAGTATTGCTGTTCATGGACTGGGAAGGGAAGTCAAGCTGTACAGCTGCATAGTCACTGCTGTAGGCAGCAGTTTATGTTAAGGCAGGATGGAGAGAAAGTACAGCGAAAAGAAAAGAGTTTTTTCCCCCTGCTAGGGCTGGAGTGTGGCAGCCAGGGGCTCGGGGCTGCTGCCTGCAGCTGCCTCCACAGCTTTCCATGAGGTAACGTGTGGGCAATTTTGTGCTGTGGTTTGCTTTTCACACACTCACTGGCTGTGGGGGACCTTTTATGGGGAATTTGGAAACTTGCTGTGAGAAGCTGGGATCTGGGGTGTGACTACTTGGGTTTGATTTCTGAGTTCTAAAGCGAAAATGCAGAGGCAGGGTTCTGGGAAGTGGCTTTCCTGCCTGTAGTGATGCTGGCCTCTGGTCTTCCAGCTCACTTGGTTTAGAGCTTTTATTGCATCTCCAGGGCTTTTCCTCATCCATGTGTAGGGGTGGGGTAGCTGTAGCCCCAAAAGCACTTGAGGGAGAGGTGTCAGGCTCAGGAGCCTCGCGTCCAGAAGCTGTTCCCATTGGAGCCACTATAGTCCTAGCACAGATCTCGGTGCTCACCTGCCATCAGGTTACATCCAGGGACATGCTATGGAGCAGTGAGTATGCAGGAAGATGGGGGTGGAATTTTGTCATTTTTTTCCGGTTTCCTGTTAGTTTTCATCTTTTTTTTTCCCCCCACTTTTGCTAGCAAAATGAGAGCCTCTTTCTTCAGTTTTGCTTTCTGCCCCTTGTTCTGGCGTGTTGGGGGTCCCAGTCTGGGTGTGAGGACAAAGTGCCCTCTGTCCCCAGGTCACCTTGCAGCAGCCAAGCTGGTGGAGCTGCCTGCACCAGACCCACTTGAGGGATTTCTAATGGACCATGGTGGTACTTGGTCCACAGCATGTGCCCCTTGTTTGGTACAAGAGATGAGGAGTGCAGCTGTGGATGCCTTTTCCTTGGGAAACACCATCTACTTCAGCAGCTGCTGGAGAAGGGCAGAGGCTTTGCCTGTAGGGGATTCTCTGGTCGCTCATAGGAGCTGTGCACCATTGGGAGCTTTGTCCTGCGAGTGCCTTGGTGCTGGTTCCCCCCATGGGAATGTCCTGGCTCATCTCACATGGAGAGCTTCCTCTGAAGCGAGAGAGATAACAAGGCCACTCATCTACCTTCCTATCTGCATTCATGGAATTGCTCAGCGGGTTTGTGTGTGCATCTTCACTCCTCTGTCAGAGGTGGGTGAAGGTGCTTGGCAGGTTGGTGGTGGTGCTGGCAGCAGGGTAATGCAGACATGTGGACAGAGAAGGCTTATGTGGGTCATAGAATCATAGAATGATTGAAAGGATCTTAAAGATCATCTAATTCCAAGCCCCCTGCCATGGGCAGGGATGACACCCATTAGACCAGGCTGCCCAGGGCCCCATCCAACCTGGCCTTAAACACTTCCAGGGATGGAGCATACACAGTTTGTCTGGATAACCTGTTCGGTGTGGGATGGGAAGGTGGCTGTGTGGGATTTATTCTCTTGTTTCTAGGGGAAGTGTGGGCTATGGGGGTGTTTCAGTGCCTGCCTGTCGCTATCTGCCTGCCTGCTCCTCCTGCGATACAATTCCAATGGGATCATTTCCGCCACAGTTAGGCTGCAGGGCACAAACGTGCTAAGTTGCTACATGGGACATGGTTAGCAACACGTGACCCCATGCACAGCAGGCCATGGTTCTGGTGCTGCTGCTGCAGCCGTGCCAGTGCCCATCACCAGCTGTGGGTTCACTCATGTGGTATAGAATCACAAAATAGATTGTGTGGGAAGGGACCTTTCAAGGTCATCTAGTCCAACCCCCCTGCACTGGGCAGGGACATTTGCAAGTAGAGCAGCTTGCTTAGAGCCCCAAACAACCTGACCTGGAATGGTTCCAGGGATGGGACATCTACCACCTCTCTGGTCAACCTGGGCCAGGGTTTCACCAGCCTCAGGGTAAACAATTTCTTCCTTGATCTAGTCTGAATCTCCCTCTTTTAGTTTCAAACCATAATCTCTTGTCCTGTCATGACAGGTCCTACTAAAATGTCTGTCCTCATCTTTCTTCTAGGCCCTTTAAGTACTGAAAGGCTGCAAGAAGGTCTCTCTGGAGCCTTCTCTTCCCCAGGCTGGTCGGCAGTTTTGGCTTGCCCATCCTTTCCTGTGCTTCCCTGGGAAAGCACGTCTGTGGGAAGGGTGTGCAGGAGGAGGAAGCTGGCCCTGGCTCCATCCAGGACAGGGACACTTGCAAACCTTTTCTGTGCCAGCGCTTCAACATGAGGAGTGCTGGTGCCTGGGATGGGGAGACCCCCTGCCCTTGGTGGACTTGCTCCTGCTGTGTGAGGCTCAGGGGGCAATGCAGGACTTGAAGCCTGGGACCCAGCTCTGAAATGGAGTGAGGAGAGGTACAGTTCCTCTCGGCCCCCCACCAGCCCCTTGCTGGGAGGAGACAGTAGAAGGGAAGGAAAGGTCTTGCTCTGACTCCTTGTTTCCACCCAGTGATGGGTGACCGAGCTGGGAGCATCCTGCTGCAGACTGCAACCCCAGCCCTCAGCTGCTGCCCACGGTGGGGTGGCTGTGGCCACCCTGGGTGTCACCCGGCTCCTGTGTGTCCCCTGGTCACCCAGCTGGGTGAGCAGTGCTGGTGGCACTCCAGCAATGCTCTTCTAATGCTTCAGCTCCTCTGGCATCAGGGGTAAGCTCGGCATGCAGCTCTGCTTCAGGCCACCCTTCCCTCTGCTGTCCTCTAGGGGGGATGCTGGGCCCATCCCTCCCTGGGGACACTGGGCAGGGAAGGGGCAGGAGGTGGTGGGGCAGTAGCGGGTGGGAGGTTAGTGGTTCTGGACTTCATTATGAGCAAAGATGGAGCAGAATAGAATCAGGAGAGGGTCTGGCAGGTCTGGGGGAAATGCTCATCCTGTGGATGCAGGAGGGGTCTGCTCTCTGGAGCTGTTGTGACTGAAGACCACTCACATGAACGCTTGTATCTTACTGCTCTCCTGGCTGGACAGTCAGAGCTGCGGAGGTGCTGGGATGTGTGGGAGGGGTGTGGTGTTCCACGAGGACTGGGCTGACCCAGTCAAGCTCTCCGCCGGGATTACTTGGTTTTGAGCCCTGTGGAGGCAGGAGGGGTCAGCTCCAGTATTTCAGCTGGGCTCACGGCATGGCTAAGGACAGCTGCACCATTTGGACCTAGATGCAGATGCTTATTTCCAAAACTTCTTCCCAAAACTTCCGAGGTATTTGGGTCCAGGGTTTTGGCTTGGTCTTGTCCTGAACTGAACTGCTTGTTTTGAGCTTTGCTGTAGCTTTGTAGGTGGAAATGTAGCTAGAGCTCTGGGCTGAGGCTGTCTATGGGTGGTGGTGAAATTGGGGTGTTTCGCTGCAGTCTGCTCAGGGTGGGTGTAGCCTTAGCCCTGTCTGTGCTGGGTGGTGCCTTGGAGAAACTGCCATCACATTTTCTATGCTTGAGGTCAAATGTTTGTCACCCTCAGGAGTAAAAACCCCAGCAGACTGATGGACTGCTGACAGCAGGCAGCAGCTTGCTTTGCTCCCTTTGCTTTGGGCTGTTTTCCCTCGAGTTCTGTAGATTGGAGAAATTTCCCAGAAAACGGTGTGGGTCATTGGATAGGCTCATCCAGGGGAGAGCTGGAGTGTGTGTGAGGAGTGGGAACGAGCCAGGCAGGGGGTGTAGGAAGCCATCAGGATTTTTGTGCCTGCCAGGCTGAATGCCAGCTTGAAGGAAGAGGTGGGGTGGTGGGAAAGGGGAAGGAGGAGGGAGAAGGAAGGGTTTCTTTGGCAAGCTTTTCTGGAGGATGTTTGCAAAAGTGACTAGCGCAAAGCTTTCATGGGCTCTGAATTCATTATTTAAAGTAAAGCTCTTCCTCTCTTCCCAGGCAGAGCACTGTGTTTGAGTTGGTGGGTTCAGAAACTAAACGTTTCATCAGAAAGTGGAATTGGTGTGGTGTGGCCCTACTGCTCCTGCATTACCTCCTCCTCTTTGCCTTGTGCTAGCAGAGAGGCTAAAGCTGAGAGGGAGAGAGAGAGAGACCCAGGCCCTGCTCCAGACGTGGCATCGCTGCCCACCAGCACACCCAGGGCTCCTGTTTCAGCAGCCTTGGCTTTGTGCACGTGAAAGATGGGCTCGGGATCTCGGGGGCAGTGGGCTGCTGCACCAGGGAGCATTGCTGCTGCCAGGTGGGATGCTCAGGCTGCTTCTTTGCTTTCTTTCAGAAACTGAAGCTAACAAAGCTTGTGCCTGGCTGCGAGCAGCAGGATTCCCCCAGTATGCCCAGCTGTATGAAGGTGAGAGCTGCTTCCTCCTGCCCATCCTGCTCCCTGAGCTGTATCTTGGCTCCTGACCCCTATCTCAACCCAATTTCCAGGGTGGCTGCAGGGAGAGCTCACAAAGCTCTGGGGAGAGGAGAGGATGAAGAAGATTGTTTACTAATTGTCTGATCATGTGTTAAAAGTGTAAGCTCTTGGCTGTGGCCATGGCTTGGAGAGCTGGTCATGGCCTTAGCTCTTCTGCTTTCCTGAACTCCTCCACTTTGGGTAGGGTCATGAGGAGTCCCCAGGGTGGCTGCTCCAGCCAAGGCTTTGGAGCCTTTCCTCCTTCCCTCTGTCTCTACTGACGCATTCAGTAGCTGCTGCCCTGAGATTCTATTTGGCAACAACTTGCCCCTTTTGAAGATGCAGGACCAGACCTCTGGGGCGCAGGGGGTGCGAAGACCCTGCCTGCACCCACCACCTCTGCCAGGCACCCATGGGTGGTTAGCAGGGTGGCTGGTGGTGTGTGTCACCTCCAGCTCAAACCCCGAGTGGGACAGCTGAGGAGTGGTGGCTGCAGCCGGCCCGGCTGGCTGGGACAATGGCAGGAAGCTGGGTCCCCGGTGGGCTGCAGCCATGACCATTGTTCGGCTGGGCACTTCCACCACCCTCAGCCACATGTGCACAGGAGCCACACTCTTGCCCCCCAGGTGATGGCTCTACAAGCTGCCTGTTTGCCTCTGCTTTCTATTTTAGGGGCTGACTCCTAGCATGACCATGTGCAAGGACTGCCTGAGTTCTTGATGGGACACCCAGCCCCAGGTGTTGGCCCCAGCAGTGTTTACAGCCTGGACAGTGAGGAGTGGGTGCTGTGTGCTGGAGGCTGTGAATAAACTGACCATTTTTTCCAGCCTCTCTGAGCAAAACTTCCCACATCCTCCATGTTTGTCATTCTGTCTTTCTCCCCAGCTGGCAGGCCTCAGCAGCCCTTTGGTAATTGCGCTCAGTAGCTTCATTAACAGCTGGGCTTAGACTCTTGTGGTTAATGGTCCAGGTCGTACACAGCAGAACTGTCTCCAAGTGCACAGAGATGAGCAGGGAGATGGCTGGGAGGCCCCTGGGCACTATGCCATCCTTACCTAGCTTACCTGGAAAGAGCACTGTCCAAAGACCTTGGGCATGTACCACCTCTGAGTAGTCCTCCAGCCGCTGCTCAGTGAGTGTATCTGCCTGTGAAGACCCATTCCATGGCCTTCAGGGTCTATGGGGAGGATTGAATGAGATGCTTCCACCCTAGAGGCATGGCTTTCTTGCTTCTCTGAGCAGCTGCTGGCCCTCCCCAGGGATGCTGAGAGGCTTTATTGACCCTGGGGGTCTGTGGGAGAAGGAAGTCATTGATGAGTGATCAAAGTATGTGTAATATGTTGTCTTATGGAGCACCAAGATATCTCCTGGGCACTGTTAGGGAGGTGGACAGCCTCTAAAACCCACTCTGAGATGCTGAAGGGAGAAGCTGAGGGGTCCTTACCCCTGCGGAGGGGCAGCCTGGGCTCCAGATGTGCACAGCTGGGTGCAGAGCGGTGCATTGGTACCTGTGTGGGCATGTGAAAGTGCTGCCAAGGGCTGCTGTTTATTTTGGAATGGGCTCACATCTCCAAGTGCTGTAGCCAGCCCAGAACCCTTGCCCAGCAACCTTGTCCAACACCTCATCCCAGAAAGAGCCTGTCTCATGGGTTTTGACTGTCCCAGGCATGCCAAGGTCCATGGTACAGTGACCAGGTTGTTTTTCCTTTGACGAGGGAGTGGTCTGAGGAGAAGACAAAGTGAGGGTTATCTGCTGCATGACACTGATGCCCTCCTAACCCTCCTGCTCTTGACCCAGTGGGGCTAGTTTCCACTCCTCTCCTCTGCCCAACTCATCCCTCCTACCTCTTGTGCTCTCTACAATGGCACCAGGGCATTCCCAACCTTTCCATGCCTATACCCTTGTTGTCTTGCTCTTTGCCGGATGGCTTCTGGAGCTGTGGGGAAAAAAGTAGTCCCTTGGGAGGAACTGCTGCTGGGAGCCTGGGCTGAGCCCTGCCTCAGAGAACTGCCTCCTGGCTAGCTTGGGGGGACCATCCCTCTCTCATCCCTCTCTGCAGGTTCCTCTCCTGCAGCCATCCATGGCTGTCACGGGTGACAGTGTGATGCCTGAGCCCTCCTGGCTTCTTCTACTGGTACAGCCCAGGAGCCTCCCACACCTTTCCTCTCTGCTGCTCTCCTTCTTCCCTCGTTCTCCATCCTCACAGCATCTCTCTTCTCCCGTGCTCACCACCATCCCTTGTGCCTGGCAGAGCGGATGGCTTGGAAACAGCTGTTGATTTTCCTCTCTCTTACCTCCCTAGACTCATTGTTCCCTCTCGACATTGGTGCTGTGAAGAAGGACCACAGCTTCCTGGACCAGGACTCCCTCAAATCCCTGTGCAGGTAATGCTCCTTCGCACCCTTTCCTGGCTGCAGGATGCTCAGGATAGCTGCCCATGGTCTCTGGGACTGATGGGGTGCTGTGGCATGCCTGCCATGCAGCTCAGAGCCTGCCCAGGGCTGCCCCTTCCTCAGCAACGAGGAGTCTGGATGCTTAAGTCTTTCAAATGGGAAAACCTTGCTGGAGGCATTATTCTTTGGAGCTTCAGAGCATTGCTGGCTGTTGGGTGGTGCCAGGGAAGTGACAGTGGTTTTGGTCTGAACATACAGAGCTCCTGGAGAACGGAAACATTTCCCAGGCATAATTCTCCTCTTTGTCTGACTTTCAGGCTGTGTTTTAATTTCAAGCTTGGGTAACTCCAGCCTTGTAAAGGTTGATGAGAAATGGATTGCTCAGTGCAGAACTGTAAAAGAGCTGAGGTGCAAAGAGAGACCCAGTTCTGCTGGGTATGACTCAGGTTTGCCCACGCTCTCCCCTTCTAGCACCAGCTACCAGAGGTGGCACCTTGCAGGCTCTGGTCCCCAGGGAGGAGCCGTGTCTGGTCAGGGTTGCTTTATTGTGCAAGGATGCCTCATTCCTGGGGTTGTTTAGTCTGGGGGAGGCTCAGGGGAGACCTTTTCGCTCTCGGCAAACCCCTGAAAGGAGGTTGTAGCAAGGTGGGGGCTGGTCTCTTCTCCCAGATGACTAGCAATAGGACAAGAGGAAATGGCCTCAAGTTGCACCAGGAGAGGTTTAGGTTGGGTATTAGGAACAATTTCTTCCCTGAAAGAGTGGTTAGGCTTTGGCCCAGGCTGCCCAGGGCAGTGGTGGAGTCACCAGCCCTGGAGCAGTTCACAAAAACATGACACTTAGTGATATGGTTTAGTGGCCATGGGGGTGTTGAGTTGGACTTGATGATCTTAAAGGTTTTTTCCAACCTAAATGATTCCATGATTCCAGTGCTCTCTGAGAGCAAAGCAGAGTTTGGAAACTCTCTACACCAGAGCAGAGAGATCTTGCTTGCTTGATGGCATAAGGCAGATTCAGGAGCTTTTGGCTCATGCTGGGTGTTGCTTTGCACAGGTGAAGCCTGTGGTGGTGGCTCTTCCCTGGCCAATGTTCTCAGGTTGGCTGTGCTGAGTGAGCCAGGACTTCTGCCTTCCCAAGTGCTGGCTCTCTGTGACGTTAGTCATGCTGGTGCCTGGCAACACAGCCCTGCCACACATTTTCCACTGGGACACGCTACCCCTCACAGCAGCAGGGCTCAAAATAGCTCCAGGGGATGCTGCCAGGCATGCTGCTGTGTGGAGGCAGTGTGTGTTTAGGGGGAGAACATCCCAGTGCTGCCAGCGTGAGCAAGAGCTAACACCCAAAGGAGGCACCCCCTGTGCCCAGCATCTGTCCATCCAGATGGTCTATGTGTCGTGCTGGCATGCAGTGACTCAGGCTTGCTGTGGCTTTTGGGTCACATCATTGTGCCCATGCCCCCGCGCTGACTCCGTGCCGAGGAACAAGCGCTGCCTCCCACGCATGCTGCTCCCAACAGAACAGAGGAGGCATGGAAAAGGGTCTGTGAATGATTTGTTTTCCCAACAGCAGCAAGGCAGGAGGGGATCCCCTGTGCTGCTTCCCAGCAACCTCATGGTTTTCCCTCCTGGTGGTCCCAGCAGGGTGAGAAGCAATGATAAGTATTTGAGCATCCCACCCTGTCTGAGGTTTCAAGTCCTTTTGTTGTCTCCTGTTTGGCAACAGGAACTTCTGAGATTGTTTTGCTCAAACAACCCAGAGCAGGTCACCCCTGCCCACTCCTGGGACTGATGTGGCAGCTTGGGCTACACCGGGCAGGAATTTCCCCAGCCCCCGAGCTGTCTCTGGGGTCCCTGAGGTGGTCCCATGCAGCATTTTGCTAGCAAAAAGCTCTAGAGGGGCACTGGAAAATGCATCTCTTCCACGAAAATGGATCCCCTGGATGTGTTCCCTCCCCTACCCCAGTACATGTGTGCTCCCATCTCACTCCCTTTGCCAGGCTTTGTGGGAGAAGCTGCAGGATGCACTGCAGGACCACACTCTTGATTGGGGGGTTTTGGGTGGGATTTCAAGAGGGACATTAGTCAGATTTTTAGTAAATGCCCCTGAAGTTTGTTTCTGTCTGTGCAGACTGGTAGTTGCACACTGCAACAAAAGCACTTGTTCATGAAGCCTTCATGAAGGTGCTAGTTGAAGTGAATTAATTGGAGATTCATTTATTTGTGCAAAGAAAAATAAGACAGGGCTTGAAAGTGCAGGTGAGAGAAAGGTGAAGGGCCTGGAGGGGCCAGTCCTGCCCCTTGGGAATAGCAGAATCACCCTGGCAGCCCTTGGAGCCAGGCTGCCTGTCTGTGGGCAGTGGGATGGGGGCTGCACTGACCCCACAGCCATCTCTGGGGCCAGCTCATGGCCAAGGCAACCTTCATCAGGACACCAGGTGAATGCTGCTGGAGAGGTGGCCAGTACCCATGTGTCCCTGGCAGTAGGGTGGTGCTGGAGCAGTAGGAGGTGGGCACCCTTGGGTGCTGTGGCTGTGGGGAGCAAACGCAGGGTGCTGGGGTGGCTGCAGGTGCGTGGGTACAGCCAGGATGTCCTGGTCCCTGTGCAAGGGGATAGCTGCGATTGCATAATCCCTGCTGGCACACAGCCAAGGCCTGTGCCACCCCTTGGCTGCCATGCCCAAGGCACATGTGATTGGGTGCCTGGGTGGGTGGCACACAGGTGTGGGGTGCCCACAGAGCTCTGAGATGGGGATGTTCCCCATCTGGGAGCAGGCTGGGAGCTGTGCCAGGCTCTGTGTATCCCCCTGACCTCTGGAGCTGCAGCTGCTGAGGGACAGGTGACAGCACACAATAAGGGCTGTAAGACAGAAACAGTAAAAAAAGAAGAGGAAAATCACCACTGAAGCAGCAGCTGGGGCCAGGACTGGGGTAAAACTTCTCCTGGTTTCTTGCAGGAGGCTGATGACCCTAAACACATGTGCCTCCATGAAGCTGGAAGTCCATTTTCAGCGTAAACAGGTACGTCCTGGGTGACTGAGAGCAGACAAGAGGCTGAGCTGAAGGAATGGGTGCAGAGAAAACCTGTGTTCAGTAATAACCCCAGTGTGCTCCAGGACTGCTTCTGGGCATGGAGCAGTGTCTGGAAGCAGTACCTTCCCTTCCTCCATGCAGTATAGCCCTTGGGCATGGAAAAATGATTGGATGAGCACTAGTGTTGCCAGGAGGACTGGAGCAGAGATTGTCCTCCTGTACTGGGCACTGGTGAGGCCACACCTCAAATCCTGGGTTCAGTTTTGGGCTTTTGACTCCAAGAAGGACATTGAGGTGCTGGAGCATCTCCAAAGATGAGCAAAGCTGGGGAAGGGTCTAGAGCACAAGTCTAAGGAGCAGCTGAGGGAACTGGGGTTGTTTAGTCTGGGGAAGAAAAGGCTCAGAGTGAGACCTTCTCACTCTCTACAACTCCATGAAAGGAGGTTGGAGTGAGATGAGGATTGGTCTCTTCTCCCAAGGAACAAGTAAAAAGACGAGGAGAACCACAGGTTGTGCCAGAGGAGGTTTAAGTTGGACAGGAGGAACAATTTTTTCCCTGAGAGAATTATCAAGCTCTGGTACAGGTTGTCCAGGGCAGTGGTGGAGTCATCATCCCTGGAGGGGTTTAAAAGACATGTAGATGTGGTGCTTGGGGACATGATTTAGTGGTGACCTGGCAGTGCTGGTTAATGGTTGGACTTGATGATCTTAGAGGTCTCTTCCAACCTCAATGATTCTGTGATTCTGTGAAAATGATGCGTGGTGGCTCCTGGAGCCCTCCATTGCTGAGAGGTACTGGGCCTGGTTTACAGGGGTGTGCACAACACTTTCTTCCCCACCTGGTGCTGTGCCCTCCTCTGGGTGCTTGTCCCAGGAGAGTGTGGTGGGGTAAGTGCCAGCCCTCTCCAGCTCCAACTGATGGATCATCTCCTGTTCTCAACCACCCACAGAATGAAGACTCTGAGGAGGAAGACCTGTGTGCCATCAGTGATCGTTGGGCCTTTCAGAAGGACAGCAAGAGGTGGTCACGAGTGGGGTCAGTTGATGTCCTCTCCCAGGGCTCTGAGGTCCTGAGCTCCAGCATGCGGCCAGTGTCCAGCCATGAGAGCGTCCTCACAGACCTGAGCACCAACCCGGAGGCTGTATCCCTGCACAGCACTGGCAGCACAGGTGGCATGCTGGGCATTGGGGTTGCCCCACCTGATCCCCCATCCTCCATTCGTGCTGCCCCCTCCAGCCACAGCTTGAGCGAGCGCTCCTTGCCGGAGCAGCCCTCAAGTCGTGGCCAAGGCTCCAAGGAGAAGTCAAAGAAGCGACGCTCTCGCAGCTTCCTGAAGAGGATCGAGTCCCTCCGAAGGAAGGACAAAGAGAAAGCCAGCCTGGACGAGAAGGTGGTCCCACATGGCAGCATTGCAGCTGCACCAGGATGGGGCTCCCTCAAAACGAACGGGGACCTTGCGACCACCAAGGCCAACTCCTCAAAAAGAGGAATATCTGCCTCTTTTCATGGCAAAAAACACTTCTTCTCAGTATCATACAGGACTAACCGCTCACTGGGCTCAGCTGGGAGCAAGGTGGGCTCCGACTCCAAATGCAGCGGAGTCTACCTGGAGGACTATGAAAGGGCTGTGACAGCCAGAGAGGACTGGGCTGCCAGAGGCTGCTGGCACGAGCCCATGCACCGGGGGGACTGCCTGGTCTACATCCCCCAGGACCACAAGCCAGGCACTTTCCCCAAATCCCTCTCCATCGAGAGCTTGTGTCCCTTAGGCGGTGGCTCCCTGACCCACTGGAAAGCGGGGAAAGGGCTGGTGGGGCTGGGGACAGGTGGTGGCAGCAGCAGCAGCGTGGAGGGCTCGTCCTCGCCACGGGGCTTTGCCTGCCACCATCAGCGCCGAGGCTCCTGCAGCTCCCTGGGCAGCCGTGTCAGCCTCTATGACAACGTGCCGGAGTTCGGCAGCAGCGAGGATTGCTGCAAGGAGGACGAGGAGGTGACCTATGAGAACCTCGACGACATCCTGCAGCACATGTGGGGGCTGCAGCAGAAGGTGGAGCTCTGGTATAAAGCCATCTCCCCAGACCTGGCTGGAGAGGAGGGGTGTGAGGAGGAGGATGAGGAGGATGAGGAATCAGACTCGGGAGGGGAACCCTCCAACCTGCACTTCGAGGAGCGCTCCATGTCAGACGTCGGCACCTCTGCCAGTGACTTCGACAGCACAGGCAACTCCCTCAACGAGGCTGAAGAGATCGAGATGCGGGAGCGCCGGGACTCGGGGGTGGGAGCATCGCTCACCAGGCCCTGCCGGTAAGTGCAGGCTGGGGCTGAGATTGGGACTGGGGCTGAGATTGGGACTGGGGCTGGGATTGGGACTGGGGCTGGGATTGGGACTGGGGTTGGAGTTTTGTCCTCGTGCCCTCTGCCCTGCCTGGGAAAGGGCTCAGTCCTGGAGCTGCCAGAGTGCTGCTGGCCAGGGCACCACTGCAAGCCCGGTACTGGGCACTGGTGAGACCACACCTCAAATACTGGGTTCACTTTTGGGCCACTCACTCAAAGAAGGACATTGAGGTGCTGGAGCACATCCAAAGAAGATCAGCAAAGCTGGTGAAGGGTCTAGAGCACAAGTCTTGTGAGGAGCAGCTGAGGGAACTGGAGTTGTTTAGCCTGGAGAAAAGGAGGCTTGGGGAAGATCTGGCTCTCTCCAGCTCCCTGAAAGGAGATCACCCTTTCCCTCGTGGCAGAAGCAGGTGGAGGGAGGCAGATGTTGGTGGACCAGCCTCATGGTATGGTGCGGGCAGGCAAGTTCAGCACAGATGCCTGCTGCACTCTAGTGGCTGCCAGCCCTGCTACCTGCTCCTGCCTGCTATCTGCAGGCTGCAGCCTCTCTGCCTGCACACACCCATAATGAATTTTTTTTTTCATTTACTTATGAAAGGAGATGTTTGCTTCCAGTGTGCTAGTGCTCCCTTGTGCTTTCCCTGAGAAACTTCAGCTGCTGATTTTTGTGGCTTTGCCAGCCCCTGCTAGGCTGATGCTGGAGGGCCATGTGCCTGCAGGGTGGCATGCAGGAGTATAAAAGTGTTTTTTTTGTAAGCTGGGAATGTCCTTTGTGCCCTTCTGGACTTGAGGATGCGCTGGAGGAGCCAGCAGGAGCCTTTCCACAGCAACTTGGGCTTGGGCAGGGTCTCAGCAGGCTCCCAAGAGAGTACTACCTCCTTGGGATGTCTTTTCTTCTTGGAAAGTGGGTGTTGGAAATGTCCCCTGGGATGCAGCATTGCTCTGCTTTGTGGTCCTGCAGGTTTGTGTCACCCTGAGCACCTGAGCTCTCCCCAGGTCCCCAGGTGGGACCATAGCACAGCAGAGCCCTTGGGTGCCGATTCTGGTGCAGTGAGCCTGAATTGTGAGGGGAAGGGATGCTGATTGTTTCAAGGGAACCTGGGGGAGGGAGAAATCCTTTGAGACAAGAGAAAGCATCTCTCATGCTCTCCTGGGCATGCTCTCCTAGTGGGCTTGAGCACCCAAGGGGCGGATGCAGCACTGGTGACACTGGGACCGGCTGTGGGCTGTGGGTGCTTTGGGGCACCTTCCGTCAAAGCAGCTGGTGCCACGGAGCAGGGATTGGCCCTTCACTGAGGTCACAAGCTCTCACCACCAGCCTTTCCCTGCAGAAAGCTGCGTTGGCATAGCTTCCAGAACTCACACCGGCCCAGCCTGACCTCTGCCTCCCTGGAGATCAACCGCCAGTCCTCTGCCCAGCTCAACCTGCTCCAGAAGTGCTCCCTGCTCCGTCTCACAGCCATCATGGAGAAGTACTCTGTGCCCCACAAACAAACCTGGACATGGTGAGCTGCTGGGGAGGGGGACTGGGATGGTGTCTGCATAGTGGGTGTGGCTGCAGCTCTGCACTGCCTCCCAGCCTAAGGCAGCTTCAGGATGTGAAGGTGGTGGAGAGGGAGAGAAAGAGGGAGAGAAAAAAGCTGAACCAAAAGCTGGCTTTGCTCTGGATGGCTGTGGGCATCCTTGCAAGTGTCAGCTGGGGGCTGCCACCATCACCTGCATCTATGGCCATCTATGGGTTGTTAAAAATGCTGCAGCAACGTGAGAGAACAGACAGTGGTTTAGTGCTGTAGCCAAGAATTAGAGTGTTTTGGCTTAATGAAAGGTTCTGCAGTTCCTGCTGGAGAGCTGCCTACAACACTCGCTCTCTCTCTCATCATCTCTCTCTCTCTACAACTCCCTGAAAGGAGGTTGTAGTGAGATGGGGATAGGTCTCTTCTCCAGGGTTAACAGTGAGAGGATGAGAGGAAATGACCTCAAGTTGCAGCAGGGGAGGTTTAGATTAGATGTCAGGAGGAATTTCTTCACTGAAAGGGTTGTTAAGTCTTGGAATAGGCTGCCCAGGGCAGTGGTGCATCCCTGGAGGTGTTTAAGAAACATATAGATGCTCTTACTTAGGGCCACAGTTTAATGCTATGGTAGTGATAGGTATGGTTGGATTTATGATCTTCCAACCTTAATAATTCTGTGATTCTGTGCGTTGTTTATATTCAGACCACAGCAGAATCACATGTGTATGTGTATGTGTTTGTGTGTGTGTGTCACTTTGGGTCCTGCTCCCCACTGTGCGGTGGTGCTGAAGGAGCTGTTTGCTGCCCTGATGTCTGTCTGTCTGTCCCACTCTGCAGGACTGTTCCCAAGTTCATGAAGCGGAGCAAAGTTCCTGACTACAGGGACAAGATGGTTTTTGGGGTGCCACCCATTGTCAATGTGCAGAGGACAGGGCAGCCCCTGCCCCAGAGCATCCAGCAAGCCATGCGCTACCTCCGCAGCCAGTGCCTGGACCAGGTGAGACTCTGGCAGCCCTGCCATTTGGGGGAAAAAGATAGCTTGCAGGGGTCCTTTCTCTTCACCTGTTTTGGCTCTTGGCTGTGGTGGATTGGGAGAGTGAGGTTGTCTGTGAGAACCTGGCCAGCAGGACTAGGGCAGGGATTGTCCTCCTGTACTGGGCACTGGGAAGTCCACGTCTTGACTCCTGGGTTCAGTTTGAGGCCCTCAATCCAGGAAGGACATTGGAGTGTGTCCAGTGAAGGGTCTAGAGCACAAGCCTTGTGAGGAGCAGCTGAGGGAACTGGGGTTGTTTAGTCTGGGGAAGAAAAGGCTCAGGGGAGACCTTCTCACTCTACAACTCCCTGAAAGGAGGTTTTGAGTGAGGTAGGGTTGGTCTCTTCTCCCAGGTAAGAAGTGACAGGATGAGAGGAAATAGCCTCAAGTTGTGCCAGGAGAGATTTAAGTTGGACATTAGGAAAAAAATATCTTCACTGAAAGCATGATTAGACATTGACCCAGGCTGCCAGGGCAGTGGTGGAGTAACCATTCCTGGAGATGTTTGAAAAACAAATGTAGGTGTGGCACTTAGGGACATGGTTTAGTGGTGATTGGCTGTGTTAGTTCACTGTTCGACTTGATGATCATAAAGGTCTTTTCTTTCCAACCTTAATGAGTCTATGATGCTATGACTCTAACCTGCACACACACCAGTGTCTCCTTGGCTGTCCTTCACTGAGGGTTCTCTTGTGGGATGCAGGGCAGTGAGATCTTTGGGGAAGGAGCTTCTTTGCCTCTCTGCCCAGATACCTACTGGGTTGTCATCTGCTCTGCACTCCGGAACCAACCCACTCTTCCCTGACAGGTTGGCATATTCCGAAAGTCAGGGGTGAAGTCCCGGATTCAGGCTCTCCGGCACATGAATGAAACTAGCCCCGACAACGTCAACTACAAGGGGCAGTCTGCCTACGACGTGGCTGATCTGCTGAAGCAGTATTTCCGTGACCTACCGGAGCCCATCTTCACCAGCAAGCTGACAGATACCTTCCTGCAGATATACCAGTGTGAGTGCTGGGGATGGAAGTTAAGGTCCCCAAGGGAGGAGGCATCTCTCCATTCTTTTGGACAGAGGTTGATGGGCAGATCTGCTGGAAAGCAGCTCAGCGGAAAATGGCCTGGGTGTCAGCAGGATGAGCATGAGCCATCAATGTGTCCTTGTGGCCGATAAGGCTAATGGCACCCTGGGGTCATCAAGAAGAGTGTGGCCAGCAGGTTGAGGGAGGTTCTTCTCCCCTTCTGTTCTGCCCTGGGGAGGCCACAGCCGGAGTATTGTGTTCAGTTCTGGGCTCCCCTGCTTAAGAGAGATAGGGAACTTGTGGAGAGGGTACAGAGAAGGGACACTAAAATGATTAGGGGGCTTGAACACCTCTCTTATGCAGAGAGGCTGAGAGAGCTGGGGCTGCTTAGCCTGGAGAAGAGCAGACTGAGAGGGGATCTTACCAATGCTTAGAAATACTTAAAGGGTAGGGGTCAGGAGGCTGGGGCCAGGCTTTGTTCTGTGGTGCCCAGGGAAGGACTAGAGGTAATGGGAAAAAATAGCACCCAGGAAGTTCCATTTGAACATGAGGGGGACCTTTTTTCCTTTGAGGGTGGTGGAGCACTGACCCAGGCTGCCCAGGGAGGTGGTGGAGTCTCTATCTCTGGAGATACTCCAAATTCAACTAGACCCCATCCTGTGCAAGCTGCTCTAGGTTCTCCTGCTCTGGCAGGAAGGTTGGACTAGATATACTCCAGAGGTCCCTTCCAACCCCTAACATTCTGTGATTCTGTGGTGGAGAGGGATATTGTGTTGCTCCATGGGGATGAAGCCCCTGAGCACCTTCTTCTCCCTGTGCCTGCAGTTGTGTTGAAGGAGCAGCGGCTGCAGGCAGTGCAGGCAGCTGTGATCCTCATGCCCGACGAGAACCGGGAGGTGCTGCAGACCCTCCTCTACTTCCTGAGTGACATTGCCTCCGCTGAGGAGAACCAGATGACCGCTGGCAACCTGGCCGTGTGCCTGGCCCCCTCCATCTTCCACCTTAATGTGTCCAAGAAGGAAAGCACCTCACCGAGGTGAGGGTTGGACTAGCTCTGGACTCCCCAGCTGTCCTGCACCCCTTCTCTGCACTTCCCTTTCATTGTCCATCCTGGCAGGAGGCCACTGACCCAGGGATAGGCATGGTGGGATTCGCTCTGCTTTGCAACAGGGGGTCCTCCACTCTGTGATGCAAAGCAGAACAATGAGGGGCTGGAGGTGGATGGGATGCCCACCTGATGACAGCCATGCCTGCTCCTCCTCAGGGTCATACATAAGAGAGGCACCATGGGGAAGCCTGATCAGAAGGACCTCAGTGAGAACATGGCTGCCACACAGGGGCTGTCCCATATGATCACCGACTGCAAAAAGCTCTTCCAGGTGAGTGGCTGTGGTGTGTCCAGCCAGGCATTGCCCTCCCCTGGTGCTACCAGCAGGAGATGTGACCTCACTTGGTGGGGTGCTGATGCCATGGAGTCAGTGTGGAGTGAGATAAGGGCACCCATCTCTCAGCAAGGCAGCTGCTGCTGCTGGGTCAGCCCCAGGCGTAAAGCTCAGCTGCTCCTGGTGCTGGTGACAGTAACATGCTATGGGACTTAATGTCCCTTCTTGAAGGGATGAGTTGTGGTCATTTTCTAGCTGCCCAGAACCCCTTAAAATGTCCACATAGGTTCCCTCTGGCTTTCTTAAGAACTGTATGCTCTTGGCTTGTAGGTCTCCCATGACATCTTACTCCAGCTCAGCAGCTCCTATATGGCAGCAGATGCTTATCCCCATCCCCTGACTGACTTCCTATGTCAGGGGGAAAGCAAGGAGTTACACTCCTACTTCGAGCAGAGTGTCCAGAACCTACTCAAAGAGTCATCAGAGAAATTCAAGGGCTGGCTGAGCACTCCAGGGCCCCTGAACACAGAGCTCTCCTGCAAAAAGGTAAATGCCACTGTGTGGAGTTGGGGGGCTTAGGGGCACGTGGGGACATGTGTAGGTGACCACTGGTTCTGTAGGCACTTGCCAATGGGCCAGCAACCCCTTGCTTCTAGTTCTTTTGTGTGAGGAGGGGTCAGCAATCCCTTCTCTGGCCAGAGAAGGGGCTGAGAGATGGACAGCTCTGGGATGGAGTGTGCTTTGTGCTTGACAGAGTCCACCATGTTGTTGGTAGCAGAGGAGCCGGCTGTCTGAGTCCAGCACCTCTTCAGCAGCCAGAGCAGCTCTCCTCCCATCCCATCCCTAGCAGGCAGATGTCAAGGTGCTGCTCCATGGCAGTAGAAGCCACCATTGAAGATGCTCAGGGGGGTTTAGCATGGTGGAGGTACCACAGGACAGCCTGCCTCACCCTTCCCTTGGCCTATCAGGTTGGGGATGGGCACCCTTTGCGCTTGTGGAAGGTCTCCACGGATGTAGAGGCACCTCCTGCCACAGTGCTGCACCGGGTGCTACGGGAGCGACACCTCTGGGATGAGGACCTCCTGCAGAGCAACGTGGTGGAGGCCCTGGACAAGAACACAGAGGTCTACCACTACGTGACGGACAGCATGGCACCACACCCACGCAGGGACTGTGTGGTGCTCCGGTGAGGGCAGGGGAGGACCCAAGCGGGGAGGGTTGGTTCTTAATGGATCCCAGCTGGCCCCAATCTTGGGCTCTGCAGCCTCCCTGTGTGGACCCAGAGGTCTGGACAGGGGCTGCCCACAGGTGGGCATATGGGGCCAGGGGCTGAGCTGCTTTGTCTCACAGGCGCTGGCACACGGACCTGCCACGGGGAGCCTGCCTGCTCATCTCCATCTCGGTGGAGCATGACAAGCTGCCAGTGGAGGGAGGGGTCAAAGCTATCATCCTGACCTCCCAGTACCTCGTTGAGCCCGGCGCTATGGGCCGCTCCAGAGTAACCCACATCTGCAGAGCTGACCTTAGGTGAGGGGACCCTCTGCTGCCACATCAGCAGCAGCCATGGGGGAGGTTGATGGAGCAGCAGGTCACAGTGGGGTGCAGGAGCTGCTTGTCTGGTTGCTTGCCTGGCCCAGGGTTGCAGGTCATGCAGCTACCTGCCCAGAGGGAAAAGGGTGCTGGTCATGGACCAGGTTTTAGCTGCCAGATGGTTACTGGGAATGGTTCCACCAGCTCTACTGTACAGTGCTGGCAGGTTCTCTGGTAGCTCCGAGTGTGACACAAGTCCCATAAAGCTTCTGCAGAAACCATGGGGTCCTTGGTGTGTTTGTCTCAGCCTTCTCATTCCTCTGTGGAGAGCCATGGGGTATGGGTGAGCTGATGCTGCAAGAGTGCTCATCGCTCTGGGATGGTGCAGGCCCAGTCAGGTCACAGGTGTTCCCCCATTTTGCTGCATGTCTGTGGTGAGGAGTAGGAGAGGCAGGTTTCTTTTTCTGTTGTGGTGTGCTAGTCCATCATCTCATGGTCCATCTCAGCTGGAGCTACACTAGTGCCTGGGCTGCTCCCTGGCACTTGCCAAGGTTCTCTTCTGCCCACTCACCTTCCTCCTGTCTCTTCCCTTCTCCAGGGGCCGGTCTCCTGAGTGGTACAACAAGGTCTTTGGCCACCTCTGTGCCATGGAGCTGGCAAGGATTCGAGACTCTTTCCCAGCCCTGAGTCCCCATGGACCTGAGACGAAGATCTGAGGCACCAGGAAGATTCTCTGTCCTGTCTGATGTGGACTTTCTGTCGGAGCTGGGCTGGGGCTCTCAGCATGGGCACCTGGCCATTCATGGGGAGGCAGAGGCTGGCACACTCCCAGGCACATATTTATAAGCATTCTTTTACCCAGGGCTGGGCGTTCCCTGCCCTACCATCCTGGTTGCTGCTTCAGCCACCCCTTGCTCAAACATGCAGAGATGAAACTCTGCAGCCTGTGGTCTCTGCAGGAGAGGCTGGTGAGCAGAGGGAATGGGAGGAGCTGTGGCTTGCAGGCAGAACTGGCAGCAGCTGGCCGAGGGTGAGCTGGGTCGCCTCGTGTGAGCTGGGAGCAGAAGATGTGTGAAGTAGGAGTGAGCAAGGAGGACAGTGCTGGGTCAGGAAGTGAAGGGTGGGCAGCGAGGGGTGGATTATGTGTGCAGTGTCACCCGTGGGGAGTCATGGTGAGAACCTATGTGGTAGTAGAAGAGGCTGCTGAGGGCTTATACAGATAAATAAGTATACCTCGAGTGCCAGCCCTTGGCAAGTGATAGAAGGAACCTGTTGCACATCTGGTGCTGGATTTCATAGGAGAAAACAAAGCCGTCTTGGCCTGTGCCTTGCTCTTCTTCAGCTTAAAGCCCTGTCCTGTGCACTAGGTTTCAGTGGGGGCTGGAGGGACGATGCTCCAAGCCAAGCCTGTCCCTCTAAACCAGCCTACTTATCATTTGGAGGGGAGAGGACATGTCTAAAGACCCAGAGCAGATGCCCTTGGAGTTAGCTACAGGCTAGGAAGAAGCTGTGCCCTCTCCTGGAGCTTTTATGAGGAGGGAGGGACACGGCTAGCATAGCAGTCCCCTGTTCCTTGCTGCCACTGGGGCTGGTGGTGCAGTGCTCAGGAGCAGGAGGAGGGCAGAGCAGAGCAGCATAAGCAGCACGGTGACAGAGCCCTGTGCTGGAAACTTTGGCCAAAGCAGCATGAGAACACTGAAGAGCTCTTGCTTGTCCCAGCCAATGAGGGAACACAAGCAAAGCATGGTAGCCCAAGCCCATGCCACCTGCTCGGGCCAGGCTCCATCCCATCCTGGCCGCTGCAGGGAGGTGCAGTGCTTCTGGATTCACCTCTCTTTGGGCAGTTACAGGTGGCAGAGCTACCTCCCTAATGCTACTCCATTCCCATCTGTTCCCCTTCCCCTCCCTCCATGGGGAATGCATCTGCCCTAGCTAATAGCACCTTAGGAGCTGACCTGGTTCCTCCATTCAGGAAGGGACCCAAGTTCCCGAACAGTGTTCCGACTGGAAGGCAGCAGGACCCACACTGGGAAGCCATTCCCTGTGTCAGCTTTGCCATAACACAGCCTAGCTGTCTCTCTTTTGGTGAAAAACAACCCCCAAAAAGAAAGCCTCACGCCTGTGTTTTTATATATATATATGATATATATATATATAAAAATACAGCTAACATTTGGGGGAGTGATTGCTCTCCTCATTTAGTTTTTTAAATGTTTCTTTTTTTCTATCTATAAATACTTGTACAGTTGGAATATTAATATATAGAACTCTGGCAGAAGAGCTCAGTGCCAGGTGATGCTCACTTCAAAGATCTGTATTCTGTATTTAAGGGACTCCTGTTTTGTATCATAGGCAACCACAAGAGACTGTTTGACTTAGATGGGGGTTGTTCTTCCCATCTGTGTAATTAATAAAGTACTAATAGTATCTGTTGCCTGAGGAGGAAACCTTCATGCTGAGTGACTCTCCAGCACAGGAGCATCCCGGAGCTGAGCCATCATTTCTCATGGGGTTGCACAGAGCTGGAGGTGGTGCCTGGAGGCTGGGAGCCATGGACACCTTTGTGGCACTGGGAAGGATCAAGCACTGCTAGCCTGCAGTGTCACCAGGGTAAAGCTCTTCTGGGACTCATGCAGCTCCAGCTGCTTAGTCTGCAAACGGCTCTTCACCTTCTCCTGGAAGGAGGCAGTGGTGATGGTGTAGAGGATGGGATTCAGGGCGCTGTTGATGGGCAGGATGAAGATGACCACCCAAGAGGTGATGGTGCCTGTGCCAACAAGGATAGGACAGTTTAAGATTTGGCTGGACAGGGGCTGAGCCATCTTACTTAGAGCAGGCTTTTCCCAAGAAAGAGGGGACCAGGTCCTCGAGGTCCATTCCAACCTGGTACCTGATTCTATGAGCAGCAGGCAGCTGAGGAGGGGCTGCTCCTGCCCAGGGGTAACCCACCCCACTCCAGCCCACACAGCAAAGTGGGGCTTATGGCTGGAAGGGCAGCCCCTATGAGGGGTCATGCCTGCTGCTCCCTGGGGAGAGGCAGGGGCTCAGGGAAACAAGTAATGCTGTCCATCTCTTGGAGCCTATGTGGGTAGAGAGAGCTCCAAAAACTCAGCAGCACCTACATCAAGGAGTCCCCAGTCCAGGGGCTCACGGAAGGCAGCAGCCAGTGGTGGGGAGTGGGAATTCACCTGGTATTTGCACCTGCAGCAGAGAGAGCAGTTTGAGGAGGAAGATGGGTATCCAGCAGAGAGCATCGGTGAAGACAATGAAGAAGAAGCGCTTTGCGATGGTGACCTCTTGGGAGCAGACACCTCTCTCTGCTCTTTTGGATGCAGTGATGTGGATGGAGTAGAACATACCAGAGTAGGCAAAGACGATGGTGATGAAGGCTGCAAGATTCAAGCCTGGAGAGGAAGAAGAAGTCTTGCTCTGAGCATAAGCATAACCAAAATGCAAACCTTGTGAGCTAGGATTGGTGGCAGCAGGACTATTTCTGCTTCTATCACTAGAGGGGGCAGAGAGAGCAGCCCAGACTAGTCCTGAATCCAGCCTTAGCCCAGCCATGTCCAGGGCCAGCTCTGAGATGAGGCTGGGCACAGCACTAGCCTGGAGCAGGGACCTCCCTCACCCCAACCTGGGACAGGGGGTGGAGCTGGCACCTCATCTTACAGGGTCCCAGGAGGATGGCAGCACCCCATAAAGTCAGACAACCACTAACAGAGGATGCATGGCACCCCGGAGAGGACAGCTGGACTGAGCAGCCCTGCTCCCACTGGGGATGCCCATCCTGCCCCACACTATCCCCATCCCTGGGTCCCAAGTCCCAAGGTGGCCTTACCCAGGTAGATGGTGGCAGAGTAGCCCCGGGCACCAGGCTGCTCGCCCAGGTCAGACTGCAGTGGGAAACACACCCCGTTCCTCCCGTAGTAGTTCCCAAAGGTCTCCTTACAGCACAGAGGGATGATGCTAAGGAAGAAGCCCAGAAGCCAGATGGCCACTAGCACCGAGATGGTCTGCTTCTTGCCAGCTCTGTGGTGGCTGAACGGAAAAACAATGGAGAAGTATTTCTCCAGGGTCATGTAGGTAAGCAGCAGGACTGACACCTCAGAGGAGAGCGTGGCCAGGCTGCCCACCAGCTGGCACTGGAGGCTGCTCATCCAGCCCTGGGCATGCTTGTTGTATTCGCCTGAGTACTTGAGGTCAAAGGCTCCAATGACGAAGAGGTAGATGCCCATCAGGCCATCTGCACCTGGGGAGACAAAGTACAGTGAGAAAACAGCACTGGTGGGCAAATGTAGCCTTTGGCATTAGTGCCATGACCACAGAGCCATCGCAGAGCTGTTGTGAAGCCTCGGGCAGAGGCCAAGATGCCCCAGGCACAGAGGGATGCCCAGAAACCCATCTGCCATCAGCACAAAGTCATCTTGGCTGCTAGACAGCTCCTCCCTGGGGAGATGCTGGTAGGCAGCTCATCCACGTCCATTCCCTCTGCAGCTCCTCCCGTTTGTCCCTGCCCCTATACACCCCAGCTCACAGCACAGGGACTTGATGGCCATGGTGTAGTGGCTGTTCTCAGTAACCAGGAAGGAGCGCATGCAGATAACAAATAGGTTCCCGAAGCAGGTGAGGCAGGCAATGACCCAGACGAAGATGCGCAGGATGATGTTGGCCAGGAGATTCTCGAAGGAGGAGATGCCGTCGGTGTTGGGCTTGCAGCTGCGCACATGGGGAGCGTAGATGCAGTACTGGAACTTCTTGAAGTAGCTGTTGGGGCCAGGGGAAGGTTTTCTGGCTGGGACCAGGACCAGGAGCAGGCATGGTCCGCTGTGCACAGCCCCTCTACCTGCACCAGCTCCCTCCAGTCCCTCAGCCATGTTTTTCCCTGTCTAGATGGAGAAGACTCTTCCCACTTTTCTACCCAAGAGCCTGGGGTCTCCCACAGAGCAGGGGAAGGCAGATGGGGAGGTTGGGGAAGGATGGAGACAGTGGCATGGCAGGGTAGGAGCAGGGACAGGATGATGCCGGCACACAGCCCTCCCTGCAGCAGCACCCAGGGCTGGGGGCAAGGGTCTGTGGGGGACAGAGGAGTGAGGAGGGCTCTCTGTTTGTGCAGTGCTACAGCTGGGTTTGGATACTAAATAAGCAACACCCTAAAGGTGGAGATCTCCCAGTGCTATTTGGATCCTGTGCCACAGCCACACTCTTAAATCTGCCACCATTCAGCAACTGATAAATAGGAGTGTTTTCCTCCAACCCACCCTCCTCACAAGCTCACAAGCTAATATCTTAAAAAAATCAATCCCTTATTCAAATCCTTCAAGTTCCGTTAACAAGGATTCACATTTTTCCCCTGGTGTATTATTTGAGATAAATCCTTTCAAGCCTTATAAAAGCCAATCCATATAAGCTTAGCAAAATTCTGCATTAGAAAATGACTACCAAGCTGCAATGTGAGGCTCATTTCTGCTTAATTATAGATAAAAGGAGAGAAAATGATTGCTTATTAGCAAGTCAGGTAGAAAATGTACCATATTTATAGTGCAAACAGACCAATTATGCAAAGGAAGAGGTACAGTTGTCTTTCATTACAGGTACTTTAAAATGTACATCAGGAGAAAATTAATGATTTTTTTTTTCTCCGCCCAAAGAGAAGCTTCTGAGGAAAAATTAATGATGTTTTTTCCTTCCAAAAGGAAGCCAAAACAATCACAGCTGGCTGCTGGTCCTGTGTCCAACCCATGGGCCACTCCTGTCTGTCTGCACATCTCAGGGTTCTTAAGTCATCATCTCAGTCCCAAGCCAAAAGGTCTCCAATGGCATTACTTCAGCACCTTGACACTGGGACATGCCTTGGTTAGCAGATCCTACCTGACCCACAGCACCTGTGCAACGTACGCCTTCCCCCCTTTGTATTGTAAGTGCATCCAGATTGGGACACCTATGGCTATGCCAACTGCTCCCTCCTCGAGGGTGAAATGCTGCTCTAAGTAAGCCCTGAATGGGAGAGCCCCTCCTGCCTTGAGGGATATAAACAGAAACATCATGCTGGAGGGCTTCCAGTGCGCTGAAAGAACTTTCTCACGGGTGTGGGAGTGAACTGGTTTCCCTCCCCATATGCTGCACCCCCAGGCATGGGTGCTAGGTCAGCGACAACCCCAACTCACATGTGGGAAAGGTTGGTCAGCTTCTGGAAGGTCAGGTTGTGGATGTTGGGGATCTCCAGCCCTTCCAAGCTCCTGCAAAATGAAACCAGTGCAGGGGATGGTGGAGTGGCCCCGGGCTGGGTTTGGAGCTGCTGTGGGTAGTGTTGCAGGGTTTGGGATATGCAGGACTCACAGAGACCGTAGCTGGGGTAAGCTCTCAAACTGGTCAGGGAAGATCTCTTTCAAGGGGTTGTAGGAAATATTCCTGAAAAAGAGATGAGCTTTTGGTATTTTTCGAAACTGGAAGTGAAGGCAAGGAAGTGTTTTTCTGTGGCTTTTCCACCAGGATGGGTACACAGCCCCGAAGCAGAAGGTCTGCAATGACACTATGGAACAGCAAGACCTGCCCTCCCCCGCCTCCCAGGAGGGACCCAGTCCTGCCAGGGCCACTGTGGCTCTGGTGGGCAAATGGACCATGCAGCGAGGACATCTACCCACCACAGTGCTGTGGTACAGGCACACCCCTGGGGTGGGACAGCCCTGGTGGTACTCACAGCTGCTGAAGCTCAGCCAGGCCACTGAACAGTGAGGAGGGGAGCTGGTCTAGTCTGTTGGATGACAGGTCGCTGTGTGAAGGAGAGCAGGGTTTGAGAAGTGATTGAGGGCACCAAGCCTTGCACTGAGGGGTGCTGAGTGGTGAGGTCACCTGGGCAGATTGGGGTCCCAAGCAAGGGACCCTTACCCCTGTCCCCAGCACAGCCTCTGCCTGTGGGAGAGGGAGGCCAGGGCAGGTGATGGCTGGAAACCTACAGCTCCACCAGCCTGTTGAGCCTTGAAAATGTCCCATCTTGGATCCACCTGAGCTTGTTTCTGCGCAGGATCCTAGAGGAGAAGGAAGGAGAGAGAACGGGTGGGCATTTGCACAGCCCCAACATTCCCCTTGGGAGCATCATCCCACCTCTGGACTGGCTGTGAGCATCTGGAGGGTGCTGCCACTGCATGAGTCATCCATGGGGTACACCCAGCCCTGCTGCTCACATCCCTCCCAAATTCACCAAGCCACAGCCATCACCTCCAGCACCTCATGGGCCAGCCCAGCCAAATGCTCTGCTGTGGTGGGGAAGGTCTGAGCTAGAGCCCAGCTCACAGATGCAAGGCTGCCCCTCACACAAGCCCAGAGATCAGGGAAGAGCCCATCAGAAGTGTGGGAAATGAGCAGAGCTGGTTAAAGGGCTCAGAAGTAAACACCCAGACATGTGCACCAAGAAACCCAAATAGTTTCAGAGCAGCAGGAGCAGAGCCCTGGCGTATGGCACATGCGTGAAGGCGCTCTGAGACCTCGTTGGAGCACCATGACCCAAGCTTGGTGCTCCTTGGTAGAGGCTCACATCACACAGCCAGACTGCTGAGCTCAGACCTCACCCAGGGAAGCCCTCTCCAATGTGGTCTGTGGATGGGGAGGTGAGGGAGTCTGACCAGGATGGCTCATCCCACATAGTCCAAACATCTCCTCTGCTGTTCCTGCTCCTGAGGCTTTCTCCTGTGCTGGTATCACCAGCCAGCCATGTTTACTCTGTCTGTCTTGCCCCTACAGCTGTTTCCATGGCACTGCCATAACAGCCTTGGGAAACACTGCTGATCAAAGCCAGTGGGCTTGCCTTTGGGGACTGTGAAGGTGGGCACAGGGTGTGACTCTGTCCTGAAGAGCAGCCCAACTTCCAAACACACTGCCCAGCACCTCTGTCCCCTGCTGGGACCTCTGGTGGGCACTGCAGCGAGTTCAAGAGCTGCTGCCCAGGTAAGCCCTGGATTTATTCCGACCTGACATTACTGGCACAGGGTCCAGCAGTGTGTTCCCAGGGCCCTGGGTAACCATGGGAGGACAATGGCTTGGTTTCCATCCTCCTGCTCTCCTGCCACCACCTTGCAGTCACTCTTAGCCTTGTGCTCATGGATATAATCTGCACGTGCACAACTCTCCTGTCCTTATCTCCTAGGGCTCCAGGGGCTTTATGGATCTCTCTAGGCAATCTGGAACCATCATGTCAGGACAATCAGACCCTAGGAGATGCTGGTGCATCACCAGTGTGAATCCTCTTCCTTTGCCAACTTGGGGAAGGCACCTGGGTGAGAGCCCAGCTCTGAGGCTGGGGATGAACAGGGCAGGAGCTGGCTCCACATGGGACAGGAGGAAACAGACTGTTTGACATGTGGAAAGCCTGCTCACGAGTTTTATAGCCTTCCTTAGGGATATTTTTAGGGGATCTGGATGCCAGTGGAAGGGCTGGGCTGGCTGTGAGCTCTGGTATTTACACACCATAGGAAGACTTTTTCCATGTTGTGTCCTACCACTGCCTGAAGAAGGTCCCCACTTGATTTGGGCAGATCCCAGGGGCTGGTGGAGAGGGTGCTGGGACGAGCCCACCCCAGGGTTAGCCATCCTCCAGCACACAGCCCCTGGAAAAGGCTCTGGGGCCCCACAGACTTCATGACCTGACTGCACTGTTGATGCTGTGTACAAACATGGGCTGGAACTATTAAACACTTAGACAGCAGCCCCTTCTCTGGCCCAGAGCAGTGGGGAATGGGGGGAGGGGGCACAGCTGAGTGCTGGTCTGCCCCTCCTGCAATGGGATGGGGTCTGCACCAGCAACCAGGACCCACAGCCAGGACCCTGAGGTACTCACAGCACTGTGAAGTCATGGCATTCCTGGAAGACAGCTCTGTCCACCGCCTGGATCCTGTTCCCCTCCAGCTCCCTGTGGAAAGGCAATCATGGCTGGCACCTCTGGAGGCTCTCCTCTCAGTCCCCACCATGACCAGGGGCTGCCCAGTGATCCCTCACCTTCTGCTTTGCCCCCATCCCCATCAGGATGTTCCCAGCCCTTTCTGCCCCTCCTCTGGCCCAGGAGCCTGGCTGGGGAGGGGGAGCAGCCCCTGCCCACCCCTTGCTGCTCCAAGGCAGGGTACTCACAGCCAGCTCAGCTTTGGCATCTCTGCGCAGAGAGAGGCATTGGGTATCTGAGTCAAGGAGTTGTTCAGCATGTACCTGGTCAGGAGGTAATCAGGACAAACAAGGTCATGGCACTGTATGTCTGCCCATGATACGGCCCTTTGCATGGATGTGGTCCTGCTGCTGCTTCTAGACCACACAAAGTTTCGTGTGGACTTTCTGCTGATCCTCACCTAGGGGGGACACCTACGCTGAACAGATAGTCAAGGATCACAGAATCATTAAGGTTTGGAGAGACCTCTAAGATCATCAAGTCCAACCATACCTATCACTAACATACCACTAAACCATGGCCCTAAAGAGAGAAACTAAATGTTTCTTAAACCCCTGCAGGGATGGTGACTCCAGCACCTCCCTGGGCAGCCTGGGACAAGACTTAACAACCCTTTCAGTAAAGAAATTCCTCCTTATATCTAATCTAAACCTCTCCTGCTGCAACTTGAAGCCCTTTCCTCTCATCCTCTCACTGTTAACCCTGGAGAAGAGACCTACCCCCACCTCACTCCAACCTCCTTTCAGGGAGTTGTAGAAAGCAATAAGGTCTCCCCTGAGTCTCCTCTTCTCCAGACTAACCAACCCCAGTTCCCTCATAAGAATTGTGCTCCAGACCCCTCACCACCTTCATTGCCCTTCTCTCATAGAGACACTCCAGTGCCTCTATGTCCTTCTTGTACTGTGGGACCCAAAACTGAACACAGTGTTCTAGGTGCAGCCTCATCAGTGCTGAGCACAGGGTGAGCCAGCCCAGAGAAAGCATGGCTGCGGCTGCCCCAGCTCCTGCACACACCAGCAGAGGCAGCCACAGGGAACCACCATAGAGTGAGGTCAGCCCCTAGCACCCCAGGGAAAGGCTCAGCACATGGCAGTGTGGAGCTCCAGTCACCTTCTTTGGGAAAGGTGTAAAGGCAAGGACAGAGCACTGGTTTAGTGGCTGTGGGAGATGCTCTCCAGTGAGCTGTGGCAGGCATGTCACCAGGAGCACAGGGCATGAAAGCAGCAGTAAGTGACTCTGTGTGACAGCCAGGAAAGGCAAATTTTCCCAGCACCTTCCCATGTGCCTGAGTGCAGTGTTCCTCACTGCACGTTTTCTGACCATAGGTTCAGTTTATTTGGTTTGCTAAAAAAAGTAAATCAAATAAAAACGCAGCCAGATAAACAGAGAGCAGAGCAGAGCGATGCTGCCTGTGTGTCCCATCACAGCCTGCATGCCTTCTCCTTAGGGTGTAGGGCTAGGGACACCAAGAGCTACCGAGGTTTTGGAGAGGAGTAGAATCCCAGGATCACAGCTCCTCTTCCCCAAGGCTGCTGCTAGCCCTGGCTGCCCTCCATCCCTGCTGTGCCAAAGGTTGTCCTGTCCCTGGGCACAGTGCAGCCGTTACTCGAGTCCTGCACACTCCAAACCTAACTTTCGAGCTTTTCCAGTCAGCTCCAGTAGTTCCATCTCCAATGGAGATGGTGCAAGCCCAGAGGAGCAGCTGTGTCTGAAGCACTCTCCTTGCAGGTGAATACCAACAAATGAAGCTGAAAACGTGGCCACATGTATGTGAGGATATATGTTAATATGCATATGTCCGTCTGTGCCCTCACACATCTACATATATTTTTTTCTACTGTAAAAGGCAAAACTTCTCCCCTAACACTGGCTCCAGGCTGCTGCCAAGGTTTCTGATCTGCATTCCAGACTATGGAGAAGGTGTTGAAGTCACCTTATAGTGATTGCAAAATTGTTCTTTTCCAATAGTGAAAGCAAATCTTTTATCCTTTACGTCTGTCTTGGAAAGGGCTGGACCTTAAAAGCCCCTTGGCTTGAGATGACCTGCTTTGAGGACACCCAGCAGAGGGACAGTGCTTTGGGACATCATCAGAGCTTTTTCACAGTCACTAACTCACAAAAGGCATCAGCAACCTGACCCACAGGCACCACTACCCATCCTGCCCATCAGTGGGTGCAGAGGCTCTGCTGAGGCCAAATTCTGCAGGGACCTGCCTGTCCTTGTCCCAAGCAAAACCAATTAACACTGTTTTGAATTAGAGCATGCTGAAAGCAGGAGATGGCAGCAAGAAGAAGCAGCAGCACCAACTTGGTTTCCCTGCCAGCTCCTGGAAACAGGACCAAGATAGACAACTCCCTTGGACCTGGCCCCTCATACCCCAAGAAGGGCAAGGAGGCCACAGCATCCTTGACTTGCCCCCAAAAAGCCTAGAGGCTGCCCGGAGAAGGGATGCAGCAGGTACCAGGCAGCATCCCCAGAGCAGGGTTTCCCAAAGCCTGAAGGAGGGCTGCACCCACTACCACTTACAGAAAATAGAGAGACTTCAGCCCTGCAAATGTGGCAGGGATGATCTGGGTGATCCGGTTGTTGTCCAGCATCCTGGAGGGAAAAAGAAGGGGAGAAGTGGGAGGAAGGGAATCTGGTAAAGAGGCAGTGGTACTGTCCTGCTTTTAGCACTGGTGCTGACATAGCAGGAGGGCAATCATCCCGTTCCCACTGCAGACCCTCCCAGACACCTATCCCTGGGCAGGGGGCTGCCCCCTTCCAAAGCCTAACCCCCTGCCCCCTTGAATCGTGCCCAGACTGAAGTGTCAGATCCAGCTGCTGAGTCTGGATTCCCTGACAGTCAGGGCCTGTTGTTTTTTTCCTCATTTCTGCTGTGAAATAAAGATAAATTAGGAACCATTTGGGGAAGTCAGGGCCGTGCTTGTCTTCTCAAACATCCTCTGGACTGTTTGCACCACAGATCACACTCCATAAGCTGCTCATCCCTCCTTCTCTCTCCTTGATTTAAAGAATAGCTGTGCTGGTCCCGTGGAAAGGAAGAGGAAGGGAGCCAGAGGGGTGCAGACCTGCCTGAGCTGCTCCTGCCAACAGAGACAAGGAGCAAACCCTCCTGTAAATTGGCCTTGATGGTTTCTTTTCTGTAGGGAAAACTCTGTAAGCTTCATGTGTGAAACCACACACGGCAGAGCGCCCATCGAAGACAGCCTTTGAGAATAAGCAGATGGGGAGGACAGGAGCTGGGTTTTCAATTTAGGAGTCTCTTCCTCAAGATGGTGGAGCTGCAAATCTCCCTGTTTAACAGCACACTCAGAGCCTTTCACACACAAACCTCTGGTGCTCCAGCCCAGGGGCCCAGGCTGTCCCTGCTCAAAGCCCATCACCATGTCCTACCACTGCTGTGGCTTCTGGGGAGCATGGCATGGGGACCAGCTAGCCATTGTGGATGAGAGCACATCTAGCCCCTACTTAACTTCAGTGACAGCAGAGGGAAACTCAAAGAGTTCCTTCATAAAGGAGCCACAGCAGAGGCCAAGGTCCCCAGGGCTGGTGGGGAAGGCTGGGAGGTGGACACCCATCCAGACATTGCACCCATCACAACCACTGTCCCCAGCATGAGCACAGTAGCACAGACACCCCCAAACCATCATGCCCATTTGTTTACCCTCCCACCAAGGAAATGAAATGGTGATGAAGACGAGGAAGAGCTGAGATTAGTCACATCTTCTGGCCCCAGAGGAGGAACTCACAGCCACTCGAGGTGATGCAGGTCCTCAAAAACCCTGGGCTCCAGCTGCATGATCCTGTTGTGGCTGAGAAATCTGGAAGCAGTGCAGAGCATCCTCAGATAACCCTGGCCAATTCAGCCTGCTTTTGCTAAAGCTGGTCTTGGTCCCTGCCTCTGGGTGCCCCTGCCTCTGTCTCCCTTAGCAGCTCAAAAGCAGGGCCCCAGCTCAGGCTGGGAAAGGTGGGGATGGGAATAGTGGTGTTTATAGGAGGGCAAATGCCCCTGCTCTGCCCCACATTCACCCAAAACACATGCAACTCCAGCTGAAGCCATGCTTGGTACCAGCCTTACACCAAGAGGAGCTGAGGCCTGTGTCCACCCCAGGGCTCCCCTCCCCAGGGCCTCATCACACAGATACACACAGATACTCACAGCATTTTCAGCTGAGAAAGTCCAGCAAAGGCTCTAGGTGAGATCAACCTGATCTTGTTGCTTTGCAAAAACCTATTTATAAAGGAAAACACCAATAAAACGATAAAAAAAACCAAAACAAAGCATGGAACAGAGAAGAGGTTAAAGCAGAAGTGTGTTCTCTAAGGGATTCTTGGGGTCTGTGTGATGTCCCCACCTCTGCAGGACACCAGCCCCACAGCTCACAGGGCTGGCTGCCTGCTTGACATTCATAGACCAAATGTCCCCAGTCATGGTGGGGGACAAGGTCCAGGCTGCAGCCTCCACCCTGCCATGGGCTCCTTGTCCCAAGCCAGCCTGGAGAGGCTGTTTTCCTTCTCTGCCTCATTGACTCCATGTAAAAGGAAGGAAGCTGGAAGTACAGATGCCCAGCGGCCACAAGTGGCTGCTGTAGATGCTTCACGTGGTTGTTGCCATCCCCCCCAGGAGACCAAACACCTCTCACCCGCTCCGCTGGGTCCCTCCCTCAGCTCCTTGGTGCAGCAGCCTAGGAAGGTGATGGGCTGAGAGACCAAAGGGTCTGAGCTCTCCGGAGCGGGACAGCTCGCTCATGAGGCTTCTCATGCCACCATGCATGGTGGTATCAGCCAAGATGGGCACTGCCCCACGACCTGCTGACCCACCCGGGGGGAGCAGTAATGGAGTGTCAGGAGCTTGCAGTGCCCATGGCAGGTACCTGCTGATGTCAGCAGGCACCCCAGGCTCCAGGAGCTAGAAAAAGCTGCTGTCTGGACAAATGTAGTGCTCCATCAGGGTGTCTTGTCTCAGGCAAAGCTGTCCCCACAAGTGCCATGCACTTGTTCCTCCATGCCTGGCCCTAGCACTGCTGATCTGTGCATCCACTGCTTGTTCCTTTCAGCACTAACAAGCCAGGAAGCAGGATCAAGAGGGTGATACTCACAGCTTCTCCAGCCTCCTGTACCTGGCAAACTGGTTGTCCAGCAGAGAATGTATTTTATTTTTCTTCAGGTCCCTAGCAGGAAAACAGAAAGAAAAAATCAAACCCAAGAGCAGCAGACTAGGAGAGGAGAGACCTTTATCAGAGGAAGGCAGTGAAGACCAGCCATTTCCTCTTCTCTGGACACAAACAAAATGCAAAGCAACTGCTGTTTGTTAATGGCAAATTGCTTAATTGCCCTCCGGATCTGCCAGCACTGTTTGCAGCAGATGAGTTTTTCCCTCCCTTCTCCCTTCCCAGCCGTTGCTCTGTGAGTCCAAAGGCAACCCTGGCCTCAATGACACAGCCTCCAATCCTGTGCCCCTGGATGGAGGCTTGACAGAGAAGGCAGCATCCCTGATCCTGCCCCAGGCAGGATCCAGCGGTTCCCTGCTCCCAGCTCAGGGGTGCTGTGGGAGGGATGCAACAAGCAGCTGAAGCTCAGCACAGAGGGTTCTGTCAGCACAGAAAGGGCTCTCTGGATGCAGGGACAACAAACAAAAGCCAGAGATTTTATTTCCTTCACTTTCCACTTGTTTTCCTGCCAGGTGGCAGCACGTGCCCTGCTCGAGCAGTGATGCACCCACTGCTACTCACAGCCTGGTGACGTTGGAGGAGACCCAGGGGACAGTGGTGAGGTCCTGCTTGGTGCAGTCCACGGCCCTTCCCCAGCACTGGCACTGCTCTGGGAAGACCTCCAGCCCTGTGGGCAAGCAGAGGGGACACACTGAATGAGGGCATGGGGGTCTCCTGCCAGGCAGGGGAGACCCATGGGATGGTGAAGCATGGCAGCCTCGGGAAGGATGGCTTACAGCAGGCATCATCCTCATCTTCCACTGTCATCCTGCTGCTCCTGGCAGCCAGCATGTCACCCAAGATCTGTAGCCAGCCACTGTCATCCACTGTGGGGCAGAGAGTGGGGACCAGCATCAGGGCAACCTGCTCTGGGTGACCCTGCTTTAGCAGAGGGGTGTGGACTAGGTGATCTCCAGAGGTCTCTTGCAGCCCCTCCCCTGCTGGATTCTGGGATTCTCCAATATCCTGAGCCAGATATTTATTATTTATTGCATCTGAACCACTTGGTTAATCAGCTTCCAGAAGGTATGGATTTGTCCAGTCTCTAACTCACCTACACTCCTGGACTCAGCATCCCTGAGCAAAAAGCACAACTATGGGTGAAAAAAAAAGCAACTCACGTGGTGCCTTTGAATCTGCTGAACCCATGTGTCCTGACTGACTCTGAACCCCTCTGCTCCTCTGCCTTTCCAGCACGGCCCAGAAATAACTGCCCCAGCCCTGTAGCAACAAGTTTTCCTGTACGCTGTCCTGGGGGAATCTCTGAGGGATGAGCTCCTCACTGGAAGGGACACAGCATCTCTTCTAGGATGTGCAAATGCAAAAGCCAGGGAAGCAGCTGGAATCTGAATCAGACCCAGAATTCCTCATGCTATCCTTGCTCCCAAGGGAAGAGCAAGCTCTACTCTGCTGTACTGTTGGTCTCAGCTCCTGGCCTTCCCAGGGCTAGGGGTTACTTACTGAGGTCATCACCCCTCCACGACAGGGTCTTGCTGCTTACCACAGTTGTCCTCATCTGCCCCGTTGTCACAGTCTTCCTCCCCATTGCAGTGCAGGGCCTGGGGCAGGCAGACAGAGAGGTTGCCACAGGGAAACTGCCCCAAAGGACATGTCTGTCTGTCCTGCCAGGAGTGGATCAGAGGAGGCTCTGCCCGAAGAAGAGATGTGCTCAGTGCTGGTGCAGCACCTCCTGCCCCTGCATCTCTTGCAGATGCTCCTGGGGCTGCACCCAGATTTGTGCCCAGCTCTGGGGCAGAGCAGGGCTGGGGGCATGACCTTTGTTCACTTGGAGCCATAAAGTGGGTCCAAATGACATTTTTAACAGAGCCACACCATTGCTCCTCTTCATCTCTCACCTTGGATCAGCCAGGAGCCCATGTCCCAGCCATGGGACAGACTGGGGCATGAAGGAAAAGCACATTTCTAGATTTTAAAGGCTGAGCCATTGCCTTGCCTGGGGAGCTGGAAGCCAGAACATGGGGCTGAATGCTCTCCATCCCTGGCTAGGGACTCCTTGGACTGACCTGGCTCTCCAGGGAGCTCCTGGGCTCTGCAGTCAGAAAGGGTCATGCCCCCTTTACCCCAAAGTAAGAGATCGGGGTCCTAGCCTTGGTACAACTCTTGTAGTACATTTGACTTCCAGAGACCTCTGCTTTGGCAGTGCCAGCCTTTGACTAGTCTTTTTGCAAACCAAGAAGGAATTTTGTATCTTTATAAATGCTTGTGGCTGTACTTCTGTATTAGACATGTCTAAACCCAGGGGGGTACCACATGTGCTGCTGCTGAACACTGAAATGGGGAACAACTGCCAAAGAAATTACTGTTAAAATTATATCTGCTGACAAACATTGCAAAAGTTTATCACTGAAAATTTGGTTGGGGGTGATCTTTTGTTTCTCCTGCTGGGAGGAAGAACCTCTCTTTCCTTCTGATAACACAACAAAACACAAGGACAATGTAAGAAGAAACACAAACAACAAAACAGATACCAAACCAAACCAAACCAAACCAAAACCAACAGCCCCACTCCAAAACCAAAACAGAGAAGTGTTTCAGGCAAGGCTGAGTACGCAGCTGACTTTCCCTTTCCTGGCAGAGGTGGGATAGGGGTAGACATGGCCACCAAGCCACAGTAGGGACCTTCTGCCCTGGCTCTGCAGGGCCCCAGGAGGAAGCAGCCAGAGCAGCAGCCAAACATATCCAAGGTTAACCTCAGCATCTGCCTCGATTTTTTACGAGGGCCACCCAGGATTGTAAACGAAACCCGTGCACCAGCAGGGAGTCAGCCAAAGCCTCTGGGAAACAGCAGGCTGAATGAAACATGGCTCTGTCTGCAAAGGCACTGGGTAGGTTCTGTCAGCACAGTCCTGAAGCTGCAGGACATGGTCCAGGGTAAGGCATCAGCCATTGTGCTGGCCTCCAGCACCCCCTGCCCAGGATGGCAGACCCCTCTCCTGTACATCGCACGATCACACCTCCAGTAGGTGGGCTGAGCAGACCCCTCTAAAGGAGACACACCATTAACTGATTGATTGGAGATAAAGGATTTCCCCCCCACCCCTGCAGGGAGGGAGCATTTTGCATTGCTATCCACCAAAACAAACCACAACAAACCAGACTGGAATGGAAACCTCTCGCCATTTCCCTTTCCAACTTCAGCAAACAGCAGCACCGTGCAACCTGCTTTCTGTCCACTGCTTGCAGACCAGACATCAGCTGCAGCTGCTCTCCTCTGCTCCCTATACTCCAGTAAAAGGCAGAATCATGATTTGCAGCTACCTCTGAGTTTGCAGGTGACAGGGATGGCCAGAAAAGAGAACACCAGCAGTGCAGAGAGCAGTGGTACCAGGCACAGGGACAGCCCTCCCTGGTCGGAGCATAGCTGTGTGCAGGCAGCCAGCATCCCTATGCCCTGTGTCAGGATCTCTATTGAGATCCCACCACAAAACTCTCCCCAGTGCATCCAATGATCTGATTTCCTCCTCACTTTGTAAGACATGATCTACCAAGAGCTACTTACCTGTAGCAGCACAGAGAAGTGATGGCAGGATCACCAGGAGCAGCCTCATGCCAGCAGCTCCGGGCAGAGCAGTCCCTGGCCCTGAGAGGCTCCAAAACCTCTTGGGCAGCCAGCAGGAGGGAAGGAGACTGTGGAGATGCTGTGAGTCCTCTCCTGCTAATGTACACGAAGACACCAATGTCTCCTGAGAGCACACACGGAAGCACTAGGGATGCTACTGCTTGTCACTGGTCCCCAAAAATCTTGGTGATGTGTGGCCATTGCCATCCCAGGGAAGGTGCTGGTGCCTCTGCAGCAGCACACAGCCTGTGCTGGATTCTGCAGGTAAAATCCAGTGAAGGAAGAAGAGAAGGAAATGAATCCAGTCCTTTGAGCAGGAGGTTGAAGCCCTTTGCCTGTGCTCCTCTCCCCAGGGGCAGCGTGGGGCACCCTGAAGTGCACAACCCAGGGGAGCCCAGGGCCAGCCTGGAGAGTAGGAGGAGGAGGAATAGGAGGAGAAGGAGGAGGAGAAGAAGGAGGAGGAGGGCTGCTTCCTCCCCAAGAGGTCCCTCTGCTGGGTTTGCAGTCAGTACCTGCACCCATCCATGTCCAGTGGCCTGAGGGACATGACCCAGCAGTGGCACCCAGAGGAATCTCAGCCCCATCTCTCTGCTGCACGCCCTGGTCACCCATCCTGGTGCAGGGATGCAGCCCTAGTGGGGACCAGGCAAGCACCAGCCCTGAGCCTCCAGCTGAGCACATGTCATGGTCCTCAGGCTTTGTGGTCTGGGGTCCAGGTGGGTTGCAGGCAGGGGCCTCCCTTTCTCCCCACTGATGTTGTGGTCCCTTTGTCCCCATCCCTGTGCTGTCTGGGACTTCCTCCCTATCCCAGGAGCACCCCAGAGGGTGTGCAGAGAGCAAGATGGAGATAATGGTGTGCAGCCCACCCTGGGCACAGGTTGTCCCCAGCAGCCTAGCTGTGCCCATCGCTGGCTCTGAAGTGGTCACAGCTGGCACAACGACCCCTGTTGCAGGCTAATGTTGTATGGAAACCCCATGGACCAGGAGGGTGAGAAGCATGGGAATTCTTGTGGATGGAACAGCTTCTCAGGTTCAAATTCATGCAAGTCCTGAGGAGGAGGGAGAGGAATCAGTGTTCCCTGGCTGGGGAGCAAGAGGGAGGAGATAGGTCCCAGTCAGAGAGCAAACCCTGACCACCATGGTTTGGGTCTCCATACCCAGCTCCCAGCCCATCTGCACAGGGAGTACAGGTCTCCTTGGAGTTTCCTTTTCATTTCCAAAGGCTTGTTCCTCGTCCAGAAAATCTGTAAGACTTAGCCCCTTCCCTGCTGCTGGAAGGCAAATTGTTACTCAGGTCACAGGACCTACTGTCCCACCTCCCCTCTACCTGGAGATGGAAGTGTGTGGAATTAAAGGACATACAGATCCTCCCTTTTATTTGCACACTCCTACTAATGCATTTAAAGCTTATCAATAAACTCAATACAAGTCTTGTTGATGCTTCTAAAACAGCCCAACAACTATTGCTTGCCATGACATCCTGTATGCTTCCAGCCCAGCAGCAAGGCCTCTTCACCTCAGGAAGCCCAGCAGGAGCCAATGGATATTTCCCTTCTCGTATACATGCTCCATAGTTCACAGCTTTTCCTCCACCTTGCTGTTCTCAACCCCTCTCTGGGCCTTCTCCATGGCCTGTTCTTTCCTCTGGCCCTTGACCAACCTTGGTGCTCTCAGAGCCTTTCAGCTTTCTTCCCCCTGCTCCTGCAAGCTGGCAGCATCTTCACACCAAGTCTGTGTTGCTTAACAAGAGCTTTGCTAATAGGCCCAAAGATTGCCGCCCCTTGGCAGTGCTCTTGGCCCAGCTCTGGGGGACGTGCCTGCCACCACCTCCCTGCATGATGTATGGCTCTTGGACACCTCCCCATACACATTAAATCTCTGCGCTGGGAAACTCAGCAATACATCATGACACAGAGCTCTGAGGACTTTGGAGAGGACTTGTGCAATTGTGAGGCATGGATTTACATCCTGGGATTTAAGAGCATGACCTCTTGGCAGAACTTTGCAGTCATCTGCCAGGCAGTCTTCTCTCTGCACAGCACCTTCCCTGCCAGAGCTCTCCTTGCCTGGTTAATGTCAGTTTAGAGCACAGCCAGCTTTTCCCTTTATGCAGTCCCAGTACTTTAAAACTGCAGAGGAAGATGGGAGGAAGGTAGTTTTGACCTCAGTTGATGAGGTTTGGGTCAGAGATCAGTTGAGCAAACTGGATATCCACAAGTCCATGGATCCGGATGGGATGCACCTGAGAGTGCTGAGGGAGATGGCAGAGGTCATTGCTAGGCCACTCTCCATAGTCTTTGAGAGGTCCTGGAGAACTGGAGAGGTGCCTGAGGACTGGAGGAAGGCCAATGTTATCCCAATCTTCAAAAAGGGCAAGAAAGATGACCTGGGTAACTCTAGGCCAGTCAGCCTCACCTCCGTCCCTGGAAAGGTGATGGAACAGTTTGTACTTGCCACCATCTCCAAGCATTTGGAGGAAAGGAGGCTTATCCCGACTAGTCAATATGGATTCCGTAAGGGGAAGTCCTGCTTGACTAATCTGATAGCCTTTTACGATGGCATAACTAGGTGGATAGATGAGGGGAAGGCAGTGGATGTGGTTTTTC